>JAMXDD010000011.1:0-525023 GCA_024733475.1 Syzygium grande
TTTTAGCGTAAGCGTCGTATACATGAAATTCAATGCAAATCAAGCTGTTGACACTCACTTATCCCCCAAGTTTTTTCGGGTCAAAAAATTTTATAAAGCGAAAAATCGAAAGGGAATCTTTTTTGAAAAAGGGAATCTTTTCCACCTTTTGCGTCTTTTTGATTTCGCATCAAATTTTTCGCGTAAACGTCTCGTATACATGAAATTCAATGCAAATCAAGCTGTTGACACTCACTTATCCCCCAAGTTTTTCGGGTCAAAAAAATTTTATAAAGCGAAAAATCGAAAGGGAATCTTTTTTGAAAAAGGGAATCTTTTCGACCTTTTGCGTCTTTTTTGATTTCGCATCACATTTTTAGCGTAAACGTCTCGTATACATGAAATTCAATGCAAATCAAGCTGTTGACACTCACTTATCCCCCAAGTTTTTTCGGGTCAAAAAATTTTATAAAGCGAAAAAATCGAAAGGGAATCTTTTTTGAAAAAGGAATCTTTTCGACCTTTTGCGTCTTTTTGATTTCGCATCACATTTTTAGCGTAAACGTCTCGTATACATGAAATTCAATGCAAATCAAGCTGTTGACACTCACTTATCCCCCAAGTTTTTTCGGGTCAAAAAATTTTATAAAGCGAAAAATCGAAAGGGAATCTTTTTTGAAAAAGGGAATCTTTTCGACCTTTTGCGTCTTTTTTGATTTCGCATCACATTTTTAGCGTAAACGTCTCGTATACATGAAATTCAATGCAAATCAAGCTGTTGACACTCACTTATCCCCCAAGTTTTTCCGGGTCAAAAAATTTTATAAAGCGAAAAATCGAAAGGGAATCTTTTTGAAAAAGGGAATCTTTTGGACCTTTTGCGTCTTTTTTGATTTCGCATCACATTTTTAGCGTAAACGTCTCGTATACATGAAATTCAATGCAAATCAAGCTGTTGACACTCACTTATCCCCCAAGTTTTTTCGGGTCAAAAAATTTTATAAAGCGAAAAATCGAAAGGGAATCTTTTTTGAAAAAAGGGAATCTTTTGGACCTTTTGCGTCTTTTTGATTTCGCATCACATTTTTAGCGTAAACGTCTCGTATACATGAAATTCAATGCAAATCAAGCTGTTGACACTCACTTATCCCCCAAGTTTTTCCGGGTCAAAAAATTTTATAAAGCGAAAAATCGAAAGGGAATCTTTTTTGAAAAAGGGAATCTTTTCGACCTTTTGCGTCTTTTTTGATTTCGCATCACATTTTGAGCGTAAACGTTTCGTATACATGAAATTCAATGCAAATCAAGCTGTTGACACTCACTTATCGCCCAAGTTTTTCCGGGTCAAAAAATTTTATAAAGCGAAAAATCGAAAGGAATCTTTTTGAAAAAGGGAATCTTTTCGACCTTTTGCGTCTTTTTGATTTCGCATCACATTTTTAGCGTAAACGTCTCGTATACATGAAATTCAATGCAAATCAAGCTGTTGACACTCACTTATCCCCCAAGTTTTTCCGGGTCAAAAAATTTTATAAAGCGAAAAATCGAAAGGGAATCTTTTTGAAAAAGGGAATCTTTTTGGACCTTTTGCGTCTTTTTGATTTCGCATCACATTTTTAAGCGTAAGCGTCTCGTATACATGAAATTCAATGCAAATCAAAAGCTGTTGACACTCACTTATCCCCCAAGTTTTTCGGGTCAAAAATTTTTAAAGCGAAAAAATCGAAAGGAATCTTTTTGAAAAAGGGAATCTTTTCGACCTTTTGCGTCTTTTTTGATTTCGCATCACATTTTTAGCGTAAACGTCTCGTATACATGAAATTCAATGCAAATCAAGCTGTTGACACTCACTTATCCCCCAAGTTTTTCCGGGTCAAAAAATTTTATAAAGCGAAAAATCGAAAGGGAATTTTTTTTTTTTGAAAAAGGGAATCTTTTGGACCTTTTTGCGTCTTTTTGATTTCGCATCACATTTTTAAGCGTAAGCGTCTCGTATACATGAAATTCAATGCAAATCAAGCTGTTGACACTCACTTATCCCCCAAGTTTTTCGGGTCAAAAAAATTTTTTAAAGCGAAAAATCGAAAGGGAATCTTTTTGAAAAAGGGAATCTTTTCCGACCTTTTGCGTCTTTTTGATTTCGCATCACATTTTTAGCGTAAGCGTCTCGTATACATGAAATTCAATGCAAATCAAAGCTGTTGACACTCACTTATCCCCAAGTTTTCGGGTCAAAAAATTTTATAAAGCGAAAAATCGAAAGGAATCTTTTTGAAAAAGGGAATCTTTTGGACCTTTTGCGTCTTTTTGATTTCGCATCACATTTTTAAGCGTAAGCGTCTCGTATACATGAAATTCAATGCAAATCAAGCTGTTGACACTCACTTATCCCCCAAGTTTTCGGGTCAAAAAATTTTATAAAGCGAAAAATCGAAAGGGAATCTTTTTGAAAAAGGGAATCTTTTGGACCTTTTTGCGTCTTTTTGATTTCGCATCACATTTTTTAAGCGTAAGCGTCTAAGTATACATGAAATTCAATGCAAATCAAGCTGTTGACACTCACTTATCCCCCAAGTTTTTTTCGGGTCAAAAAATTTTATAAAGCGAAAAATCGAAAGGGAATCTTTTTTGAAAAAGGGAATCTTTTGGACCTTTTGCGTCTTTTTTGATTTCGCATCACATTTTTAGCGTAAACGTCTCGTATACATGAAATTCAATGCAAATCAAGCTGTTGACACTCACTTATCCCCCAAGTTTTTCCGGGTCAAAAAATTTTATAAAGCGAAAAATCGAAAGGGAATCTTTTTTGAAAAAGGGAATCTTTTCGACCTTTTGCGTCTTTTTGATTTCGCATCACATTTTTAGCGTAAACGTCTCGTATACATGAAATTCAATGCAAATCAAGCTGTTGACACTCACTTATCCCCCAAGTTTTTCCGGGTCAAAAAATTTTATAAAGCGAAAAATCGAAAGGGAATCTTTTTTGAAAAAGGGAATCTTTTCGACCTTTTGCGTCTTTTTTGATTTCGCATCACATTTTTAGCGTAAGCGTCGTATACATGAAATTCAATGCAAATCAAGCTGTTGACACTCACTTATCCCCCAAGTTTTTCCGGGTCAAAAAATTTTATAAAGCGAAAAAATCGAAAGGGAATCTTTTTTGAAAAGGGAATCTTTTGGACCTTTTGCGTCTTTTTGATTTCGCATCACATTTTTAGCGTAAACGTCTCGTATACATGAAATTCAATGCAAATCAAGCTGTTGACACTCACTTATCCCCCAAGTTTTTCCGGTTCAAAAAATTTTATAAAGCGAAAAATCGAAAGGAATCTTTTTGAAAAAGGGAATCTTTTGGACCTTTTTGCGTCTTTTTGATTTCGCATCACATTTTTAAGCGTAAGCGTCTAAGTATACATGAAATTCAATGCAAATCAAGCTGTTGACACTCACTTATCCCCCAAGTTTTTCGGGTCAAAAAATTTTATAAAGCGAAAAAATCGAAAGTGAATCTTTTTTGAAAAAGGGAATCGTTTGGAACTTTTGCGTCTTTTTTTTTTGATTTCGCATCACATTTTTAAGCGTAAGCGTCTCGTATACATGAAATTCAATGCAAATCAAGCTGTTGACACTCACTTATCCCCAAGTTTTTCCGGGTGAAAAAATTTGGAAAGCGAAAAATCGAAAGGGAATCTTTTTTGAAAAAGGGAATCTTTTCGACCTTTTGCGTCTTTTTTGATTTCGCATCACATTTTTAGCGTAAACGTCTCGTATACATGAAATTCAATGCAAATCAAGCTGTTGACACTCACTTATCCCCAAGTTTTTCCGGGTCAAAAAATTTTATAAAGGGAAAAATCGAAAGGGAATCTTTTTTGAAAAAGGAAATCTTTTGGACCTTTTGCGTCTTTTTGATTTTCGCATCACATTTTTTAAGCGTAAGCGTCTCGTATACATGAAATTCAATGCAAATCAAGCTGTTGACACTCACTTATCCCCCAAGTTTTTTCGGGTCAAAAAAAATTTTATAAAGCGAAAAAATCGAAAGGGAATCTTTTTTTGAAAAAGGGAATCTTTTCGACCTTTTTCGCGTCTTTTTGATTTCGCATCACATTTTTTAAGCGTAAGCGTAAGCGTGTATACATGAAATTCAATGCAAATCAAGCTGTTGACACTCACTTATCCCCCAAGTTTTTTCGGGTCAAAAAATTTTATAAAGCGAAAAAATCGAAAGGGAATCTTTTTGAAAAAGGGAATCTTTTGGACCTTTTGCGTCTTTTTGATTTCGCATCACATTTTTTAGCGTAAGCGCGTCTCGTATACATGAAATTCAATGCAAATCAAGCTGTTGACACTCACTTATCCCCAAGTTTTTCGGGTCAAAAAATTTTATAAAGCGAAAAATCGAAAGGGAATCTTTTTTGAAAAGGAATCTTTTGGACCTTTTGCGTCTTTTTTGATTTCGCATCACATTTTTAGCGTAAACGTCTCGTATACATGAAATTCAATGCAAATCAAGCTGTTAACACTCACTTATCCCCCAAGTTTTTCCGGGTCAAAAAATTTTATAAAGCGAAAAATCGAAAAGGAATCTTTTTTGAAAAAGGGAATCTTTGGACCTTTTGCGTCGTCTTTTTGATTTCGCATCACATTTTTAAGCGTAAGCGTCTCGTATACATGAAATTCAATGCAAATCAAAAAGCTGTTGACACTCACTTATCCCCCAAGTTTTTCGGGTCAAAAATTTTATAAAGCGAAAAATCGAAGGGAATCTTTTTGAAAAAGGGAATCTTTTGGACCTTTTGCGTCTTTTTGATTTCGCATCACATTTTTAAGCGTAAGCGTCTCGTATACATGAAATTCAATGCAAATCAAGCTGTTGACACTCACTTATCCCCCAAGTTTTTCGGGTCAAAAAATTTTTATAAGCGAAAAAATCGAAGGGAATCTTTTTTGAAAAAGGGAATCTTTTGGACTTTTTGCGTCTTTTTGATTTCGCATCATTTTTTAGCGTAAGCGTCTCGTATACATGAAATTCAATGCAAATCAAAGCTGTTGACACTCACTTATATCCCCCCAAGTTTTTCGGGTCAAAAAATTTTATAAAGCGAAAAAAAATCGAAAGGGAATCTTTTTTGAAAAGGGAATCTTTTGGACCTTTTGCGTCTTTTTGATTCGCATCACATTTTTAGCGTAAGCGTCTCGTATACATGAAATTCAATGCAAATCAAGCTGTTGACACTCACTTATCCCCAAGTTTTTTCGGGTCAAAAATTTTTTAAAGCGAAAAATCGAAAGGGAATCTTTTTTTGAAAAAAGGGAATCTTTTGGACCTTTTGCGTCTTTTTTGATTCGCATCACATTTTAAGCGTAAGCGTCTCGTATACATGAAATTCAATGCAAATCAAGCTGTTGACACTCACTTATCCCAAGTTTTTTCGGGTCAAAATTTTTTTATAAAGCGAAAAATCGAAGGGAATCTTTTTGAAAAAGGGAATCTCTTTGGACTTTTTTTTCGTTTTTTGATTCGCATCACATTTTTAGCGTAAGCGTCTCGTATACATGAAATTCAATGCAAATAAAAAGCTGTTGACACTCACTTATCCCCCAAGTTTTTCGGGTCAAAAAAATTTTATAAAGAAAAAAAATCGAAGGAATCTTTTTGAAAAAAGGGAATCTTTTGGACCTTTTGCGTCTTTTTGATTTCGCATCACATTTTTAAGCGTAAGCGTCGTATATACATGAAATTCAATGCAAATCAAAGCTGTTGACACTCACTTATCCCAAGTTTTTCGGGTCAAAAAAATTTTATAAAAAGCGAAAAATCGAAAGGGAATCTTTTTGAAAAAGGGAATCTTTTGGACCTTTTGCGTCTTTTTTTTGATTTCGCATCACATTTTTAAGCGTAAGCGTCTCGTATACATGAAATTCAATGCAAATCAAAGCTGTTGACACTCACTTATCCCCAAGTTTTTCGGGTCAAAAAAATTTTATAAAGCGAAAAATCGAAAGGAATCTTTTTGAAAAAGGGAATCTTTTCGACCTTTTGCGTCTTTTTTTATTTCGCATCACATTTTTCGCGTAAACGTCTCGTATACATGAAATTCAATGCAAATCAAGCTGTTGACACTCACTTATCCCCCAAGTTTTTCCGGGTCAAAAATTTTATAAAGCGAAAAATCGAAAGGGAATCTTTTTTGAAAAAGGGAATCTTTTGGACCTTTTGCGTCTTTTTGATTTCGCATCACATTTTTAGCGTAAACGTCTCGTATACATGAAATTCAATGCAAATAAAGCTGTTGACACTCACTTATCCCCCAAGTTTTTCCGGGTCAAAAAATTTTATAAAGCGAAAAATCGAAAGGGAATCTTTTTTTTTTGAAAAAGGGAATCTTTTTGGACCTTTTGCGTCTTTTTGATTTCGCATCACATTTTTAAGCGTAAGCGTCTCGTATACATGAAATTCAATGCAAATCAAGCTGTTGACACTCACTTATCCCCCAAGTTTTTTTCGGGTCAAAAATTTTATAAAGCGAAAAATCGAAGGGAATCTTTTTGAAAAAGGGAATCTTTTGGACCTTTTGCGTCTTTTTGATTTCGCATCACATTTTTAGCGTAAGCGTCTCGTATACATGAAATTCAATGCAAATCAAAGCTGTTGACACTCACTTATCCCCCAAGTTTTTCGGGTCAAAAAAAATTTTATAAAGCGAAAAAATCGAGGGAATCTTTTTGAAAAAGGGAATCTTTTCGACCTTTTGCGTCTTTTTGATTTCGCATCACATTTTTTAAGCGTAAGCGTCTCGTATACATGAAATTCAATGCAAATCAAAAGCTGTGACACTCACTTATCCCCCAAGTTTTTCGGGTCAAAAAAAATTTTATAAAGCGAAAAATCGAAAGGGAATCTTTTTTTTGAAAAAGGGAATCTTTTGGACCTTTTGCGTCTTTTTGATTTCGCATCACATTTTTAAGCGTAAGCGTCGTATACATGAAATTCAATGCAAATCAAGCTGTTGACACTCACTTATCCCCAAGTTTTTCGGGTCAAAAATTTTTTAAGCGAAAAATCGAAAGGGAATCTTTTGAAAAAGGGAATCTTTTGGACCTTTTTGCGTCTTTTTGATTTCGCATCACATTTTTAGCGTAAACGTCTCGTATACATGAAATTCAATGCAAATCAAGCTGTTGACACTCACTTATCCCCCAAGTTTTTCCGGGTCAAAAAATTTTATAAAGCGAAAAATCGAAAGGGAATCTTTTTTTTTTTTGAAAAAGGGAATCTTTTGGACCTTTTGCGTCTTTTTGATTTCGCATCACATTTTTTCGCGTAAACGTCTCGTATACATGAAATTCAATGCAAATCAAGCTGTTGACACTCACTTATCCCCCAAGTTTTTTCGGGTCAAAAAAATTTTATAAAGCGAAAAATCGAAAGGGAATCTTTTTGAAAAAGGGAATCTTTTGGACCTTTTGCGTCTTTTTGATTTCGCATCACATTTTTAAGCGTAAGCGTCTCGTATACATGAAATTCAATGCAAATCAAGCTGTTGACACTCACTTATCCCCCAAGTTTTTCGGGTCAAAAAAAATTTTATAAAGCGAAAAATCGAAAAAAAAAATCGAAAGGGAATCTTTTTTTGAAAAAGGGAATCTTTTGGACCTTTTGCGTCTTTTTGATTTCGCCTCACATTTTTTAGCGTAAACGTCTCGTATACATGAAATTCAATGCAAATCAAGCTGTTGACACTCACTTATCCCCCAAGTTTTTCGGGTCAAAAATTTTTTAAAAGCGAAAAATCGAAAGGGAATCTTTTTTTTGAAAAAGGGAATCTTTTCGACCTTTTGCGTCTTTTTTGATTTCGCACCACATTTCTAGCGTAAACGTCTCGTATACATGAAATTCAACGCAAATCAAGCTGTTGACACGCACTTATCCCCAAGTTTTTCGGGTCAAAAAATTTTATAAAGCGAAAAATCGAAGGAATCTTTTTTTTGAAAAGGGAATCTTTTGGACCTTTTTTCGTCTTTTTGATTTCGCATCACATTTTTAAGCGTAAGCGTCTCGTATACATGAAATTCAATGCAAATCAAAATTTTTCCCCAGTTTTCGGGTCGAAAAAAAAAATTTTTTGACACTCACTTATCCCCCAAGTTTTTCGGGTCAAAAAATTTTTTGAAAAATCGAAAAAATCTTTTTGAAAAAGGGAATCTTTTTTGAAAAAGGGAATCTTTTGGACCTTTTGCGTCTTTTTGATTTCGCATCACATTTTGAAAAAGCGTAAGCGTCTCGTATACATGAAATTCAATGCAAATCATGCAAATCAAGCTGTTGACACTCACTTATCCCCCAAGTTTTTCCGGGTCAAAAAATTTTATAAAGCGAAAAATCGAAAGGGAATCTTTTTTTGAAAAAGGGAATCTTTTGGACCTTTTGCGTCTTTTTGATTTCGCATCACATTTTTAGCGTAAACGTCTCGTATACATGAAATTCAATGCAAATCAAGCTGTTGACACTCACTTATCCCCCAAGTTTTTCCGGGTCAAAAAATTTTATAAAGCGAAAAATCGAAAGGGAATCTTTTGGACCTTTTGCGTCTTTTTTGATTTCGCATCACATTTTTAAGCGTAAGCGTCGTATACATGAAATTCAATGCAAATCAAGCTGTTGACACTCACTTATCCCCCAAGTTTTTCGGGTCAAAAAAATTTTATAAAGAAAAAAATCGAAGGAATCTTTTTGAAAAAGGAATCTTTTGGACCTTTTGCGTCTTTTTGATTTCGCATCACATTTTTAAGCGTAAGCGTCTCGTATACATGAAATTCAATGCAAATCAAGCTGTTGACACTCACTTATCCCCCAAGTTTTTCGGGTCAAAAATTTTTTATAAAGCGAAAAATCGAAAGGGAATCTTTTTTTTTTTGAAAAAGGGAATCTTTTTCGACCTTTTGCGTCTTTTTTGATTTCGCATCACATTTTTAGCGTAAACGTCTCGTATACATGAAATTCAATGCAAATCAAAAGCTGTTGACACTCACTTATCCCCCAAGTTTTTCCGGGTCAAAAAATTTTATAAAGCGAAAAATCGAAAGGGAATCTTTTTTGAAAAAGGGAATCTTTTGGACCTTTTGCGTCTTTTTTTTGATTTCGCATCACATTTTTCGCGTAAACGTCTCGTATACATGAAATTCAATGCAAATCAAGCTGTTGACACTCACTTATCCCCCAAGTTTTTCGGGTCAAAAAAAATTTTATAAAGCGAAAAATCGAAAGGGAATCTTTTTGAAAAAGGGAATCTTTTCGACGTTTTGCGTCTTTTTGATTTCGCATCACATTTTTAGCGTAAACGACTCGTATACATGAAATTCAATGCAAATCAAGCTGTTGACACTCACTTATCCCCCAAGTTTTTTCGGGTCAAAAAATTTTATAAAGCGAAAAATCGAAAGGGAATCTTTTTGAAAAAGGGAATCTTTTGGACCTTTTGCGTCTTTTTGATTTCGCATCATTTTTAAGCGTAAGCGTCTCGTATACATGAAATTCAATGCAAATAAAGCTGTTGACACGCACTTATCCCCCAAGTTTTTCGGGTCAAAAAATTTTATAAAGCGAAAAATCGAAAGGGAATCTTTTTTGAAAAAGGGAATCTTTTTTGAAAAAGGGAATCTTTTGGACCTTTTGCGTCTTTTTTGATTTCGCATCACATTTTTAGCGTAAACGTCTCGTATACATGAAATTCAATGCAAATCAAGCTGTTGACACTCACTTATCCCCCAAGTTTTTTTCGGGTCAAAAAATTTTATAAAGCGAAAAATCGAAAGGGAATCTTTTTTGAAAAAGGGAATCTTTTGGACCTTTTGCGTCTTTTTTGATTTCGCATCACATTTTTAGCGTAAACGTCTCGTATACATGAAATTCAATGCAAATCAAGCTGTTGACACTCACTTATCCCCAAGTTTTTCGGGTCAAAAATTTTATAAAGCGAAAAATCGAAAGGGAATCTTTTTTGAAAAAAGGAATCTTTTGGACCTTTTGCGTCTTTTTTTTGATTTCGCATCACATTTTTAGCGTAAACGTCTCGTATACATGAAATTCAATGCAAATCAAGCTGTTGACACTCACTTATCCCCCAAGTTTTTTCGGGTCAAAAAATTTTATAAAGCGAAAAATCGAAAGGGAATCTTTTTGAAAAAGGGAATCTTTTGGACCTTTTTGCGTCTTTTTGATTCGCATCACATTTTTAAGCGTAAGCGTCTCGTATACATGAAATTCAATGCAAATCAAGCTGTTGACACTCACTTATCCCCAAGTTTTTTCGGTCAAAAAAAATTTTATAAAGCGAAAAATCGAAACGGAATCTTTTTTGGAAAAGGGAATCTTTTGGACCTTTTGCGTCTTTTTTGATTTCGCATCACATTTTTAGCGTAAACGTCTCGTATACATGAAATTCAATGCAAATCAAGCTGTTGACACTCACTTATCCCCAAGTTTTTCGGGTCAAAAAAAATTTTATAAAGCGAAAAAATCGAAAGGGAATCTTTTTGAAAAAGGGAATCTTTTGGACCTTTTGCGTCTTTTTGATTTCGCATCACATTTTTAAGCGTAAGCGTCGTATACATGAAATTCAATGCAAATCAAGCTGTTGACACTCACTTATCCCCAAGTTTTTTCGGGTCAAAAAATTTTATAAAGCGAAAAATCGAAAGGGAATCTTTTTTGAAAAAGGGAATCTTTTGGACCTTTTGCGTCTTTTTGATTTCGCATCACATTTTTAAGCGTAAACGTCTCGTATACATGAAATTCAATGCAAATCAAGCTGTTGACACTCACTTATCCCCCAAGTTTTTCCGGGTCAAAAAATTTTATAAAGCGAAAAATCGAAAGGGAATCTTTTTTGAAAAAGGGAATCTTTTGGACCTTTTGCGTCTTTTTGATTTCGCATCACATTTTTAGCGTAAACGTCTCGTATACATGAAATTCAATGCAAATCAAGCTGTTGACACTCACTTATCCCCAAGTTTTTCCGGGTCAAAAAATTTTATAAAGCGAAAAATCGAAAGGAATCTTTTTGAAAAAGGGAATCTTTTGGACCTTTTGCGTCTTTTTGATTTCGCATCACATTTTTAAGCGTAAGCGTCTCGTATACATGAAATTCAATGCAAATCAAAAGCTGTTGACACTCACTTATCCCCCAAGTTTTTCGGGTCAAAAATTTTTAAAGCGAAAAATCGAAAGGGAATCTTTTTTGAAAACGGGAATCTTTTGGACCTTTTGCGTCTCTTTTGATTTCGCATCACATTTTTAGCGTAAACGTCTCGTATACATGAAATTCAATGCAAATCAAGCTGTTGACACTCACTTATCCCCCAAGTTTTTCGGGTCAAAAAATTTTATAAAGCGAAAAATCGAAAGGGAATCTTTTTTTTTGAAAAAGGGAATCTTTTTGGACCTTTTGCGTCTTTTTGATTTCGCATCAAATTTTTTACGCGTAAACGTCTCGTATACATGAAATTCAATGCAAATCAAGCTGTTGACACTCACTTATCCCCCAAGTTTTTCCGGGTCAAAAAATTTTATAAAGCGAAAAATCGAAAGGGAATCAAGTTTTTTTTTTTGAAAAAGGGAATCTTTTCGACCTTTTGCGTCTTTTTGATTTCGCATCACATTTTTAGCGTAAACGTCTCGTATACATGAAATTCAATGCAAATCAAGCTGTTGACACTCACTTATCCCCAAGTTTTTTCGGGTCAAAAAATTTTATAAAGCGAAAAATCGAAAGGGAATCTTTTTTGAAAAAGGGAATCTTTTGGACCTTTTGCGTCTTTTTGATTTCGCATCACATTTTTTAGCGTAAACGTCTCGTATACATGAAATTCAATGCAAATCAAGCTGTTGACACTCACTTATCCCCCAAGTTTTTCCGGGTCAAAAAATTTTAGAAAGCGAAAAATCGAAAGGGAATCTTTTTTGGAAAAGGGAATCTTTTGGACCTTTTGCGTCTTTTTTTATTTCGCATCACATTTTTAGCGTAAACGTCTCGTATACATGAAATTCAATGCAAATCAAGCTGTTGACACTCACTTATCCCCAAAGTTTTTTCGGGTCAAAAATTTTATAAAAGCGAAAAATCGAAAGGGAATCTTTTTGAAAAAGGAAATCTTTTGGACCTTTTGCGTCTGTTTTGATTTCGCATCATTTTTTTAGCGTAAACGTCTCGTATACATGAAATTCAATGCAAATCAAGCTGTTGACACTCACTTATCCCCCAAGTTTTTTCGGGTCAAAAAATTTTATAAAGCGAAAAATCGAAAGGGAATTTTTTTGAAAAAGGGAATCTTTTGGACTTTTTGCGTCTTTTTTGATTTCGCATCACATTTTTAGCGTAAACGTCTCGTATACATGAAATTCAATGCAAATCAAGCTGTTGACACTCACTTATCCCCCAAGTTTTTCGGGTCAAAAAATTTTATAAAGCGAAAAATCGAAAGGGAATCTTTTTGAAAAAGGGAATCTTTTGGACCTTTTGCGTCTTTTTGATTTCGCATCATTTTTTAAGCGTAAACGTCTCGTATACATGAAATTCAATGCAAATCAAGCTGTTGACACTCACTTATCCCCCAAGTTTTTCCGGGTCAAAAAATTTTATAAAGCGAAAAAATCGAAAGGGAATCTTTTTTGAAAAAGGGAATCTTTTGGACCTTTTGCGTCTTTTTGATTTCGCATCACATTTTTTAGCGTAAACGTCTCGTATACATGAAATTCAATGCAAATCAAGCTGTTGACACTCACTTATCCCCCAAGTTTTTTCGGGTCAAAAAATTTTATAAAGCGAAAAATCGAAAGGGAATCTTTTTGAAAAAGGGAATCTTTTGGACCTTTTGCGTCTTTTTGATTTCGCATCACATTTTTAGCGTAAACGTCTCGTATACATGAAATTCAATGCAAATCAAGCTGTTGACACTCACTTATCCCCAAGTTTTTCGGGTCAAAAAAATTTTATAAAGCGAAAAATCGAAAGGGAATCTTTTTGAAAAAGGGAATCTTTGGACCTTTTGCGTCTTTTTGATTTCGCATCACATTTTAGCGTAAGCGTCTCGTATACATGAAATTCAATGCAAATCAAGCTGTTGACACTCACTTATCCCCAAGTTTTTCGGGTCAAAAAATTTTATAAAGCGAAAAATCGAAAGGGAATCTTTTTGAAAAGGGGAATTTTGGACCTTTTGCGTCTTTTTGATTTCGCATCATTTTTTAGCGTAAACGTCTCGTATACATGAAATTCAATGCAAATCAAGCTGTTGACACTCACTTATCCCCCAAATTTTTCCGGGTCAAAAAATTTTATAAAGCGAAAAATCGAAAGGGAATCTTTTTTGAAAAAGGGAATCTTTTGGACCTTTTGCGTCTTTTTGATTTCGCACCACATTTTAGCGTAAACGTCTCGTATACATGAAATTCAATGCAAATCAAGCTGTTGACACTCACTTATCCCCCAAGTTTTTCCGGGTCAAAAAATTTTATAAAGCGAAAAATCGAAAGGGAATCTTTTTTTTGAAAAAGGGAATCTTTTGGACCTTTTGCGTCTTTTTGATTTCGCATCACATTTTTAAGCGTAAGCGTCGTATACATGAAATTCAATGCAAATCAAGCTGTTGACACTCACTTATCCCCCAAGTTTTTCGGGTCAAAAAATTTTATAAAGCGAAAAATGAAAAAAAGGGAATCTTTTTTTTGAAAAAGGGGAATTTTTGGACCTTTTTCGCGTCTTTTTGATTTCGCATCACATTTTTAGCGTAAACGTCTCGTATACATGAAATTCAATGCAAATCAAGCTGTTGACACTCACTTATCCCCAAGTTTTTCGGGTCAAAAAATTTTATAAAGCGAAAAATCGAAAGGGAATCTTTTTGAAAAAGGGAATCTTTTGGACCTTTTGCGTCTTTTTTGATTTCGCATCACATTTTTAAGCGTAAACGTCTCGTATACATGAAATTCAATGCAAATCAAGCTGTTGACACTCACTTATCCCCCAAGTTTTTCCGGGTCAAAAAATTTTATAAAGCGAAAAATCGAAAGGGAATCTTTTTTGAAAAAGGGAATCTTTTGGACCTTTTGCGTCTCTTTTGATTTCGCATCACATTTTTAGCGTAAACGTCTCGTATACATGAAATTCAATGCAAATCAAGCTGTTGACACTCACTTATCCCCCAAGTTTTTCCGGGTCAAAAAATTTTATAAAGCGAAAAATCGAAAGGGAATCTTTTTGAAAAAGGGAATCTTTTGGACCTTTTGCGTCTTTTTTTTTTCGCATCACATTTTTAGCGTAGCGTCTCGTATACATGAAATTCAATGCAAATCAAATGTTGACACTCACTTATCCCCAAGTTTTTCGGGTCAAAAAAAAATTTTATAGCGAAAAAATCGAAAGGGAATCTTTTTTGAAAAAGGGAATCTTTTGGACCTTTTTGCGTCTTTTTGATTTCGCATCACATTTTTAAGCGTAAGCGTCTCGTATACATGAAATTCAATGCAAATCAAGCTGTTGACACTCACTCCCCAAGTTTTTCGGGTCAAAAATTTTATAAAGCGAAAAAAATCGAAAAGGAAATCTTTTTGAAAAAGGGAATCTTTTGGACCTTTTCGTCTTTTTGATTCGCATCACATTTTTAAGCGTAAGCGTCGTCGTATACATGAAATTCAATGCAAATCAAGCTGTTGACACTCACTTATCCCCCAAGTTTTTCGGGTCAAAAAATTTTATAAAGCGAAAAATCGAAAGGGAATCTTTTTGAAAAAGGGAATCTTTTGGACCTTTTTCGTCTTTTTGATTTCGCATCACATTTTTAAGCGTAAGCGTCTCGTATACATGAAATTCAATGCAAATCAAGCTGTTGACACTCACTTATCCCCAAGTTTTCGGGTCAAAAAATTTTATAAAGCGAAAAATCGAAAGGGAATCTTTTTTTTGAAAAAGGGAATCTTTTGGACCTTTTTGCGTCTTTTTGATTTCGCATCACATTTTTAAGCGTAAGCGTCTCGTATACATGAAATTCAATGCAAATCAAGCTGTTGACACTCACTTATCCCCCAAGTTTTTTCGGGTCAAAAATTTTTTATAAAGCGAAAAAATCGAAGGGAATCTTTTTTTTGAAAAGGGGGAATTTTGGACCTTTTTTTGATTTCATCACATTTTTTTGATTCGCATCACATTTTTAGCGTAAGCGTCTCGTATACATGAAATTCAATGCAAATCGAAAGAATCTTTTTGAAAAAGGGAATCTTTGACACTCACTTATCCCCCAATTTTTTCGGGTCAAAAAATTTTATAAAGCGAAAAATCGAAAGGGAATCTTTTTGAAAAAGGGAATCTTTTTGGACCTTTTTTGCGTCTTTTTGATTTCGCATCACATTTTTAGCGTAAGCGTCTCGTATACATGAAATTCAATGCAAATCAAGCTGTTGACACTCACTTATCCCCAAGTTTTTCGGGTCAAAAAATTTTATAAAGCGAAAAATCGAAAGGGAATCTTTTTTTTGAAAAAGGGAATCTTTTGGACCTTTTGCGTCTTTTTGATTTCGCATCACATTTTTAAGCGTAAGCGTCTCGTATACATGAAATTCAATGCAAATCAAGCTGTTGACACTCACTTATCCCCAAGTTTTTTCGGGTCAAAAAATTTTATAAAAAAAAAAATCGAAAGGAATCTTTTTGAAAAAGGGAATCTTTTTGGACCTTTTGCGTCTTTTTGATTTCGCATCACATTTTAGCGTAAGCGTCTCGTATACATGAAATTCAATGCAAATCAAAAGCTGTTGACACTCACTTATCCCCCAAGTTTTTCGGGTCAAAAATTTTTTAAGCGAAAAATCGAAGGGAATCTTTTGAAAAAAGGGAATCTTTTCGACCTTTTTCGTCTTTTTGATTTCGCATCACATTTTTAGCGTAAGCGTCTCTCGTATACATGAAATTCAATGCAAATCAAGCTGTTGACACTCACTTATCCCCCAAGTTTTTCGGGTCAAAAAATTTTATAAAAGAAAAAAATCGAAAGGAATCTTTTTTTGAAAAAGGGAATCTTTTGGACCTTTTTCGTCTTTTTGATTTCGCATCACATTTTTAAGCGTAAGCGTCTCGTATACATGAAATTCAATGCAAATCAAAGCTGTTGACACTCACTTATCCCCAAGTTTTTTCGGGTCAAAAAAATTTTATAAAGCGAAAAATCGAAAGGGAATCTTTTTGAAAAGGGAATCTTTTGGACCTTTTGCGTCTTTTTGATTTCGCATCACATTTTTTAAGCGTAAGCGTCGTATACATGAAATTCAATGCAAATCAAGCTGTTGACTCACTTATCCCCAAGTTTTTCGGTCAAAAAATTTTTAAAGCGAAAAATCGAAAAAGGGAATCTTTTTTGAAAAAGGGAATCTTTTGGACCTTTTGCGTCTTTTTTGATTTCGCATCAATTTTAAGCGTAAGCGTCTCGTATACATGAAATTCAATGCAAATCAAAAGCTGTTGACACTCACTTATCCCCCAAGTTTTTCGGGTCAAAAAAAATTTTATAAAGCGAAAAATCGAAAGGGAATCTTTTTGAAAAAGGGAATCTTTTGGACCTTTTGCGTCTTTTTGATTTCGCATCACATTTTTAAGCGTAAGCGTCTCGTATACATGAAATTCAATGCAAATCAAAAGCTGTTGACACTCACTTATCCCCCAAGTTTTTCGGGTCAAAAAAATTTTTAAAAGCGAAAAATCGAAAGGGAATCTTTTTGAAAAAGGGAATCTTTTGGACCTTTTTGCGTCTTTTTGATTTCGCATCACATTTTTAAGCGTAAGCGTCTCGTATACATGAAATTCAATGCAAATCAAGCTGTTGACACTCACTTATCCCCCAAGTTTTTTCGGGTCAAAAAATTTTTATAAAGCGAAAAATCGAAAGGGAATCTTTTTGAAAAAGGGAATCTTTTCGACCTTTTGCGTCTTTTTGATTCGCATCACATTTTTTGCGTAAACGTCTCGTATACATGAAATTCAATGCAAATCAAGCTGTTGACACTCACTTATTCCCCAAGTTTTTTCGGGTCAAAAAATTACATAAAGCGAAAAATCAAAAGGGAATCTTTTTTTGAAAAAGGGAATCTTTGGACCTTTTGCGTCTTTTTGATTCGCATCACATTTTTAAGCGTAAGCGTCTCGTATACATGAAATTCAATGCAAATCAAGCTGTTGACACTCACTTATCCCCCAAGTTTTTCGGGTCAAAAAAATTTTATAAAGCGAAAAATCGAAAGGGAATCTTTTTGAAAAAGGGAATCTTTTGGACCTTTTGCGTCTTTTTGATTTCGCATCATTTTTTTAAGCGTAAGCGTCTCGTATACATGAAATTCAATGCAAATCAAGCTGTTGACACTCACTTATCCCCCAAGTTTTTCGGGTCAAAAAATTTTATAAAGCGAAAAATCGAAAGGGAATCTTTTTGAAAAAGGGAATCTTTTTGACCTTTTTCGTCTTTTTGATTTCGCATCACATTTTTAAGCGTAAGCGTCGTCGTATACATGAAATTCAATGCAAATCAAGCTGTTGACACTCACTTATCCCCAAGTTTTTCGGGTCAAAAAATTTTATAAAGCGAAAAAAAATCGAAAGGGAATCTTTTTTTGAAAAAGGGAATCTTTTGGACCTTTTGCGTCTTTTTGATTCGCATCACATTTTTAAGCGTAAGCGTCTCGTATACATGAAATTCAATGCAAATCAAGCTGTTGACACTCACTTATCCCCCAAGTTTTTCGGGTCAAAAAATTTTATAAATAAAAAAAATCGAAGGGGGAATTTTTTTGAAAAGGGAATCTTTTTGGACCTTTTTGCGTCGTTTTTTGATTTCGCATCACATTTTTAAGCGTAAGCGTCTCGTATACATGAAATTCAATGCAAATCAAGCTGTTGACACTCACTTCCCCCAAGTTTTTCGGGTCAAAAAATTTTAAAAGCGAAAAATCGAAAGGGAATCTTTTGAAAAAGGGAATCTTTTGGACCTTTTTCGTCTTTTTTGATTCGCATCACATTTTTAAGCGTAAGCGTCTCGTATACATGAAATTCAATGCAAATCAAGCTGTTGACACTCACTTATCCCCAAGTTTTTCGGGTCAAAAAAATTTTTATAAAGCGAAAAAATCGAAAGGGAATCTTTTTTTTGAAAAAGGGAATCTTTTGGACCTTTTTGCGTCTTTTTGATTTCGCATCACATTTTTAAGCGTAAGCGTCTCGTATACATGAAATTCAATGCAAATCAAGCTGTTGACACTCACTTATCCCCAAGTTTTTCGGGTCAAAAATTTTACTCGAAAAATCGAAAGGAATCTTTTTGAAAAAGGGAATCTTTTGGACCTTTTGCGTCTTTTTGATTTTCGCATCACATTTTTAAGCGTAAGCGTCTCGTATACATGAAATTCAATGCAAATCAAGCTGTTGACACTCACTTATCCCCCAAGTTTTTCGGGTCAAAAAATTTTATAAAGCGAAAAAAATCGAAGGGGAATCTTTTTTTTTGAAAAAGGGAATCTTTTTGGACCTTTTGCGTCTTTTTGATTTCGCATCACATTTTTAAGCGTAAGCGTCTCGTATACATGAAATTCAATGCAAATCAAAAGCTGTTGACACTCACTTATCCCCCAAGTTTTTTCGGGTCAAAAATTTTTAAAGCGAAAAAAATCGAAAGGGAATCTTTTTTGAAAAAGGGAATCTTTTGGACCTTTTTCGTCTTTTTTGATTCGCATCATTTTTAAGCGTAAGCGTCTCGTATACATGAAATTCAATGCAAATCAAGCTGTTGACACTCACTTATCCCCCAAGTTTTTCGGGTCAAAAAATTTTATAAAGCGAAAAATCGAAAGGGAATCTTTTTTTTGAAAAAGGGAATCTTTTTCGACCTTTGCGTCTTTTTGATTTCGCATCACATTTTTTAGCGTAAGCGTCTCGTATACATGAAATTCAATGCAAATCAAGCTGTGTTGACACTCACTTATCCCCAAGTTTTTCGGGTCAAAAAATTTTTACTCGAAAAAAATCGAAAGGGAATTTTTTTTTTTTGAAAAAGGGAATCTTTTCGACCTTTTGCGTCTTTTTTGATTTCGCATCACATTTTTAGCGTAAACGTCTCGTATACATGAAATTCAATGCAAATCAAGCTGTTGTTGACACTCACTTATCCCCAAGTTTTTTCGGGTCAAAAAAATTTATAAAGCGAAAAATCGAAAGGGAATCTTTTTTGAAAAAGGGAATCTTTTGGACCTTTTTCGTCTTTTTGATTCGCATCATTTTTAGCGTAAGCGTCTCGTATACATGAAATTCAATGCAAATCAAGCTGTTGACACTCACTTATCCCCAAGTTTTCGGGTCAAAAAAAATTTTATAAAGCGAAAAATCGAAAGGGAATCTTTTTGAAAAAGGGAATCTTTTGGACCTTTTTGCGTCTTTTTGATTTTCGCATCACATTTTTAAGCGTAAGCGTCTCGTATACATGAAATTCAATGCAAATCAAGCTGTTGACACTCACTTATCCCCCAAGTTTTTTCGGGTCAAAAAATTTTATAAAAAAAAAATCGAAAGGGAATCTTTTTGAAAAAGGGAATCTTTTGGACCTTTTGCGTCTTTTTGATTCGCATCACATTTTTTAGCGTAAGCGTCTCGTATACATGAAATTCAATGCAAATCAAGCTGTTGACACTCACTTATCCCCAAGTTTTTCGGGTCAAAAAAAATTTTATAAAGCGAAAAATCGAAGGGAATCTTTTTTTGAAAAAGGGAATCTTTTTTCGACCTTTTCGTCTTTTTGATTCGCATCACATTTTTTAAGCGTAAGCGTCTCGTATACATGAAATTCAATGCAAATCAAGCTGTTGACACTCACTTATCCCCCAAGTTTTTCGGGTCAAAAAAATTTTATAAAGCGAAAAAAATCGAAAGGGAATCTTTTTTGAAAAAGGGAATCTTTTGGACCTTTTGCGTCTTTTTGATTTCGCATCACATTTTTAGCGTAAACGTCTCGTATACATGAAATTCAATGCAAATCAAGCTGTTGACACTCACTTATCCCCCAAGTTTTTCGGGTCAAAAAAATTTTATAAAGCGAAAAATCGAAAGGGAATCTTTTTTTGAAAAAGGGAATCTTTTGGACCTTTTGCGTCTTTTTGATTTCGCATCACATTTTTAGCGTAAACGTCTCGTATACATGAAATTCAATGCAAATCAAGCTGTTGACACTCACTTATCCCCCAAGTTTTTCCGGGTCAAAAAATTTTATAAAGCGAAAAATCGAAAGGGAATCTTTTTTTGAAAAAGGGAATCTTTTCGACCTTTTGCGTCTTTTTTGATTTCGCATCACATTTTTAGCGTAAACGTCTCGTATACATGAAATTCAATGCAAATCAAGCTGTTGACACTCACTTATCCCCAAGTTTTTCCGGGTCAAAAAATTTTATAAAGCGAAAAATCGAAAGGGAATCTTTTTTGAAAAAGGGAATCTTTTGGACCTTTTGCGTCTTTTTGATTTCGCATCACATTTTTAGCGTAAACGTCTCGTATACATGAAATTCAATGCAAATCAAGCTGTTGACACTCACTTATCCCCCAAGTTTTTCCGGGTCAAAAAATTTTATAAAGCGAAAAATCGAAAGGGAATCTTTTTGAAAAAGGGAATCTTTTTGGACCTTTTGCGTCTTTTTGATTTCGCATCACATTTTAAGCGTAAGCGTCTCGTATACATGAAATTCAATGCAAATCAAAGCTGTTGACACTCACTTATCCCCCAAGTTTTTCGGGTCAAAAAATTTTTTAAAGCGAAAAAAAAGGGAATCTTTTTTTTGAAAAAGGGAATCTTTTGGACCTTTTGCGTCTTTTTGATTTCGCATCACATTTTTTTAGCGTAAGCGTCTCGTATACATGAAATTCAATGCAAATCAAGCTGTTGACACTCACTTATCCCCAAGTTTTTTCGGGTCAAAAAAATTTATAAAGCGAAAAATCGAAAGGGAATCTTTTTTGAAAAAGGGAATCTTTTGGACCTTTTGCGTCTTTTTGATTTCGCATCACATTTTTAAGCGTAAGCGTCTCGTATACATGAAATTCAATCAAATCAAGCTGTTGACACTCTCATATCCCCCAAGTTTTTTCGGGTCAAAAAATTTTATAAAGCGAAAAATCGAAAGGGAATTTTTTTTTGAAAAAGGGAATCTTTTGGACCTTTTGCGTCTTTTTTTCGCATCACATTTTTAAGCGTAAGCGTCTCGTATACATGAAATTCAATGCAAATCAAGCTGTTGACACTTATCCCCCAAGTTTTTCGGGTCAAAAATTTTTTAAAGCGAAAAATCGAAAGGGAATCTTTTTTTGAAAAGGGAATCTTTTTGGACCTTTTGCGTCTTTTTGATTTCGCATCACATTTTTCGCGCAAACGTCTCGTATACATGAAATTCAATGCAAATAAAGCTGTTGACACTCACTTATCCCCCAGGTTTTTTTCGGGTCAAAAAATTTTATAAAGCGAAAAATCGAAAGGGAATCTTTTTTGAAAAAGGGAATCTTTTGGACCTTTTTGCGTCTTTTTGATTTCGCATCACATTTTTAAGCGTAAGCGTCTCGTATACATGAAATTCAATGCAAATCAAATCAAGCTGTTGACACTCACTTATCCCCCAAGTTTTTCGGGTCAAAAAAATTTTATAAAGCGAAAAAAATCGAAAGGGAATCTTTTTTTTGAAAAAGGGAATCTTTTGGACCTTTTGCGTCTTTTTGATTTCGCATCACATTTTTAAGCGTAAGCGTCTCGTATACATGAAATTCAATGCAAATCAAGCTGTTGACACTCTCACTTATCCCCCAAGTTTTTCGGGTCAAAAAATTTTATAAAGCGAAAAATCGAAAGGGAATCTTTTTTTTTGAAAAAGGGAATCTTTTGGACCTTTTTGCGTCTTTTTGATTTCGCATCACATTTTTAAGCGTAAGCGTCTCGTATACATGAAATTCAATGCAAATCAAGCTGTTGACACTCACTTATCCCCCAAGTTTTTCCGGGTCAAAAAATTTTATAAAGCGAAAAATCGAAGGGAATCTTTTTTGAAAAAGGGAATCTTTTGGACCTTTTGCGTCTTTTTGATTTCGCATCACATTTTTAAGCGTAAGCGTCTCGTATACATGAAATTCAATGCAAATCAAGCTGTTGACACTCACTTATCCCCCAAGTTTTTCGGGTCAAAAATTTTTTATAAAGCGAAAAATCGAAAGGGAATCTTTTTTTTGAAAAAGGGAATCTTTTGGACCTTTTGCGTCTTTTTGATTTCGCATCACATTTTTAAGCGTAAGCGTCTCGTATACATGAAATTCAATGCAAATCAAGCTGTTGACACTCACTTATCCCCAAGTTTTTCGGGTCAAAAAATTTTATAAAGCGAAAAATCGAAAGGAATCTTTTTTTGAAAAAGGGAATCTTTTGGACCTTTTGCGTCTTTTTGATTTCGCATCACATTTTTAAGCGTAAGCGTCTCGTATACATGAAATTCAATGCAAATCAAGCTGTTGACACTCACTTATCCCCAAAGTTTTTTCGGGTCAAAAAAATTTTATAAAGCGAAAAAAATCGAAAGGGAATCTTTTTGAAAAAGGGAATCTTTTGGACCTTTTGTCGTCTTTTTGATTTCGCATCACATTTTTAAGCGTAAGCGTCGTATACATGAAATTCAATGCAAATCAAGCTGTTGACACTCACTTATCCCCCAAGTTTTTTCGGGTCAAAAAAATTTTTAAAGCGAAAAATCGAAAGGAATCTTTTTGAAAAAGGGAATCTTTTGGACCTTTTGCGTCTTTTTGATTTCGCATCACATTTTTAAGCGTAAGCGTCTCGTATACATGAAATTCAATGCAAATCAAAGCTGTTGACACTCACTTATCCCCCAAGTTTTTCGGGTCAAAAAAATTTTTAAAGCGAAAAATCGAAAGGGAAATTTTTTTTTGAAAAAGGGAATCTTTTTGGACCTTTTGCGTCTTTTTGATTTCGCATCACATTTTTAGCGTAAACGTCTCGTATACATGAAATTCAATGCAAATCAAGCTGTTGACACTCACTTATCCCCCAAGTTTTTTCGGGTCAAAAATTTTATAAAGCGAAAAATCGAAAGGGAATCTTTTTTGAAAAAGGGAATCTTTTGGACCTTTTGCGTCTTTTTGATTTCGCATCACATTTTTAGCGTAAACGTCTCGTATACATGAAATTCAATGCAAATCAAGCTGTTGACACTCACTTATCCCCCAAGTTTTTTCGGGTCAAAAAAATTTTATAAAGCGAAAAATCGAAAGGGAATCTTTTTGAAAAAAAGGGAATCTTTTGGACCTTTTGCGTCTTTTTGATTTCGCATCACATTTTTTAGCG
Source organism: Syzygium grande (assembly GCA_024733475.1). Lineage (NCBI taxonomy): Eukaryota > Viridiplantae > Streptophyta > Magnoliopsida > Myrtales > Myrtaceae > Syzygium > Syzygium grande. Next base: position 23,398 of record JAMXDD010000011.1, read on the forward strand.
TAAGCGTCTCGTATACATGAAATTCAATGCAAATCAAGCTGTTGACACTCACTTATATCCCCAAGTTTTTCGGGTCAAAAAATTTTATAAAGCGAAAAAAAATCGAAAGGGAATCTTTTTTGAAAAAGGGAATCTTTTGGACCTTTTGCGTCTTTTTGATTTCGCATCACATTTTTAGCGTAAACGTCTCGTATACATGAAATTCAATGCAAATCAAGCTGTTGACACTCACTTATCCCCCAAGTTTTTCCGGGTCAAAATTTTCTAAAGCGAAAAATCGAAAGGGAATCTTTTTTGAAAAAGGGAATCTTTTGGACCTTTTGCGTCTTTTTGATTTCGCATCACATTTTTAAGCGTAAGCGTCTCGTATACATGAAATTCAATGCAAATCAAGCTGTTGACACTCACTTATCCCCCAAGTTTTTCGGGTCAAAAAAATTTTATAAAGCGAAAAATCGAAGGGAATCTTTTTGAAAAAGGGAATCTTTTTTGGACCTTTTGCGTCTTTTTGATTTCGCATCACATTTTTAAGCGTAAGCGTCTCGTATACATGAAATTCAATGCAAATCAAGCTGTTGACACTCACTTATCCCCCAAGTTTTTCGGGTCAAAAAATTTTATAAAGCGAAAAATCGAAAGGGAATCTTTTTTTTTGAAAAAGGGAATCTTTTGGACCTTTTGCGTCTTTTTGATTTCGCATCACATTTTTAAGCGTAAGCGTCTCGTATACATGAAATTCAATGCAAATCAAGCTGTTGACACTCACTTATCCCCCAAGTTTTTTCGGGTCAAAAAAAAAATTTTTAAAGCGAAAAATCGAAAGGGAATCTTTTTTTTGAAAAAGGGAATCTTTTGGACCTTTTGCGTCTTTTTGATTTCGCATCACATTTTTAAGCGTAAGCGTCGTATACATGAAATTCAATGCAAATCAAGCTGTTGACACTCACTTATCCCCCAAGTTTTTTCGGGTCAAAAAAATTTTATAAAGCGAAAAATCGAAAGGGAATCTTTTTTTTGAAAAAGGGAATCTTTTGGACCTTTTGCGTCTTTTTGATTTCGCATCACATTTTTAGCGGTAACCGTCTCGTATACATGAAATTCAATGCAAATCAAGCTGTTGACACTCACTTATCCCCCAAGTTTTTCCGGGTCAAAAAATTTTATAAAGCGAAAAATCTAAAGGGAATCTTTTTTAAAAAAGGGAATCTTTTGGACCTTTTGCGTCTGTTTTGATTTCGCATCACATTTTTAGCGTAAACGTCTCGTATACATGAAATTCAATGCAAATCAAGCTGTTGACACTCACTTATCCCCAAGTTTTTCGGGTCAAAAAATTTTATAAAGCGAAAAATCGAAGGGAATCTTTTTGAAAAAGGGAATCTTTTGGACCTTTTGCGTTTTTTTTGATTTCGCATCACATTTTTAGCGTAAACGTCTCGTATACATGAAATTCAATGCAAATCAAGCTGTTGACACTCACTTATCCCCCAAGTTTTTCCGGGTCGAAAAATTTTTTAAAGCGAAAAATCGAAAGGGAATCTTTTTTTGAAAAAGGGAATCTTTTCGACCTTTTGCGTCTTTTTGATTTCGGATCACATTTTTTAGCGTAAACGTCTCGTATACATGAAATTCAATGCAAATCAAGCTGTTGACACTCACTTATCCCCCAAGTTTTTCCGGGTCAAAAAATTTTATAAAGCGAAAAATCGAAAGGGAATCTTTTTTGAAAAAGGGAATCTTTTGGACCTTTTGCGTCTTTTTGATTTCGCATCACATTTTTAGCGTAAACGTCTCGTATACATGAAATTCAATGCAAATCAAGCTGTTGACACTCACTTATCCCCCAAGTTTTTCCGGGTCAAAAAATTTTATAAAGAGAAAAATCGAAAGGGAATCTTTTTTTGAAAAAGGGAATCTTTTGGACCTTTTGCGTCTTTTTTGATTTCGCATCACACATTTTTAAGCGTAAGCGTCGTATACATGAAATTCAATGCAAATCAAGCTGTTGACACTCACTTATCCCCCAAGTTTTTTCGGGTCAAAAATTTTTTAAAGCGAAAAATCGAAAGGAATCTTTTTGAAAAAGGGAATCTTTTGGACCTTTTGCGTCTTTTTGATTTCGCATCACATTTTTAAGCGTAAGCGTCTCGTACATGAAATTCAATGCAAATCAAGCTGTTGACACTCACTTATCCCCCAAGTTTTTCGGGTCAAAAAAATTTTATAAAGCGAAAAATCGAAAGGGAATCTTTTTGAAAAAGGGAATCTTTTGGACCTTTTGCGTCTTTTTGATTTTGGACCTTTTGCGTCTTTTTTTGATTTCGCATCACATTTTTAAGCGTAAGCGTCTCGTATACATGAAATTCAATGCAAATCAAGCTGTTGACACTCACTTATCCCCCAAGTTTTTCGGGTCAAAAAATTTTATAAAGCGAAAAATCGAAAGGGAATCTTTTTTTTTGAAAAAGGGAATCTTTTGGACCTTTTGCGTCTTTTTGATTTCGCATCACATTTTTAAGCGTAAGCGTCTCGTATACATGAAATTCAATGCAAATCAAGCTGTTGACACTCACTTATCCCCCAAGTTTTTCGGGTCAAAAAAATTTTATAAAGCGAAAAATCGAAAGGGAATCTTTTTTTTTTGAAAAAAGGGAATCTTTTGGACCTTTTGCGTCTTTTTGATTTCGCATCACATTTTTAAGCGTAAGCGTCTCGTATACATGAAATTCAATGCAAATCAAGCTGTTGACACTCACTTATCCCCCAAGTTTTTCGGGTCAAAAAAATTTTATATAGCGAAAAATCGAAAGGGAATCTTTTTGAAAAAGGGAATCTTTTGGACCTTTTGCGTCTTTTTGATTTCGCATCACATTTTTAGCGTAAACGTCTCGTATACATGAAATTCAATGCAAATCAAGCTGTTGACACTCACTTATCCCCCAAGTTTTTCCGGGTCAAAAAATTTTATAAAGCGAAAAATCGAAAGGGAATCTTTTTTTGAAAAAAGGGAATCTTTTGGACCTTTTGCGTCTTTTTGATTTCGCATCACATTTTTAGCGTAAACGTCTCGTATACATGAAATTCAATGCAAATCAAGCTGTTGACACTCACTTATCCCCAAGTTTTTCCGGGTCAAAAATTTTATAAAGCGAAAAATCGAAAGGGAATCTTTTTTGAAAAAGGGAATCTTTTTGGACCTTTTGCGTCTTTTTGATTTCGCATCACATTTTTAAGCGTAAGCGTCTCGTATACATGAAATTCAATGCAAATCAAGCTGTTGACACTCACTTATCCCCCAAGTTTTTCGGGTCAAAAAAATTTTATAAAGCGAAAAATCGAAAGGGAATTTTTTTGAAAAAGGGAATCTTTTGGACCTTTTGCGTCTTTTTGATTTCGCATCACATTTTTAAGCGTAAACGTCTCGTATACATGAAATTCAATGCAAATCAAGCTGTTGACACTCACTTATCCCCCAAGTTTTTCCGGGTCAAAAAATTTTAGAAAGCGAAAAATCGAAAGGGAATCTTTTTTGGAAAAGGGAATCTTTTGGACATTTTGCGTCTTTTTTGATTTCGCATCACATTTTTAGCGTAAACGTCTCGTATACATGAAATTCATTGCAAATCAACCTGTAGACACGCACTTATCCCCCAAGTTTTTCGGGTCAAAAATTTTTACTCGAAAAAAAATCGAAAGGGAATCTTTTTTGAAAAAGGGAATCTTTTGGACCTTTTGCGTCTTTTTGATTTCGCATCACATTTTTAAGCGTAAGCGTCTCGTATACATGAAATTCAATGCAAATCAAGCTGTTGACACTCACTTATCCCCAAGTTTTTTTCGGGTCAAAAAATTTTATAAAGAAAAAAATCGAAAGGGAATCTTTTTTGAAAAAGGGAATCTTTTTGGACCTTTTGCGTCTTTTTGATTTCGCATCACATTTTTAAGCGTAAGCGTCTCGTATACATGAAATTCAATGCAAATCAAGCTGTTGACACTCACTTATCCCCCAAGTTTTTCGGGTCAAAAAATTTTATAAAGCGAAAAATCGAAAGGGAATCTTTTTGAAAAAGGGAATCTTTTGGACCTTTTGCGTCTTTTTGATTTCGCATCACATTTTTAAGCGTAAGCGTCTCGTATACATGAAATTCAATGCAAATCAAGCTGTTGACACTCACTTATCCCCAAGTTTTTCCGGGTCAAAAAATTTTATAAAGCGAAAAATCGAAAGGGAATCTTTTTGAAAAAGGGAATCTTTTGGACCTTTTGCGTCATTTTTGATTTCGCATCACATTTTGAGCGTAAACGTCTCGTATACATGAAATTCAATGCAAATCAAGCTGTTGACACTCACTTATCCCCCAAGTTTTTCGGGTCAAAAATTTTATAAAGCGAAAAATCGAAAGGGAATCTTTTTTGAAAAAAGGGAATCTTTTTGGACCTTTTGCGTCTTTTTGATTTCGCATCACATTTTTAAGCGTAAGCGTCTCGTATACATGAAATTCAATGCAAATCAAGCTGTTGACACTCACTTATCCCCCAAGTTTTTTCGGGTCAAAAAATTTTAAGCGAAAAAGCGAAAAATCGAAAGGGAATCTTTTTTTGAAAAAGGGAATCTTTTGGACCTTTTGCGTCTTTTTGATTTCGCATCACATTTTTAAGCGTAAGCGTCGTATACATGAAATTCAATGCAAATCAAGCTGTTGACACGCACTTATCCCCCAAGTTTTTCGGGTCAAAAAATTTTATAAAGCGAAAAATCGAAAGGGAATCTTTTTTTGAAAAAGGGAATCTTTTTGACCTTTTGCGTCTTTTTTGATTTCGCATCACATTTTTAGCGTAAACGTCTCGTATACATGAAATTCAATGCAAATCAAGCTGTTTGACACTCACTTATCCCCAAGTTTTTCGGGTCAAAAAATTTTATAAAAGCGAAAAATCGAAAGGGAATCTTTTTGAAAAAGGGAATCTTTTGGACCTTTTGCGTCTTTTTGATTTCGCATCACATTTTTAGCGTAAACGTCTCGTATACATGAAATTCAATGCAAATCAAGCTGTTGACACTCACTTATCCCCCAAGTTTTTCCGGGTCAAAAAATTTTATAAAGCGAAAAATCGAAAGGGAATTTTTGAAAAGGGAATCTTTTGGACCTTTGCGTCTTTTTGATTCGCATCACATTTTTAAGCGTAAGCGTCGTATACATGAAATTCAATGCAAATCAAAGCTGTTGACACTCACTTATCCCCCAAGTTTTTCGGGTCAAAAATTTTATAAAGCGAAAATCGAAAGGGAATCTTTTTTGAAAAAGGGAATCTTTTGGACCTTTTGCGTCTTTTTTGATTTCGCATCACATTTTTAGCGTAAACGTCTCGTATACATGAAATTCAATGCAAATCAAGCTGTTGACACTCACTTATCCCCCAAGTTTTTCGGGTCAAAAATTTTATAAAGCGAAAAATCGAAAGGGAATCTTTTTGAAAAAGGGAATCTTTTTCGACCTTTTGCGTCTTTTTTTTGATTTCGCATCACATTTTGAGCGTAAACGTCGTATACATGAAATTCAATGCAAATCAAGCTGTTGACACTCACTTATCCCCCAAGTTTTTCCGGGTCAAAAAATTTTATAAAGCGAAAAATCGAAAGGGAATCTTTTTTGAAAAAGGGAATCTTTTCGACCTTTTTCGTCTTTTTTGATTTCGCATCACATTTTTTGAGCGTAAACGTCTCGTATACATGAAATTCAATGCAAATCAAGCTGTTGACACTCACTTATCCCCCAAGTTTTTCCGGGTCAAAAATTTTTTTATAAAGCGAAAAATCGAAAGGGAATCTTTTTTTGAAAAAGGGAATCTTTTTGGACTTTTTCGTCTTTTTGATTTCGCATCACATTTTTAAGCGTAAGCGTCGTATACATGAAATTCAATGCAAATCAAGCTGTTGACACTCACTTATCCCCCAAGTTTTTCGGGTCAAAAAATTTTTTAAAGCGAAAAATCGAAGGGAATCTTTTTGAAAAAGGAATCTTTTGGACCTTTTGACCGTCTTTTTGATTTTCGCATCACATTTTTAAGCGTAAGCGTCTCGTATACATGAAATTCAATGCAAATCAAGCTGTTGACACTCACTTATCCCCCAAGTTTTTCGGGTCAAAAAAAATTTTATAAAGCGAAAAATCGAAAGGGAATCTTTTTTGAAAAAGGGAATCTTTTGGACCTTTTGCGTCTGTTTTGATTTCGCATCAAATTTTTCGCGTAAACGTCTCGTATACATGAAATTCAATGCAAATCAAGCTGTTGACACGCACTTATCCCCCAAGTTTTTCGGGTCAAAAAAATTTTATAAAGCGAAAAATCGAAAGGGAATCTTTTTGAAAAAGGGAATCTTTTGGACCTTTTGCGTCTTTTTGATTTCGCATCACATTTTTTAAGCGTAACCGTCTCGTATACATGAAATTCAATGCAAATCAAGCTGTTGACACTCACTTATCCCCAAGTTTTTCGGGTCAAAAAATTTTATAAAGGGAAAAATCGAAAGGGAATCTTTTTGAAAAAGGGAATCTTTTGGACCTTTTGCGTCTTTTTGATTTCGCATCACATTTTTAAGCGTAAGCGTCTCGTATACATGAAATTCAATGCAAATCAAGCTGTTGACACTCACTTATCCCCCAAGTTTTTCGGGTCAAAAAAATTTTATAAAGCGAAAAATCGAAAGGGAATCTTTTTTTGAAAAAGGGAATCTTTTGGACCTTTTTGCGTCTTTTTGATTTCGCATCACATTTTTAAGCGTAAGCGTCTCGTATATACATGAAATTCAATGCAAATCAAGCTGTTGACACTCACTTATCCCCCAAGTTTTTCGGGTCAAAAAAATTTTATAAAGCGAAAAATCGAAAGGGAATCTTTTTTTTTTTGAAAAAGGGAATCTTTTGGACCTTTTGCGTCTTTTTGATTTCGCATCACATTTTTAAGCGTAAGCGTCTCGTATACATGAAATTCAATGCAAATCAAGCTGTTGACACTCACTTATCCCCCAAGTTTTTCGGGTCAAAAAAATTTTATAAAGCGAAAAATCGAAAGGGAATCTTTTTGAAAAAGGGAATCTTTTGGACCTTTTGCGTCTTTTTGATTTCGCATCACATTTTTAAGCGTAAGCGTCTCGTATACATGAAATTCAATGCAAATCAAGCTGTTGACACTCACTTATCCCCCAAGTTTTTCCGGGTCAAAAAATTTTATAAAGCGAAAAATCGAAAGGGAATCTTTTGGACCTTTTGCGTCTTTTTGATTTCGCATCACATTTTTAGCGTAAACGTCTCGTATACATGAAATTCAATGCAAATCAAGCTGTTGACACTCACTTATCCCCCAAGTTTTTCGGGTCAAAAAAAATTTTATAAAGCGAAAAAATCGAAAGGGAATCTTTTTGAAAAAGGGAATCTTTTGGACCTTTTGCGTCTTTTTGATTTCGCATCACATTTTTAGCGTAAACGTCTCGTATACATGAAATTCAATGCAAATCAAGCTGTTGACACTCACTTATCCCCCAAGTTTTTCCGGGTCAAAAAATTTTATAAAGCGAAAAATCGAAAGGGAATCTTTTTTGAAAAAGGGAATCTTTTGGACCTTTTTGCGTCTTTTTGATTTCGCATCACATTTTTAGCGTAAACGTCTCGTATACATGAAATTCAATGAAAATAAAGCTGTTGACACGCACTTATCCCCCAAGTTTGTCCGGGTCAAAAAATTTTATAAAGCGAAAATTCGAAAGGGAATCTTTTTTTGAAAAAGGGAATCTTTTTGATCTTTTGCGTCTTTTTTGATTTCGCATCACATTTTTAGCGTAAACGTCTCGTATACATGAAATTCAATGCAAATCAAGCTGTTGACACTCACTTATCCCCCAAGTTTTTCGGGTCAAAAAATTTTATAAAGCGAAAAATCGAAAGGGAATCTTTTTTGAAAAAGGGAATCTTTTCGACCTTTTGCGTCTTTTTGATTTCGCATCACATTTTTGAGCGTAAACGTCTCGTATACATGAAATTCAATGCAAATCAAGCTGTTGACACTCACTTATCGCCCAAGTTTTTCCGGGTTAAAAAAATTTTATAAAGCGAAAAATCGAATGGGAATCTTTTTTGAAAAAGGGAATCTTTTGGACCTTTTGCGTCTTTTTTGATTTCGCATCAAATTTTTCGCGTAAACGTCTCGTATACATGAAATTCAATGCAAATCAAGCTGTTGACACTCACTTATCCCCCAAGTTTTTCCGGGTCAAAAAATTTTATAAAGCGAAAAAATCGAAAGGGAATCTTTTTGAAAAAGGGAATCTTTTGGACCTTTTGCGTCTTTTTGATTTCGCATCACATTTTTTTAAGCGTAAGCGTCTCGTATACATGAAATTCAATGCAAATCAAGCTGTTGACACTCACTTATCCCCCCAAGTTTTTCGGGTCAAAAAAAATTTTATAAAAGCGAAAAATCGAAAGGGAATCTTTTTGAAAAAGGGAATCTTTTGGACCTTTTGCGTCTTTTTGATTTCGCATCACATTTTTAAGCGTAAGCGTCTCGTATACATGAAATTCAATGCAAATCAAGCTGTTGACACTCACTTATCCCCCAAGTTTTTCGGGTCAAAAAAATTTTATAAAGCGAAAAATCGAAGGGAATCTTTTTTTGAAAAAGGGAATCTTTTGGACCTTTTGCGTCTTTTTGATTTCGCATCACATTTTTAAGCGTAAGCGTCTCGTATACATGAAATTCAATGCAAATCAAGCTGTTGACACTCACTTATCCCCCAAGTTTTTCGGGTCAAAAAAAAATTTTTAAAGCGAAAAATCGAAAGGGAATCTTTTTTTGAAAAAGGGAATCTTTTGGACCTTTTGCGTCTTTTTGATTTCGCATCACATTTTTAAGCGTAAGCGTCTCGTATACATGAAATTCAATGCAAATCAAGCTGTTGACACTCACTTATCCCCCAAGTTTTTCGGGTCAAAAAATTTTATAAAGCGAAAAATCGAAGGGAATCTTTTTGAAAAAGGGAATCTTTTGGACCTTTTGCGTCTTTTTGATTTCGCATCACATTTTTAGCGTAAACGTCTCGTATACATGAAATTCAATGCAAATCAAGCTGTTGACACTCACTTATCCCCCAAGTTTTTCGGGTCAAAAAAATTTTATAAAGCGAAAAATCGAAAGGGAATCTTTTTTGAAAAAGGGAATCTTTTCGACCTTTTGCGTCTTTTTGATTTCGCATCACATTTTTAAGCGTAAGCGTCGTATACATGAAATTCAATGCAAATCTTTTTTGAAAAAGCTTTTGACTCTTTTTATTTCCCCCAAGTTTTTCGGGTCAAAAAAATTTTATAAAGTTTTTCGGGTCAAAAAAAAAATCGAAAAATCGGAATCTTTTTGAAAAAGGGAATCTTTTGGACCTTTTGCGTCTTTTTGATTTCGCATCACATTTTTAGCGTAAACGTCTCGTATACATGAAATTCAATGCAAATCAAGCTGTTGACACTCACTTATCCCCAAGTTTTTCCGGGTCAAAAAATTTTATAAAGCGAAAAATCGAAAGGGAATCTTTTTTGAAAAAGGGAATCTTTTGGACCTTTTGCGTCTTTTTGATTTCGCATCACATTTTTAGCGTAAACGTCTCGTATACATGAAATTCAATGCAAATCAAGCTGTTGACACTCACTTATCCCCCAAGTTTTTCCGGGTCAAAAATTTTATAAAGCGAAAAATCGAAAGGGAATCTTTTTTTGAAAAAGGGAATCTTTTGGACCTTTTGCGTCTTTTTGATTTCGCATCACATTTTTAGCGTAAACGTCTCGTATACATGAAATTCAATGCAAATCAAGCTGTTGACACTCACTTATCCCCCAAGTTTTTCCGGGTCAAAAAATTTTATAAAGCGAAAAATCGAAAGGGAATCTTTTTGAAAAAGGGAATCTTTTGGACCTTTTGCGTCTCTTTTGATTTCGCATCACATTTTTAGCGTAAACGTCTCGTATACATGAAATTCAATGCAAATCAAGCTGTTGACACTCACTTATCCCCAAGTTTTTCGGGTCAAAAAATTTTATAAAGCGAAAAATCGAAAGGGAATCTTTTTTTTGAAAAAGGGAATCTTTTGGACCTTTTGCGTCTTTTTGATTTCGCATCACATTTTTAGCGTAAACGTCTCGTATACATGAAATTCAATGCAAATCAAGCTGTTGACACTCACTTATCCCCCAAGTTTTTCGGGTCAAAAATTTTTTAAAGCGAAAAATCGAAAGGAATCTTTTTGAAAAAGGGAATCTTTTTGGACCTTTTGCGTCTTTTTGATTTCGCATCACATTTTTAAGCGTAAGCGTCTCGTATACATGAAATTCAATGCAAATCAAGCTGTTGACACTCACTTATCCCCCAAGTTTTTCCGGGTCAAAAATTTTTATAAAGCGAAAAATCTAAAGGGAATCTTTTTTAAAAAAGGGAATCTTTTGGACCTTTTGCGTCTGTTTTGATTTCGCATCAAATTTTTCGCGTAAACGTCTCGTATACATGAAATTCAATGCAAATCAAGCTGTTGACACTCACTTATCCCCCAAGTTTTTCCGGGTCAAAAAATTTTATAAAGCGAAAAATCGAAAGGGAATCTTTTTGAAAAAGGGAATCTTTTGGACCTTTTGCGTCTTTTTTGATTTCGCATCACATTTTTAGCGTAAACGTCTCGTATACATGAAATTCAATGCAAATCAAGCTGTTGACACTCACTTATCCCCCAAGTTTTTCCGGGTCAAAAAATTTTATAAAGCGAAAAATCGAAAGGGAATCTTTTTTTTGAAAAAGGGAATCTTTTGGACCTTTTGCGTCTTTTTGATTTCGCATCACATTTTTAGCGTAAACGTCTCGTATACATGAAATTCAATGCAAATCAAGCTGTTGACACTCACTTATCCCCCAAGTTTTTTCGGGTCAAAAAATTTTATAAAGCGAAAAATCGAAAGGGAATCTTTTTTGAAAAAGGGAATCTTTTGGACCTTTTGCGTCTTTTTTTATTTCGCATCACATTTTTAGCGTAAACGTCTCGTATACATGAAATTCAATGCAAATCAAGCTGTTTTTATCCCCAAGTTTTTCGGGTCAAAAATTTTTTATAAAGCGAAAAATCGAAAGGGAATCTTTTTTGAAAAGGGAATCTTTTTTCCTTTTGTCGTTTTTGAAATCACATTTTTAAGCGTAAGCGTCTGTATACATGAAATTCAATGCAAATCAAGCTGTTGACTTCACTTATCCCCAAGTTTTTCCGGGTCAAAAATTTTATAAAGCGAAAAATCGAAAGGGAATCTTTTTTTGAAAAAGGGAATCTTTTCGACCTTTTGCGTCTTTTTGATTCGCATCACATTTTTAAGCGTAAGCGTCTCGTATACATGAAATTCAATGCAAATCAAAGCTGTTGACACTCACTTATCCCCAAGTTTTTCGGGTCAAAAAATTTTATAAAGCGAAAAATCGAAAGGGAATCTTTTTGAAAAAGGGAATCTTTTGGACCTTTTGCGTCTTTTTGATTTCGCATCACATTTTTAAGCGTAAGCGTCTCGTATACATGAAATTCAATGCAAATCAAGCTGTTGACACTCACTTATCCCCCAAGTTTTTCGGGTCAAAAAAATTTTATAAAGCGAAAAATCGAAAGGGAATCTTTTTTTTTTTTGAAAAAGGGAATCTTTTCGACCTTTTGCGTCTTTTTGATTTCGCATCACATTTTTTAAGCGTAAGCGTCGTATACATGAAATTCAATGCAAATCAAGCTGTTGACACTCTCACTTATCCCCAAGTTTTTCGGGTCAAAAATTTTTATAAAGCGAAAAATCGAAAGGGAATCTTTTTGAAAAAGGGAATCTTTTGGACCTTTTGCGTCTTTTTGATTTCGCATCACATTTTTACGTTTTTTTAAGCGTAAGCGTCTCGTATACATGAAATTCAATGCAAATCAAGCTGTTGACACTCACTTGACTCACTTATCCCCAAGTTTTTCGGGTCAAAAAATTTTATAAAGCGAAAAATCGAAAGGGAATCTTTTTGAAAAGGGAATCTTTTGGACCTTTTTGCGTCTTTTTGATTTCGCATCACATTTTTTAGCGTAAGCGTCGTATACATGAAATTCAATGCAAATCAAGCTGTTGACACTCACTTATCCCCCAAGTTTTTCGGGTCAAAAATTTTTATAAAGCGAAAAATCGAAAGGGAATCTTTTTGAAAAAGGGAATCTTTTTGGACCTTTTGTCTTTTTGATTTCGCATCACATTTTTAAGCGTAAGCGTCGTATACATGAAATTCAATGCAAATCAAAAGTTGTTGACACTCACTTATCCCCAAGTTTTTCGGGTCAAAAAATTTTTTAAAGCGAAAAATCGAAAGGGAATCTTTTTGAAAAAGGGAATCTTTTGGACCTTTTGCGTCTTTTTGATTTCGCATCACATTTTTAGCGTAAGCGTCGTCGTATACATGAAATTCAATGCAAATGAAGCTGTTGACACTCACTTATCCCCCAAGTTTTTCCGAGTCAAAAAATTTTATAAAGCGAAAAATCGAAAGGGAATCTTTTTTGAAAAAGGGAATCTTTGGACCTTTTGCGTCTTTTTTGATTTCGCATCACATTTTTAGCGTAAACGTCTCGTATACATGAAATTCAATGCAAATCAAGCTGTTGACACTCACTTATCCCCCAAGTTTTTTCGGGTCAAAAAAAATTTTATAAGCGAAAAAAATCGAAAGGGAATCTTTTTTGAAAAAGGGAATCTTTTGGACCTTTTGCGCGTCTTTTTGATTTTCGCATCACATTTTTTAAGCGTAAGCGTCTCGTATATACATGAAATTCAATGCAAATCAAGCTGTTGACACTCACTTATCGCCCAAGTTTTTCCGGGTCAAAAAATTTTATAAAGCGAAAAATCGAAAGGGAATCTTTTTTTTGAAAAAGGGAATCTTTTGGACCTTTTGCGTCTTTTTTGATTTCGCATCACATTTTTAGCGTAAACGTCTCGTATACATGAAATTCAATGCAAATCAAGCTGTTGACACTCACTTATCCCCAAGTTTTTCGGGTCAAAAAAATTTTATAAAGCGAAAAAATCGAAAAAAGGAATCTTTTTGAAAAAAGGGAATCTTTTGGACCTTTTGCGTCTTTTTTTTGATTTCGCATCACATTTTTTTAAGCGTAAGCGTCTCGTATACATGAAATTCAATGCAAATCAAGCTGTTGACTCACTTATCCCCAAGTTTTTTCGGGTCAAAAAATTTTTTAAAGCGAAAAATCGAAAGGGAATCTTTTTGAAAAGGGAATCTTTTGGACCTTTTGCGTCTTTTTGATTTCGCATCACATTTTTTTTAGCGTAAGCGTCGTATACATGAAATTCAATGCAAATCAAGCTGTTGACACTCACTTATCCCCCAAGTTTTTCGGGTCAAAAAAATTTTATAAAGCGAAAAATCGAAAGGGAATCTTTTTTTTTTGAAAAAGGGAATCTTTTGGACCTTTTGCGTCTTTTTGATTTCGCATCACATTTTTAAGCGTAAGCGTCTCGTATACATGAAATTCAATGCAAATCAACTGTTGTTGACACTCACTTATCCCCAAGTTTTTCGGGTCAAAAAATTTTATAAAGCGAAAAATCGAAAGGGAATCTTTTTTTTTTGAAAAAAAGGGAATCTTTTTGGACCTTTTCGTCTTTTTTTGATTCGCATCATTTTTAAGCGTAAGCGTCTCGTATACATGAAATTCAATGCAAATCAAGCTGTTGACACTCACTTATCCCCAAGTTTTTCGGGTCAAAAAATTTTATAAAGCGAAAAAATCGAAGGGAATCTTTTTTTTTTTGAAAAAGGGGGAATCTTTTGGACCTTTTTGTCGTCTTTTTGATTTCGCATCACATTTTTAAGCGTAAGCGTCTAGGGAATCTTTTCCGACCGTATACATGAAATTCAATGCAAATCAAGCTGTTGACACTCACTTATCCCCCAGTTTTTCGGGTCAAAAAATTTTTAAAGCGAAAAATCGAAAGGGAATTTTTTGAAAAAGGGAATCTTTTTGGACCTTTTGCGTCTTTTTGATTTCGCATCATTTTTAAGCGTAAGCGTCTCGTACATGAAATTCAATGCAAATCAAGCTGTTGACACTCACTTCTTATCCCCCAAGTTTTTCGGGTCAAAAAAATTTTATAAAGCGAAAAATCGAAAGGGAATTTTTTTTGAAAAAGGGAATCTTTTGGACCTTTTGCGTCTTTTTGATTTCGCATCATTTTTAAGCGTAAGCGTCGTATACATGAAATTCAATGCAAATCAAGCTGTTGACACTCACTTATCCCCCAAGTTTTTCGGTCAAAAAATTTTATAAAGCGAAAAATCGAAAGGGAATCTTTTTTGAAAAAGGGAATCTTTTGGACCTTTTTGCGTTTTTTTTGATTCGCATCACATTTTTAAGCGTAAGCGTAAGCGTCTCGTATACATGAAATTCAATGCAAATCAAGCTGTTGACACTCACTTATCCCCCAAGTTTTTCGGGTCAAAAAATTTTATAAAGCGAAAAAATCGAAGGGAATCTTTTTTTGAAAAAGGGAATCTTTTGGACCTTTTGCGTCTTTTTGATTTTCGCATCACATTTTTAAGCGTAAGCGTCTCGTATACATGAAATTCAATGCAAATCAAGCTGTTGACACTCACTTATCCCCCAAGTTTTTTCGGGTCAAAAAATTTTATAAAGCGAAAAATCGAAAGGGAATCTTTTTTTTTGAAAAAAGGGAATCTTTTGGACCTTTTGCGTCTTTTTGATTTCGCATCACATTTTTAAGCGTAAGCGTCTCGTATACATGAAATTCAATGCAAATCAAGCTGTTGACACTCACTTATCCCCCAAGTTTTTTCGGGTCAAAAAAATTTTATAAAGCGAAAAATCGAAAGGGAATCTTTTTTTTTTGAAAAAGGGAATCTTTTGGACCTTTTGCGTCTTTTTGATTTCGCATCACATTTTTAAGCGTAAACGTCTCGTATACATGAAATTCAATGCAAATCAAGCTGTTGACACTCACTTATCCCCCAAGTTTTTTCGGGTCAAAAAAATTTTATAAAGCGAAAAATCGAAAGGGAATTTTTTTTGAAAAAGGGAATCTTTTTGGACCTTTTGCGTCTTTTTGATTCGCATCACATTTTTAAGCGTAAGCGTCTCGTATACATGAAATTCAATGCAAATCAAGCTGTTGACACTCACTTATCCCCCAAGTTTTTCGGGTCAAAAAAATTTTTATAAAGCGAAAAATCGAAAGGGAATCTTTTTTGAAAAAGGGAATCTTTTGGACCTTTTTCGCGTTTTTTTGATTTCGCATCACATTTTTAAGCGTAAGCGTCTCGTATACATGAAATTCAATGCAAATCAAAAGCTGTTGACACTCACTTATCCCCCAAGTTTTTCGGGTCAAAAAATTTTATAAAGCGAAAAATCGAAAGGGAATCTTTTTGAAAAAGGGAATCTTTTCGACCTTTTGCGCGTCTTTTTGATTTCGCATCACATTTTTTAAGCGTAAGCGTCTCGTATACATGAAATTCAATGCAAATCAAAAGCTGTTGTTGACACTCACTTATCCCCCAAGTTTTTTTCGGGTCAAAAAATTTTATAAAGCGAAAAATCGAAAAAGGGAATCTTTTTTTTTTGAAAAAGGGAATCTTTTTACCTTTTGCGTCTTTTTGATTTCGCATCACATTTTTAAGCGTAAGCGTCTCGTATACATGAAATTCAATGCAAATCAAGCTGTTGACACTCACTTATCCCCAAGTTTTTTCGGGTCAAAAATTTTTTAAAGCGAAAAAGAAAAAAATCGAAAGGGAATCTTTTTTTTGAAAAAGGGAATCTTTTGGACCTTTTGCGTCTTTTTGATTTCGCATCACATTTTTAAGCGTAAGCGTCTCGTATACATGAAATTCAATGCAAATCAAGCTGTTGACACTCACTTATCCCCAAGTTTTTCGGGTCAAAAAAATTTTATAAAGCGAAAAATCGAAAGGAATCTTTTTTTTTGAAAAAAGAAAATCTTTTGGACCTTTTGCGTCTTTTTTGATTTCGCATCACATTTTTAGCGTAAACGTCTCGTATACATGAAATTCAATGCAAATCAAGCTGTTGACACTCACTTATCCCCCAAGTTTTTCCGGGTCAAAAAATTTTATAAAGCGAAAAATCGAAAGGGAATCTTTTTTTTTTTGAAAAAGGGAATCTTTTGGACCTTTTGCGTCTTTTTGATTTCGCATCACATTTTTAAGCGTAAGCGTCTCGTATACATGAAATTCAATGCATCAAAAGCTGTTGACACTCACTTATCCCCAAGTTTTCGGGTCAAAAAATTTTATAAAGCGAAAAATCGAAAGGGAATCTTTTTGAAAAAGGGAATCTTTTGGACCTTTTGCGTCTTTTTTGATTTCAAAAATTTTTAAGCGTAAGCGTCTCGTATACATGAAATTCAATGCAATCAAATCTGTTGTTGACACTCACTTATCCCCCAAGTTTTTTCGGGTCAAAAAATTTTTAAAGCGAAAAAATCGAAAGGGATCTTTTTGAAAAAGGGGAACCTTTTCGACCTTTTTTTTGATTTCGCATCACATTTTTAAGCGTAAGCGTCTCGTATACATGAAATTCAATGCAAATCAAGCTGTTGACACTCACTTATCCCCCAAGTTTTTCCGGGTCAAAAAATTTTTATAAAGCGAAAAATCGAAAGGGAATCTTTTTTGAAAAAGGGAATCTTTTGGACCTTTTGCGTCTTTTTTTATTTCGCATCACATTTTTAGCGTAAACGTCTCGTATACATGAAATTCAATGCAAATCAAGCTGTTGACACTCACTTATCCCCAAGTTTTTCGGGTCAAAAAATTTTATAAAGCGAAAAATCGAAAGGGAATCTTTTTGAAAAAGGGAATCTTTTGGACCTTTTTGCGTCTTTTTTTTGATTTCGCATCACATTTTTAAGCGTAAGCGTCTCGTATACATGAAATTCAATGCAAATCAAGCTGTTGACACTCACTTATCCCCCAAGTTTTTCGGGTCAAAAAAAATTTTATAAGCGAAAAAAATCGAAAGGGAATCTTTTTTTTGAAAAAGGGAATCTTTTGGACCTTTTGCGTCTTTTTTATTTCGCATCACATTTTTAGCGTAAACGTCTCGTATACATGAAATTCAATGCAAATCAAGCTGTTGACACTCACTTATCCCCCAAGTTTTTCCGGGTCAAAAAATTTTATAAAGCGAAAAATCGAAAGGGAATATTTTTTTTGAAAAAGGGAATCTTTTGGACCTTTTGCGTCTTTTTTTATTTCGCATCATTTTTAAGCGTAAGCGTCGTATACATGAAATTCAATGCAAATCAAAAGCTGTTGACACTCACTTATCCCCCAAGTTTTTTCGGGTCAAAAAAATTTTATAAAGCGAAAAATCGAAAGGAATCTTTTTGGAATCTTTTTTGAAAAAGGGAATCTTTTGGACCTTTTGCGTCTTTTTGATTTTCGCATCAATTTTTAAGCGTAAGCGTCTACGTATACATGAAATTCAATGCAAATCAAGCTGTTGACACTCACTTATCCCCCAAGTTTTTCGGGTCAAAAAATTTTATAAAGCGAAAAAATCGAAAGGATCTTTTTTTTTTTGAAAAAGGGAATCTTTTGGACCTTTTTGCGTCTTTTTTTGATTTCGCATCATTTTTTAAGCGTAAGCGTCTCGTATACATGAAATTCAATGCAAATCAAGTTGTTGACACTCACTTATCCCCCAAGTTTTTTCGGGTCAAAAAAATTTTATAAAAAAAAAAAATCGAAAGGAATCTTTTTTTGAAAAAGGGAATCTTTTGGACCTTTTTCGTCTTTTTGATTGCATCATTTTTTTAGCGTAAACGTCGTATACATGAAATTCAATGCAAATCAAGCTGTTGACACTCACTTATCCCCCAAGTTTTTCCGGGTCAAAAAATTTTATAAAGCGAAAAATCGAAAGGAATCTTTTTTGAAAAAGGGAATCTTTTGGACCTTTTGCGTCTTTTTTTTTGATTTCGCATCACATTTTTAGCGTAAACGTCTCGTATACATGAAATTCAATGCAAATCAAGCTGTTGACACTCACTTATCCCCCAAGTTTTTCCGGGTCAAAAAATTTTATAAAGCGAAAAATCGAAAGGGAATCTTTTTTGAAAAAGGGAATCTTTTCGACCTTTTGCGTCTTTTTTGATTTCGCATCACATTTTTAGCGTAAACGTCTCGTATACATGAAATTCAATGCAAATCAAGCTGTTGACACTCACTTATCCCCCAAGTTTTTCCGGGTCAAAAAATTTTATAAAGCGAAAAATCGAAAAGGGAATCTTTTTGAAAAAGGGAATCTTTTGGACCTTTTGCGTTTTTTTGATTTCGCATCACATTTTTAAGCGTAAGCGTCTCGTATACATGAAATTCAATGCAAATCAAAGCTGTTGACACTCACTTATCCCCAAGTTTTTCGGGTCAAAAAATTTTATAAAGCGAAAAATCGAAAGGAATTTTTTTGAAAAAGGGAATCTTTTCGACCTTTTCGTCTTTTTGATTTCGCATCACATTTTTTAAGCGTAAGCGTCTCGTATACATGAAATTCAATGCAAATCAAAAGCTGTTGACACTCACTTATCCCCAAGTTTTTTCGGGTCAAAAAAATTTTATAAAGCGAAAAAAATCGAAAGGAATCTTTTTGAAAAAGGGAATCTTTTGGACCTTTTGCGTCTTTTTGATTTCGCATCACATTTTTAGCGTAAGCGTCTCGTATACATGAAATTCAATGCAAATCAAAAGCTGTTGACACTCACTTATCCCCAAAGTTTTTCGGGTCAAAAAATTTTATAAAGCGAAAAATCGAAAGGGAATCTTTTGAAAAAGGGGGAATCTTTTCGACGTTTTGCGTCTTTTTTGATTTCGCATCACATTTTTAAGCGTAAGCGTCGTATACATGAAATTCAATGCAAATCAAAGCTGTTGACACTCACTTATCCCCAAGTTTTTCGGGTCAAAAAATTTTTATAAAGCGAAAAATCGAAAGGGAATATTTTTTTTGAAAAAGGGAATCTTTTGGACCTTTTGCGTCTTTTTTTATTTCGCATCACATTTTTAGCGTAAACGTCTCGTATACATGAAATTCAATGCAATCAAAGCTGTTGACACTCACTTATCCCCCAAGTTTTTCCGGGTCAAAAAATTTTATAAAGCGAAAAATCGAAAGGGAATCTTTTTTGAAAAAGGGAATCTTTTGGACCTTTTGCGTCTTTTTGATTTCGCATCACAATTTTTAGCGTAAACGTCTCGTATACATGAAATTCAATGCAAATCAAGCTGTTGACACTCACTTATCCCCCAAGTTTTTCCGGGTCAAAAAATTTTATAAAAGAAAAAAATCGAAGGGAATCTTTTTGAAAAAGGGAATCTTTTGGACCTTTTTCGTCTTTTTGATTCGCATCACATTTTTTAAGCGTAAGCGTCTAAGTATACATGAAATTCAATGCAAATCAAGCTGTTGACACTCACTTATCCCCCAAGTTTTTCCGGGTCAAAAAATTTTATAAAGCGAAAAATCGAAAGGGAATTTTTTTTTGAAAAAGGGAATCTTTTCGACCTTTTGCGTCTTTTTTGATTTCGCATCACATTTTTAGCGTAAACGTCTCGTATACATGAAATTCAATGCAAATCAAGCTGTTGACACTCACTTATCCCCAAGTTTTTCCGGGTCAAAAATTTTTTATAAAGCGAAAAATCGAAAGGGAATCTTTTTTGAAAAAGGGAATCTTTTGGACCTTTTGCGTCTTTTTGATTTCGCATCACATTTTTTAGCGTAAACGTCTCGTATACATGAAATTCAATGCAAATCAAGCTGTTGACACTCACTTATCCCCCAAGTTTTTCGGGAATCTTTTTGAAAAAAAAATTTTATAAAAGCGAAAAAATCGAAAGGGAATCTTTTTTGAAAAAGGGAATCTTTTGGACCTTTTTGCGTCTTTTTTGATTTCGCATCACATTTTTAGCGTAAACGTCTCGTATACATGAAATTCAATGCAAATCAAAGCTGTTGACACTCACTTATCCCCCAAGTTTTTTCGGGTCAAAAAATTTTATAAAGCGAAAAATCGAAAGGGAATCTTTTTTTGAAAAAGGGAATCTTTTCGACCTTTTGCGTCTTTTTTTATTTCGCATCACATTTTTAGCGTAAACGTCTCGTATACATGAAATTCAATGCAAATCAAGCTGTTGACACTCACTTATCCCCCAAGTTTTTCCGGGTCAAAAAATTTTATAAAGCGAAAAATCGAAAGGGAATCTTTTTTGAAAAAGGGAATCTTTTGGACCTTTTGCGTCTTTTTTGATTTCGCATCACATTTTTAGCGTAAACGTCTCGTATACATGAAATTCAATGCAAATCAAACACTCACTTATCCCCCAAGTTTTTTCGGGTCAAAAATTTTATCCCCAAGGGAATTTTTTCGAAAAAAAAATTTTTTAAGCGTCGTATAAAAATTCAATGCAAATCAAGCTGTTGTTGAAAGGGAATCAAAGTTTTCGGAAAAAAATTTTTTTTCGAAAGGGAATCTTTTTGAAAAAGGGAATCTTTTTTTGCGTCTTTTTTTCGCATCACATTTTTAGCGTAAACGTCTCGTATACATGAAATTCAATGCAAATCAAGCTGTTGACACTCACTTATCCCCCAAGTTTTTCCGGGTCAAAAAATTTTATAAAGCGAAAAATCGAAAGGGAATCTTTTTTGAAAAAGGGAATCTTTTGGACCTTTTTGCGTCTTTTTTGATTTCGCATCACATTTTTAGCGTAAACGTCTCGTATACATGAAATTCAATGCAAATCAAAAGCTGTTGACACTCACTTATCCCCCAAGTTTTTCCGGGTCAAAAAATTTTTAAAGCGAAAAAAATCGAAAGGGAATCTTTTTGAAAAAGGGAATCTTTTGGACCTTTTTGCGTTGATTTTTTTGATTTCGCATCACATTTTTAAGCGTAAGCGTCTCGTATACATGAAATTCAATGCAAATCAAGCTGTTGACACTCACTTATCCCCCAAGTTTTTCGGGTCAAAAATTTTTTAAAGCGAAAAAATCGAAAGGGAATCTTTTTTGAAAAAGGGAATCTTTTCGACCTTTTGCGTCTTTTTGATTTCGCATCACATTTTTAGCGTAAACGTCTCGTATACATGAAATTCAATGCAAATCAAAAGCTGTTGACACTCACTTATCCCCCAAGTTTTTCGGGTCAAAAAATTTTATAAAGCGAAAAATCGAAAGGGAATCTTTTTTTTTTTTTGAAAAAGGGAATCTTTTGGACCTTTTGCGTCTTTTTGATTTCGCATCACATTTTTAAGCGTAAGCGTCCTCGTATACATGAAATTCAATGCAAATCAAGCTGTTGACACTCACTTATCCCCCAAGTTTTTCGGGTCAAAAAATTTTATAAAGCGAAAAATCGAAAGGGAATCTTTTTTTTTTGAAAAAGGGGAATCTTTTCGACCTTTTGCGTCTTTTTGATTTCGCATCACATTTTTTAAGCGTAAGCGTCTCGTATACATGAAATTCAATGCAAATCAAGCTGTTGACACTCACTTATCCCCAAGTTTTTTCGGGTCAAAAAATTTTATAAAGCGAAAAATCGAAAGGGGAATTTTTTTGAAAAAGGGAATCTTTTGGACCTTTTTTGCGTCTTTTTGATTTCGCATCACATTTTTAAGCGTAAGCGTCTCGTATACATGAAATTCAATGCAAATCAAAAGCTGTTGACACTCACTTATCCCCAAGTTTTTCGGGTCAAAAAAAATTTTATAAAAGCGAAAAATCGAAAGGAATCTTTTTTTTTTTTTGAAAAAGGGAATCTTTTTGGACCTTTTGCGTCTTTTTGATTTCGCATCACATTTTTAAGCGTAAGCGTCTCGTATACATGAAATTCAATGCAAATCAAGCTGTTGACACTCACTTATCCCCCAAGTTTTTTCGGGTCAAAAATTTTTTAAAGCGAAAAATCGAAAGGGAATCTTTTTGAAAAAGGGAATCTTTTTTCGACCTTTTGCGTCTTTTTTGATTTCGCATCACATTTTTAAGCGTAAGCGTCTCGTATACATGAAATTCAATGCAAATCAAAGCTGTTGACACTCACTTATCCCCCAAGTTTTTCGGGTCAAAAAATTTTATAAAGCGAAAAATCGAAAGGGAATCTTTTTGAAAAAGGGAATCTTTTTGGACCTTTTGCGTCTTTTTGATTTCGCATCACATTTTTAGCGTAAACGTCTCTTATACATGAAATTCAATGCAAATCAAGCTGTTGACACTCACTTATCCCCCAAGTTTTTCGGGTCAAAAAAATTTTATAAAGCGAAAAATCGAAAGGGAATCTTTTTGAAAAAGGGAATCTTTTGGACCTTTTTCGTCTTTTTGATTTCGCATCACATTTTTAAGCGTAAGCGTCTCGTATACATGAAATTCAATGCAAATCAAGCTGTTGACACTCACTTATCCCCCAAGTTTTTCGGGTCAAAAATTTTATAAAGCGAAAAAAATCGAAAGGGAATCTTTTTGAAAAAGGGAATCTTTTGGACCTTTTTGCGTCTTTTTGATTTCGCATCACATTTTTAAGCGTAAGCGTCTCGTATACATGAAATTCAATGCAAATCAAGCTGTTGACACTCACTTATCCCCCAAAGTTTTTCGGGTCAAAAAAATTTTATAAAAGCGAAAAATCGAAAGGGAATCTTTTTGAAAAAGGGAATCTTTTGGACCTTTTGCGTCTTTTTTGATTTCGCATCACATTTTTAGCGTAAACGTCTCGTATACATGAAATTCAATGCAAATCAAGCTGTTGACACTCACTTATCCCCAAGTTTTCGGGTCAAAAAAATTTTTAAAGCGAAAAATCGAAAGGGAATCTTTTTGAAAAAAGGGAATCTTTTGGACCTTTTTCGTCTTTTTGATTTCGCATCACATTTTTAAGCGTAAGCGTCTCGTATACATGAAATTCAATGCAAATCAAGCTGTTGACACTCACTTATCCCCAAGTTTTTCGGGTCAAAAATTTTTAAAGCGAAAAAAATCGAAAGGGAATCTTTTTTGAAAAAAGGGAATCTTTTGGACCTTTTGCGTCTTTTTGATTTCGCATCACATTTTAAGCGTAAGCGTCTCGTATACATGAAATTCAATGCAAATCAAGCTGTTGACACTCACTTATCCCCCAAGTTTTTCGGGTCAAAAATTTTATAAAGCGAAAAATCGAAAGGGAATCTTTTTTTTGAAAAAGGGAATCTTTTGGACCTTTTTCGTCTTTTTGATTTCGCATCACATTTTTAAGCGTAAGCGTCTCGTATACATGAAATTCAATGCAAATCAAGCTGTTGACACTCACTTATCCCCAAGTTTTTTCGGGTCAAAAAAATTTTATAAAAGCGAAAAATCGAAAGGGAATCTTTTTGAAAAAGGGAATCTTTTGGACCTTTTGCGTCTTTTTTGATTTCGCATCACATTTTTAGCGTAAACGTCTCGTATACATGAAATTCAATGCAAATCAAGCTGTTGACACTCACTTATCCCCCAAGTTTTCGGGTCAAAAATTTTATAAAAAAAAAAAATCGAAAGGAATCTTTTTTGAAAAAGGGAATCTTTTTGGACCTTTTGCGTCTTTTTGATTTCGCATCACATTTTAAGCGTAAGCGTCTCGTATACATGAAATTCAATGCAAATCAAGCTGTTGACACTCACTTATCCCCCAAGTTTTTCGGGTCAAAAATTTTTATAAAAAAAAAAAAATCGAAAGGGAATCTTTTTTGAAAAGGGAATCTTTTTGGACCTTTTTCGTCTTTTTGATTTCGCATCACATTTTTAAGCGTAAGCGTCGTCGTATACATGAAATTCAATGCAAATCAAGCTATTGTTGACACTCACTTATCCCCAATTTTTTCGGGTCAAAAATTTTTATAAAGCGAAAAATCGAAAGGAATCTTTTTGAAAAAAAGGGAATCTTTTCGACCTCGCATCACATTTTGAGCGTAAGCGTCTCGTATACATGAAATTCAATGCAAATCAAGCTATTGACTCTTTTTATCCCCAAGTTTTTCGGGTCAAAAAATTTTATAAAAAAAAATCGAAAGGAAATTTTTTTGAAAAAGGGAATCTTTTCGACCTTTTTTTTCTTTTTTGATTTCGCATCACATTTTTGAGCGTAAGCGTCTCCTATACATGAAATTAAATGCAAATCAAACTATTGAATGCACTTATCCCCTAGTTTTTTCGGTTCAAAAATTTTAAAAAAAAAAAATCGAAAGGAAATCTTTTTGAAAAAGGGAATCTTTTCGACCTTTTTCTTTTTTTTTTGATTTCGCATCACATTTGGAGCGTAAAGCGTCTCGTATACATGAAATTAAATGCAAATCAAGCTATTGAACACTCACTTATCCCAAAATTTTTTCGGTTCAAAAAAATTTTAAAAAAAAACATTGAAAGGGAATCTTTTTGAAAAAGGGAATCTTTTTCGACCATTTTTTTCTTTTTTCAATTTTTGTTTCGCATCATATTTTGAGCGTTCTCCTATACATGAAATTCAATGCAAATCAAGCTATTACAACACTCACCTTATCCCCCAAGTTTTTTTTGGTTTCAAAAAATTTTATAAAAAAAAATCGAAGGAATCTTTTTTTGAAAAAGGGAATCTTTTCGACCTTTTTTCTTTTTTTGATTTCGCATCACATTTAGAGCGTAAGCGTCTAGTATACATGAAATTCAATGCAAATCAAGCTATTGAGAATGCACTTATCCCCCAAGTTTTTCTGGTTCAAAAAAAATTTTATAAAGCAAAAAATCGAAAGGGAATCTTTTTGAAAAAGGGAATCTTTTCGACCTTTTTTCTTCTTTTTTGATTTCGCATCACATTTTTTAAGCGTAAGCGTCTCGTATACATGAAATTCAATGCAAATCAAGCTATTGACACTCACTTATCCCCAACTTTTTTTGGTTCAAAAAATTTTTTAAAAAAAAAAATCGAAAGGGAATCTTTTTGAAAAAGGGAATCTTTTCGACCTTTTTTTTCTTTTTTATTTCGCTTCTTATTTTGAGCGTAAGCGTCTCCTATACATGAAATTAAATGCAAATCAAGCTATTGAACGCACTTTTTCCCCAAGTTTTTTTCGGTTCAAAAATTTTAAAAAAAAAAAAAAAAAAAAAATCTTTTTGAAAAAGGGAATCTTTTTGAAAAAGGGAATCTATTTTTTTTCACCTATCCCACATTTTTTTTCTGGTTTATAAAATTTGCAAAAATAAAGCAAGACATCAAAAGGAATTTTTTCGGTTCAAAAATTTTTCTTATTTTTTCTTTTTTGAAAATCACATCTTTTGGACCTTTTAAACGTCTTTTTTTTTGATTTAGCATCAATTTTCAATGCAAATCAATACATGAAATTCAATGCAAATCAAGCTGTTCACTCACTTTTCCCCCAAGTTTTTCGGGTCAAAAAATTTTATAAAGCAAAATATCGAAAGGGAATCTTTTTTAGAAAAAGGAATTTTTTCGACCATTTGGTTTTTTTTTTAATTTGGCATCACATTTGGAGCGTAAACGTCTCGTATAGTTGAAATTAAATGCAAATCAAGCTATTGGAACGCACCTTCTTCCTAAGTTTTTTTTTCAAAAATTTTTAAAAAAAAAAAATTTAATGAAAAAAAACTTTTTGGAAAAGGGAATCTTTTTGGAGCGCATCACTCACATTTTCTCGTGATAAATGAAATTAAAAGCAAATAAAGCTATTAGAATGCACCTGTTCCCAATGTTTTTCTGGTTCAAAAATTTTTATAAAAAAAACATCGAAAGGGAATCTTTTTTGAAAAAGGAATCTTTTAGACCATTTACTTCGATTTTCGTTTCGCTTCATATTTTGAGCCTGAACATCTCCTATACATAAAATGAAATGCGAATCAAGCTATTAGAACATACCTCTTCCCAACGTATTTCTTGTTCAAAAAGTTTTATAAAAAAAACCATCGAAAGAGAATCTTTTTTGAAAAAGGGAATCTTTTCGAACAGTTTCTTCTTTTTTAATTTCGCATCACATTTGGAGCGTAAACGTCTCGTATACATGAGCTTCAATGCAAATCAAGCTATTGGAACGCACCTATCCCCCATGTTTTTCTGCTTCAAAAAATTTTATAAAGCAAAACATCAAAAGGGAATCTTTTTTAGAAAAGGGAATCTTTTCGACCATTTCCTTTTTTTTTCATTTCGCATCACATTTGGAGCGTAAACGTCGAGTATACATGAAATTCAATGTAAATTAAGCTATTGGCACGCACCTATCCCTCACTTTTTTCTTATTCAAAAAATTTTATCAAGCAAAATTTCGAAAGGGAATCTTTTTTAAAAAAGGGAATCTTTTCGACCATTTTCTTCTTTTTTAATTTCGCATCACATTTGGAGCATAAACGTCTCGTATAGATGAAATTAAATACAAATCAAGCTGTTGGAACGCACATGTTCCCAACGATTTTTCTGGTTCAACAAAATTTTATAAAAAAAACATCGAAAGGGAATTTTTTTTGAAAAAGGGAATCTTTTAGACCATTTTGTTCTTTTTTAATTTCGCATCATATTTGGAGCGTAAATGTCTCGTATAGATGAAATTAAATGCAAATTAAGCTATTCGAACGCACCTGTGCCCAACGTTTTTCTGCTTCAAAAAATTTAATAAAAAAAAACATCGAAAGGGAATCTTTTTTGAAAAAGTGAATCTTGTCCACCCTTTTTTTTTTCATTTCGCTTCACATTTTGAGCATGAACATCTCGTATAGATCAAATTAAATGCAAATCAAGCTATTGAACGCACCTGTCCCCCAAGTTTTTCGGGTTTAAAAAATTTAATTAAAAAAAACATCAAAAGGGAATCTTGTTGACCTTTTTTTTCTTTTGTCATTTCTTTTTTAAAAAAGGGAATCTTTCCGACCAATTTCTTCTTTTTTGATTTCGCATCACATTTGGATTGTAAACGTCTCTTGTACATGAAATTCAAGGTAAATCAAGCTATTGGAACGCACCTATCCTCCACGTTTTTCTAGTTAAAAAAATTTTACAAAGCAACAAGATCGAAAGGGAATCTTTTTTTGACAAAGGGAATCCTTTCGACCATTTTCTTATTTTTTTCATTTCGAATCACATTTAGAGCGTAAACGTGTAGTATACATGAAATTCAATGCAAATCAAGCTATTGGAACGCACCTATCACTAACTTTTTTCTGGTTCTAAAAATTTTATAAAGCAAAATATCGAAAGGGAATCTTTTTTAAAAAAGGGAATCTTTTCGACCATTTGGCTCTTTTTTCATTTGGCATCACATTTGGAGCGTAAACGTCTCGTATACATGAAATTCAATGCAAATCAAGCTATTGGAGCGCGCCTGTTCCCAACGTATTTCTAGTTTCAAAAATTTTATAATAAAAATATCGAAAGGGAATCCTTTTTGAAAAAGGGAATCTTTTCGACCAGTTTCTTCTTTTTTGATTTCGCATCACATTTGGATCGTAAACGTCTCGTGTAAATGAAATTCAATGCAAATCAAGCTATTGAAACGCACCTATTCCCCATGTTTTTCTAGTTCAAAAAATTTTACAAAGCAAAAAGATCGAAAGGGAATCTTTTTTTGAAAAAGGGAATCTTTTCGACCATTTTCTTATTTTTTCATTTCGCATCACATTTGGAGCGTAAACGTCTAGTATACATGAAATTCAATGCAAATCAAGCTATTGGAACGCACCTATCACTCACTTTTTTTCTGGTTCTAAAAATTTTATAAAGAAAAATATCGAAAGGGAATCTTTTTTAAAAATGGGAATCCTTTCGACCATTTGGTTCTTTTTTAATTTTGCATCACATTTGGAGCGTAAACGTCTTATCTATAGATGAAATTAAATGCAAATGGAGCTATTGGAACGCACCTGTTCCCAACGTTTTTCTGGTTGAAAAAATTTTCTAAAAAAAAAAAAAACAATGAAAGGGAATCTTTTTTGAAAAAGGGAATCTTTTCGACCATTTTCTTCTTTTTTGATTTCGCATCACATTTGGAGCGCCAACGTCTCGTATAAATGAAATTAAAAGCAAATCAAGCTATTAGAACGCACCTGTTCCTAACGTTTTTTTAGTTAAAAAAATTTTATAAAAAAAACATCGAAAAGGAATCTTTTTTGAAAAAGGGAGTCTTTTCGACCATTTGCTTCGTTTTTCGTTTCGCTTCATATTTTGAGCGTGAACATCTCCTATACATGAAATGAAAAGCAAATCAAGCTATTAGAACATACCTCTTCCCAACGTATTTCTTGTTCGAAAAATTTTACAAAAAGAACCATCGAAAGTGAATCTTTTTTGAAAAAGGGAATCTTTTCGAACAATTTCTTCTTTTTTAATTTCGCATCACATTTTGAGCGTAAACGTCTCGTATACATGAAATTCAATGCAAATCAAGCTATTGGAACGCACCTATCCCCCACGTTTTTCTAGTTCAAAAAATTTTATCAAGCATAACATCGAAAGGGAATCTTTTCGACCATTTTCTTATTTTTTCATTTCGCATCACATTTAGAGCGTAAACGTCTAGTATACATGAAATTCAGTGCAAATCAAGTTGTTGGAACGCACATATCTGTCAATTTTTTCTTGTTCAAAAAATTTTATAAAGCAAATTTGAAAAAGGGAATCTTTTTGGACCATTTTCTTCTTTTTTAATTTCGCATCACATTTGGAGCGTAAACGTCTCGTATAGATGAAATTAAATGCAAATCAAGCTATTGGAACACACCTGTTCCCAACGTTTTTCTGATTCAAAAAATTTTATAAAAAAAAATCATCGAAAGGGAATCTTTTTTGAAAAAGGGAATCTTTTCGACCATTTTTTTTTAATTTCGCATCACATTTGGAGCGTAAATCTATCGTATAGATGAAATTAAATGCAGATCAAGCTATTGGAACATCACCTGTGCCCAACGTTTTTCTGGTTCAAAAAATTTAATTAAAAAAAACATCGAAACGGAATCTTTTTTGAAAAAGGGAATCTTGTCGACTTTTTTTTTCTTTTTTCATTTCTTTTTTGAAAAAGGGAATCTTTCCGACCAGTTTCATCTTTTTTGATTTCGCATCACATTTGGATCGTAAACGTCTCCTGTACATGAAATTCAAGGCAAATCAAGTTATTGGAACGCATCTATCCCCCACATTTTTCTAGTTCAAAAAATTTTACAAAGCAACAAGATCGAAAGGGAATATTTTTTTGAAAAGGGGAATCCTTTTGGCCATTTTCTTATATTTTTCATTTTGCATCACATTTGGAGCGTAAACATCTAGTATACATGAAATTCAACGCAAATCAAGCTATTGGAACACACCTATCACTCACTTTTTTCTGGTTCTAAAAATTTTATAAAGCAAAATATCGAAAGGGAATCTTTTTTAAAAAAGGGAATCTTTTCGACTATTTGGCTGTTTTTTCATTTTGCGTCACATTTGGAGCGTAAACGTCTCATATAGATGAAATTAAATGCAAATGGAGCTATTGCAACGCACCTGTTCCCATCATTTTTCTAGTTGAAAAAATTTTCTAAAAAAAACAATGAAAGGGAATCTTTTTTGAAAAAGGGAATCTTTTCGACCATTTTCTTCTTTTTTGATTTCGCATCACATTTGGCGCGCCAACGTCTCGTATAAATGAAATTAAAAGCAAATAAAGCTATTAGAACGCACCTGTTCCCAATGTTTTTCTAGTTTAAAATTTTTTTTTAAAAAAAACATCGAAAGGGAATCTTTTTTGAAAAAGGAAGTCTTTTCGACCATTTGCTTCGATTTTCGTTTGGCTTCATATTTTGAGCGTGAACATCTCCTATACATGAAATGAAATGCAAATCAAGCTATTCGAACATACCTCTTCCCAACGTATTTCTTGTTCGAAAAATTTTATAAAAAAACCATCGAAAGGGAACCTCTTTTGAGAAAGGGAATCTTTTCGAACAGTTTCTTCTTTTTTAATTTCGCATCACATTTGGAGCGTAAACGTCTTGTATACATGAAATTAAATGCAAATCAAGCTATTGGAACACACCTGTTCCCAACGTTTTTCTGGTTCAAAAAATTTTATAAACCAAAACATCGAAAGGGAATCTTTTTTGAAAAAGGGAATCTTTTCGATCATTTTTTTCTTTTTTGATTTCGCTTCACATTTTAAGCATGAACATCTCCTATACATGAAGTTAAATGCAAATCATGTCATGCCCCGTACCCCACGAAGCATGAACATCCGCATATAGGTCGAAATAAGGTGGGACGCTCCCAGGTTACGTCACCGACCCGAAAACTCAAATCAGAGAAAACACGCCACATGCGGAAATGACGTATATATAATAAATATATATACACCCGGACAAATTATTAGTAACCATGAATAGTAAGAGTTAACAATTTACAAACAATTAAAACAACATATACTTTCATTTAAAAACACTTATATATACAATATCCATAGAGGTCGGTGGCCTAGGGGAATTAGACTAGCACCCGGAGGGCTACAGTCAAAAAGTATCGGCCCTCACTCTTAAGGCTAGGACCTAAACTAGGGCTCCCAGTCGGGGTCAGATCCAGATGTCTCAAAAGAACTCTCGGATTGCCCTGGCTCTTCCTCTGCGCTCATAGCCTCAGACTCTGTCTCGGCTCAGGGTCCTGCTCTTCAACCTCAAAATTCATGGCCGGGGATCTGAAATGTCGATTTTACCACAACCGTGAGAAAATCTCAGCAAGTACAAACCACTAATCCTAAACTAGGCTAATGTGCACCTCCCGAGGGTAAATAAAACACATTAGATAATAACCCAGTAAAACCACGTTAATTTTCACTACGAGCTCATAGCCCAATATATTATTTCAGCCTTGCAGGTTAGGCATTTGATATCAATATCAGCCAAGTGCAATTATAACGACCCGAAGGCCCACAGTTGAATATAACGACCCGTAGGCCCGACCGAAGGACCACAGTTGATAAAACGACCCGTAGGCCCGACCCGAAGGCCAACAGTTTGATAAATCGACCCGTAGGCCCTGACCCGAAGGTCACAAGTGATTAGAACGACCCGTAGGCCCGACCCGAAGGCCAACAGTTTGATAAATCGACCCGTAGGCCCTGACCCGAAGGTCACAAGTGATTAGAACGACCCGTAGGCCCGACCCGAAGGCCAACAGTTTGAATATAACGACCCGTAGGCCCGACCCGGAGGCCACAATTGAATAAATCTTAGGTGTGCAAATTATTGCACTCAATTCCCAATCAATCACAACATGGCATACAAATCATATACTCAAAAATTCATGCCAATGCCCAAGCCACCTGCCGAATAGAGTTATTTACCAAGCCAATGAATTTAACGCACTCTTGGCACCATCAATTCATCACCCCTCTTGTTCAATAAATTTCAATACTTATTCCGCGCATTCATTCCAAAGTAACTCAATGCGCTAAAGGCCCGCCTTGGGCAATTAAACCTCAATAGTTGTTTTCACCATTTCGGGGTCATTCAATAGAATTTACTCAAGTCCCAATTGACCCCTTCAAGTGCCTAAATTCTCGCCATTAATCAATGAATAAACTAAATACTCAACTTGGACAATTTGCACAAATTCGGTATTGAATGAACAGTACCGGGGGAGGACACATTTTGTCCACTAAACCACAATTAAACATCCTCATTAGGCTCATATCTCAAACCCCAATCACCCAACAACCAAATACATTTAATTAGGCCTCAAATAAGCCTAATTAACCCCTAAAAAGTCCAATTCCAAGTCAATAACTCTTGAACTTAATTAGTGCCACACTTAAAAAATTTTACACAAATTCGGTACTGTATGAACAGTACCAGACCAGATTTGCATTTAGGCACTAAACCACCTTTAAACCATCTCATTAAGGCCTAATCACTTACCCTAATCATCCAACCCCCAAATACACATAATTAAGCCTCAAATGAGCCTAATTAACACTTGAATTGTCTAATTCCAAGCCTTGAATCATTGAATTTAATTAGTGCAAAACTTAGACAAATTTGTGCAATTTCGGTACTGATGAACAGTACCAGGCTTTTGCACAAATTAGGCCTTAAGTCATACTTAAGCCATCTCATAAGACCCCAATCACCATTACTAATTACCCAATGATCAAATACTCCTAGTAGGCCTCAAATAAGTCTAATTAACCCCTAAAATGTCCAATTTAAAGTCATTAACGATTAAGCCCAATTAATACAAAACTTAGACAAAATTGCACATTTTTTGTACTTTGTGAACAGTACCAGAACAAGGGCTGTTTTGGGCCTTAATCCACCATTAAATAATCTCATTAGGTCCTAATGACCCATACAAAACATCCCACACACAATTAAACCTAATTTACCCTCAATTAGGCCCAATTAACCTCTAAAAATGCACAATTAAACTAATTAGGGGTTTAGGGGTTTATACTCGCCTAATAACGATTCGGGACGACGGGAACGGGCGGTCGATCACCGACGAGCGGTAAGGATCGACGGCGGCGCTCCGGTGCAAGCCGGCGGTCCGCGGCGACGACGAAACCGACGATTAGCTGTTGTTTCTGTTCTGTTTAGGCCAAAACCGGGGCTGTGGTGGAAAGGGCTGCTGGTGGTGCGGGCTTGGCGGGGACAGCTCCGGCTGGTACTGTTCCGGCGTGAACAGTACCAGAATGGACAGAAATGCCCACGGCAAGACCAGAAACGAAAGCTGCAGAACAGAAACAGGAAAATGGGAGAAGTTCTCAGTAAAAATGGCCAAATGAAGTGCTGAAGAGAGAGAGGGTCTGGTCAAAATGGGTCAACATTGTGTGAGTGGATTACATGTGTCAAAAT
This sequence comes from Syzygium grande, assembly GCA_024733475.1. Lineage (NCBI taxonomy): Eukaryota > Viridiplantae > Streptophyta > Magnoliopsida > Myrtales > Myrtaceae > Syzygium > Syzygium grande. Next base: position 56,345 of record JAMXDD010000011.1, read on the forward strand.
CTTGGCCATTTGGACAATTTTGCCCTTGATCCAATGGCCAAGATTAATCCATATCCAATAATTTATGGGTAAAATGGTCATTTTCCACTAACTCAAGGCTGACCAGATCTGGTTAGTCCTAACTAACCTTGGTTAACCCCCAAAAATAATCAAATTTCGGAATTAATTAAAAATGGCCTAGGGGCATTTTCGTAATTTTTCGATCCCAAACCGAAATTCCAATTTTCGCACATATGCGTTCCATATATATGTGGCCAACATAATATGGCGTCGGATTCGCGAAATTCACTTTTTAAGTCCTCAGAAATTGACTGCGAAGTTTCGGGAATAAAATAATATTATTTTCCAAATTTTTGTCGAAATTCCAATTTTTTGCCAAAACCACTCTAAATATGCGTGGCCACCCCAAAATGGCCTTGGCCGCGAAAAATAACCTCAAAAGGCCTTCGAATCCAGCCTCGGTGCCCACCGGGGGCAAAACCGTAATTTTTCATTCCGGGGTCGAAATTCCGATTTTTAACCGTATGCACTCCAGACGTGCATGGTTGCCCCAAAATAGCATCGATTCCGAAAAATAATTTCGTTTGGACCTCGGAAATGGACATCGAGGTCCCTAGGGACTAAATTGCAAATTTTCCCCAATTTCTGTCAAAATTTCTATTTTCAGCCGTTGTTATCCCGAACTTGTGTCACCACTCTAAAATGACGTCCATCTTGTAAAATAGTCATAATTACCCTTGAAATTTTGATGTCGAAGTTCGGGTCCAATATCGCGATCAAAATAGCTCGTTTTGAAGTCTTAGGGCCTCTCACTAACGGGCGGCTGTTTAGGTATTACGCGTATAGACCTAAGATTGTTCGAGTCGTGATGGCCTCGAATTTCGAGAGAACAAGAGGAATTATCACGAGCACCTGGGGTCGCAATCATTTGGATTAAAATCGGGATTCACTGGTCAGGCGTACTTTCGGTAGTGCGGAATCACCCGCGATTCGATCGTACTTAACTGACTATATATAAATCCGTCATTCTCCTAAGATTGGCCCATATTGGTTCAAAATATTCCCTCGACGTTTCTCGAAATTGGCACTCAATCGCGATCGGGTCCTCGGTCCACGTACCTGTTCCTATTTAGCCTTTCCCATTTGGTTAGTATCCCGTGATTGATCAAGTCCGGGCGAGACTTACTAAAATCAAACGAGAATTAATATACACTTTATTGGTCCCGATAACAAGTCAGAATTCAGGATGTTGCAAATCAAGCTATTGGAACGCACCTATTCCTTACGCATTTCTAGTTCAAAAAGTTTTTTTAAAAAAAAATATCGAAAGGGAATCTTTTTTGAAAAAGGGAATCTTTTCGACCAGTTTCTTCTTTTTTGATTTCGCATAACATTTGGAGTGTAAACGTCTCGTATATATGAAATTCAATGCAAATCAAGCTTGGATTCCATTAACTCATATTTGACTCATTTGACCAGAATTTCTTCTTCCTCATTCGCATTTTTCTTCTGATCAGCCAAGACATCCCCTTCCTTCCTCTTCTTCCTTACGTTTCATTCTCTCCGTGGACAAATCCTGCACGTTCTGGTACTGTTCACGCTGGAACAGTACCAGCCGGAGCTGCTGGCCACCTCACGCCACCACCAGCAGCCCTTTCCGCCCAAGAAAAGCCACCCTCAGCCCATTTCCAGCACTGAACAGAAGCAAACAGCAGCAAATCGCCGTTTCCGTCGTCGCCGCGGACCATCGGCTTGCATCCGGAACGTCGCCATTGATCCTTACCGCGCGTCGGTGATCGACCGCCCGTTCCCGTCGTCCCGAATCATTAATAGGCGAGTATAAACCCCTAAACCCCTAATTAGTTTAATTGTGCATTTTTAGGGGTTAATTAGGCCTAATTGAGGGTTAATTAGGCTTAATTGTGTGTGGGATGTTTTGTATGGGTCATTAGGACCTAAAAAGATGATTTAATGGTGGATTAAGGCCCAAAACAGCCCTTGTTCTGGTACTGTTCACAAAGTACCGAAAATGTGCATATTTGTCTAAGTTTTGCACTAATTGAATTCAATGATTCAAGGCTTGGAATTAGACAATTCAAGTGTTAATTAAGCTTATTTGAGGCTTAATTATGTATATTTGATGGTTGGATGATTAGGGTAAGTGATTAGGCCCTAATGAGATTGTTTAAAGGTGGTTTAGTGCCTAAATATTAATTTTTCCTGGTACTGTTCATGGGGCACCGAATTTGTGTAAAATTATTTAAGTGTGGCACTAAATAAGTTCAAGTGTTAATGATTTGGAATTGGACTTTTTAGGGGTTAATTAGGCTTATTTGAGGCCTAATTAAGTGTATTTGGTTGTTGGGTGATTAGTAGTTGTGATTGGGGATTTATGGAATGGTTTAAACATGGTTTAAGGCTTATTTGGTGTTAAAACCTGGTACTGTTCATTCAGTACCGAAAATGCCTATTTTGTGCCCAAGTTGAATATTCTAAGAATAATGGACTAATGACAAGAATTTAGGCATTTTCAGGGGTTGATTAGGACATGTATAAATCCTATCGAATGACCCCGAAGTGGTGAGAACGACTATTGATAATGCGCATTGCCCAAGGCGAGCCTTTAGCGCATTGAGTTACTTTGGAATGAATGCGCGGAATGAGTGTTGAAATTTATTGAACTAGAGGGGTAATGATTTGATAATGCCAAGGGTGTGTTAGATTCATGGGCTTGAGTATTGGCATGAATTCTCGAGTGTATAAATTGTATGCCAGGTTGTGATTGATTTGAAATTAAGTGTAATAATGGGCATGCCTGAGCTTTGTGCAATTGTTGGCCTTCGGGTCGGGCCTACGGGTCGTTATAATCTCTTGTGACCTTTGGGTCGGGCCTACGGGTCGATTTATCAAACTGTTGGCCTTCAGGTCAGGCCTACGGGTCGATTTATCAAATTGTTGGCCTTCGGGTCGGGTCTACGGGTTGTTATAATCTCTTGTGACCTTCGGGTCGGGCTTACGGATCGATTTATCAAACTATTAACCTTCGGGTCAAGCCTACGAGTCGGGCTTACTGGTCGTTTTATCAATTGTGGCCTTCGGGTCGGGCCTACGGGTCGTTATAATCAACTGTGGGCCTTCGGGTCGTTATAATTGTGCATGATTCATGATGGATTTAAATGCCTAACCTGCAGGGTTGAGATAGTAAATTGGGCTGTGAGCCGGGATTGTTTTAATGTTATACTGGTTCTCCGCTTGATGTGTTTTATTTACCCTTCTCGAGGTACACATTAGCCTAGTTTAGGATTAGTGGTTTGTACTTGCTGAGTTTTTCTCACGGTTGTGGTAAAACCGACATTTCAGACCCCCAGCCATGAATTTTGAGGCCGAGGAGCAGGACCCCGAGCCCGAGACAGAGTTTGAGGCTATGACTTCCGAGGAGGAGCCAGAGCAGCCTAAGAGTTCCTCGGAGTCCTCGAGCTCCGATCCAGACTAGAAACCGTAGTTTAGGTCTCAGTGTTAAGAGTAGAGGCCAACCCCTTTTTGACTGTAGCCTCTAGTGGATAGTCCGATCCCCCTAGGCCACCGATTCTTTTTGTACTCGTGGCCCTTTTGTTATATCTCTGGGTTTAAGGGATATTGTATATAAGTGTTTTTAAATGAAAGTATATGTTGTTTTTAATTGTTTGTAAATTGTTAACTCTTTCTATTCATGGTTACTAATAATTTGTCTGGTGTATATATATATTATATATACGTCGTTTCCACATGTGTCGTGTTTCCTCTGATTTGGGTTTTTGGGTCGGTGACATAACCTGGGAGCGTCGCATCTTATTTCGACCTAGTCACGGATGTTCATGCTTCGTGGGGTACGAGGCGTGACACTTCTTTTTTGATTTCGCATCATATTTGGCGCGTCAACGTCTCGTATACATGAAATTAAATGCAAATCAAGCTATTGGAACGCACCTGTTCCCAACGATTTTTCTAGTTCAAAAAATATTATAAAAAAAACATCGAAAGGGAATTTTTTTGAAAAAGGGAATCTTTTCGACCATTTTGTTCTTTTTTCAGTTCGCATCACATTTGGAGTGTAAACGTCTCGTATAGATGAAATTAAATGCAAATCAAGCTATTGGAACGCACCTGTTCCCAACGTTTTTCTAGTTCAAAAAATTTAATAAAAAAAACATCGAATGAGAATCTTTTTTGACAAAGGGAATCTTTTCGACCATTTTCTTCTTTTTTGATTTCGCATCACATTTGGAGTGTCAACGTATCGTATACATGAAATTAAATGCAAATCAAGCTATTAGAATGCATCTGTTCCCAACGTTTTTCTAGTTCAAAAAATTTTATAAAAAAAAACATCGAAAGGGAATCTTTTTTGAAAAAGGGAATCTTTTCGACCATTTCCTTCTATTTTCGTATCGCTTCATATTTTGAGCGTGAACATCTCCCATACGTGAAATGACATGCAAATCAAGCTGTTAGAATATACCTCTTCCCAACGTATTTCTCGTTCGAAAAATTTTATAAAAAAATACATCGAAAGGGAATCTTTTTTGAAAAAGGGAATATTTTCGAACAGTTCTTTCTTTTTTGATTTCGCATCACTTTTGGAGCATAAACGTGTCGTGTACCTGAAATTCAATGCAAATCAAGCTATTGGAACGCACCTATCCCCCACGTTTTTCTGGTTCAAAAATTTTATAAAGCAAAACATCGAAAGGGAATCTTTTTTGAAAAAGGGAATCTTTTCGACCATTTTCTTATTTTTTCATTTTGCATCACATTTATAGCGTAAACGTCTAGTATACATGAAATTCAATGCAAATCAAGCTATTGGAACACACCTATTCCTCACTTTTTTCTGGTTCAAAAAATTTTATAAAGCAAAATATCTAAGGGGAATCTTTTTTAAAAAAGGGAATCTTTTCAATCATTTTCTTCTTTTTTAATTTCGCATCACATTTGGAATGTAAACGTCTCATATACATGAAATTAAATGCAAAGCAACCTATTGGAACGCACCTGTTCCCAACGTTTTTCTAGTTTAAAAAATTTAATAAAAAAAACATCGAATGAGAATCTTTTTTGAAAAAGGGAATCTTTTCAACCATTTTCTTCTTTTTTGATTTCGCATCACATTTGGAGCGTCAAAGTCTCGTATAGATGAAATTAAATACAAATCAAGCTATTAGAACGCACTGTTCCCAACGTTTTTCTGGTTCAAAAAATTTTATAGAAAAAACATCGAGAGGGAATCTTTTTTAAAAAAGGAAATCTTTTCGACCATTTCCTTATTTTTTCATTTCGCATCACATTTCGAGCGTAAACGTCTGGTATACATGAAATTCAATGCAAATCAAGCTATTGGAACGCACCTATCAATCACTTTTTTCTGGTTCAAAAAATTTTATAAAGCAAAATATCTAAAGGGAATCTCTTTTTAAAAAGGGAATTTTTCAACCATTTTCTTCTTTTTTAATTTCGCATCACATTTGGAACGTAAACGTCTTGTATAGCTGAAATTAAATGCAAAGCAACCTATTGGGAATGCGCCTGTTCCCAACGTTGTTCTGGTTCAAAAAATTTTATAAAAAAAATATCGAAAGGGAGTCTTTTTTTAAAAAGGGAATCTTGCCAACCATTTTTTTTCTTTTTTCATTTCGCTTCACATTTTGAGCATGAACATCTCGTATACATGAAATTAAATGCAAATCAAGCTATTGGAACGCGCCTATTCCCAACGTATTTCTAGTTCAAAAAATTTTATAAAAAAAAACATTTAAAGGGAATCTTTTCGACGAGTTTTTTCTTTTTTGATTTCGCATCACATTTGGATCGTAAACGTCTCGTGTACATGGAATGCAATGCAAATCAAGCTATTGGAACACACCTATTCCCCACGTTTTTCTAGTTCAAAAATTTTTATAAAGCAAAAAGATCGAAAGGGAATCTTTTCTTGAAAAAGGGAATCTTTTCGACCATTTTCATCTTTTTTAATTTTGCATCATATTTGGAGCGTAAACGTCTAGTATAGATGAAATTCAATGCAAATCAAGTTATTGGAACGCACCTATCACTCACTTTTTTTTTGCTCTAAAAATTTTATAAAGCAAAATATTGAAAGGGAATCTTTTTTAAAAAAGGGAATCTTTTCGACCATTTGGTTCTTTTTTAATTTTCGCATCACATTTGGAGCGTAAACGTCTCGCATAGATGAAATTAAATGCACATCAAGCCATTGAACGCACCTGTTCCCAACGTTTTTCTGGTTCAAAAAATTTAATAAAAAAAAACATCGAAAGGGAATCTTTTTTGAAAAAGGGAATCTTTTCAATCATTTTTTTCTATTTTCGTTTCGCTTCATATTTTGAGCGTGAACATCTCCTACATATGAAATGAAATGCAAATCAAGCTATTACAACATACCTCTTCCCAACGTATTTCTAGTTCAAAAAATTTTATGAAAAAAAACAAAAGGAATCTTTTTTGAAATAGGGAATGTTTTTGACCAGTTTCTGCTTTTTTTATTTCGCATCACATTTGAAGCGTAAACGTCTCGTATAAATGAAATTCAATGCAAATCAAGTTATTGGAACGCACCTATCTCCCACGTCTTTCTAGTTCAAAAAAATTTATAAAGCAAAACATCGAAAGGGAATCTTTTCTGGAAAAGGGAATCTTTTCGATTATTTTCTCATTTTTTTCATTTCGCATCACATTTGGATCGTAAACGTCGAGTATATATGAAATTCAATGTAAATCAAGCTATTGGAACGCACCTATCCCTCATTCAAAAATTCGAAAGGGAATTTTTTTTTTAAAAAGGAAATCTTTTTGACCATTTTCTTCTTTTTTTAATTTCGCATCACATTTGGAGCGTAAACGTCTCGTATACATGAAATTAAATGCAAATCAAGCTATTGGAACGCACCTGTTCCCGACGTTTTTCTAGTTCAAAAATTTAAAAAAAAATATCGAAAGGGAATCTTTTTTGAAAAAGGGAATTTTTTCGACCATTTTGTTCTTTTTTAATTTCGCGTCACATTTGGAGCGTAAACGTCTCGTATAGATGAAATTAAATGCAAATCAAGCTATTAGAAAGCACCTCTTCCCAACGTTTTTCTGGTTCAAAAAATTTAATAAAAAAAAACATCGAAACGGAATCTTGTCGAAAATGAAGCTATTGGAGCGCGCGCCTGTTCCCAATGTATTTCTAGTTCCAAAAATTTTATAATAAAAAATATCGAAAGGGAATCTTTTTTGAAAAAACGAATCTTTTCGACCAGTTTCTTCTTTTTTGATTTCGCATCACATTTGGATCGTAAACATCTCGTGTACATGAAATTCAATGCAAATCAAGCTAGTGGAACGCACCTATTCCCCACGTTTTTCTAGTTCAAAAAATTTTACAAAGCAAAAAGATCGAAAGGGAATCTTTTTTTGAAAAAGGGAATCTTTTCGACCATTTTCTTATTTTTTCAATTCGCATCACATTTGGAGCGTAAATGTCTCGTATACATGAAATTCAATGCAATTCAAGCTATTGGAACGCATCTATCACTCACTTTTTTCTGGTTCTAAAAATTTTATAAAGCAAAATATTGAAAGGGAATCTTTTTTAAAAAGGGAATATTTTCGACCATTTGGTTCTTTTTTAATTTCGCATTACATTTGGAGCGTAAACGTCTCGTGTAGATGAAATTAAATGCAAATTAAGCTATTGGAACGCACCTATCCCCCACGTTTTTCTGGTTCAAAAAATTTTATCAAGCATAACATCGAAAGGGAATCTTTTCGATCATTTTCTTATTTTTTCATTTCGCATCACATTTAGAGCGTAAACGTCTAGTATACATGAAATTGAGTGCAAATCAACTTATTGAAACGCACATATCCCTCACTTTTTTCTTGTTCAAAAAATTTTATAAAACAAATTTCGAAAGGGAATCTTTTTTAAAAAAAGGAATATTTTTGGACCATTTTCTTCTTTTTTAATTTCGCATCACATTTGGAGCGTAAACGTCTCGTATAGATGAAATTAAATGCAAATCAAGCTATTGTAACGCACCTGTTCCCAACATTTTTCTGATTCAAAAAATTTTATAAAAAAAAACATTGAAAGAGAATCTTTTTGAAAAAAGAAATCCTTTCGACCATATTGTTTTTTTTTAATTTCGCATCACATTTGGAGCGTAAACGTCTCGTATAGATGAAATTAAATGCAAATCAAACTATTGGAACACACCTGTGCCCAACGTTTTTCTGGTTCAAAAAATTTAATAAAAAAAAACATCGAAAGGGAATCTTTTTTGAAAAAGGGAATCTTGTCGACCTTTTTTTCTTTTTTCATTTCTTTTTGTAAAAGGAAATCTTTCGGACCAGTTTCTTCTTTTTTGATTTCGCATCACATTTGGATCGTAAATGTCTCCGTACATGAAATTCAAGGCAAATCAAGCTATTGGAACGCACCTATCCCTCACGGTTTTCTAGTTCAAAAAATTTTACAAAGCAACAAGATCGATAGGGAATCTTTTTTTGAAAAGGGGAATCTTTTCGACCATTTTCTTATTTTTTTCATTTCGCATCACATTTACAGCATAAACGTCTAGTATACATGAAATTCAATGCAAATCAAGCTATTGGAACGCACCTATCACTCACTTTTTTCTGGTTCTAAAAATTTTATAAAGCAAAATATCGAAAGGGAATCTTTTTTAAAAAAAGGAATCCTTTCGACCATTTGGCTCTTTTTTCATTTTGCATCACATTTGGAGCGTAAACGTCTCGTATAGATGAAATTAAATGCAAATGGAGCTATTGGAACGCACCTGTTCCTAACGTTTTTCTAGTTAAAAAAATTTTATAAAAAAAAACAATGAAAGGGAATCTTTTTTTAAAAAGAGAATCTTTTCGACCATTTTCTTCTTTTTTGATTTTGCATCACATTTGGAGCGCCAACGTCTCGTATAAATGAAATTAAAAGCAAATAAAGCTATTAGAGCGCACCTGTTCCCAATGTTTTTCTGGTTCAAAAAATTTTTAAAAAAAAAAACATCGAAAGGGAATCTTTTTGAAAAAGGAAGTCTTTTCGACCATTTGCTTCGATTTTCGTTTCGCTTCATATTTTGAGCCTGAACATCTCCTATACATGAAATGAAATGCAAATCAAGCAATTAGAACATACCTCTTCCCAACGCATTTCTTGTTCGAAAAATTTTATTAAAAAAAACTATAGAAAGGGAATCTTTTTTGAAAAAGGGAATCTTTTCGAACAGTTTCTTCTTTTTAATTTTGCATCACATTTGGAGCGTGAACGTCTCGTATACATGAACTTCAATGCAAATCAAGCTATTGGAACGCACCTATCCCCCACGTTTTTCTGGTTCAAAAAATTTTATAAAGCAAAACATCGAAAGGGAATCTTTTTTAGAAAAGGGAATCTTTTCGACCATTTCTTTTTTTTTTTATTTCGCATCACATTTGGAGCGTAAACGTCGAGTATACATGAAATTCAATGTAAATCAAGCTATTGGCACGTACCTATCTCTCACTTTTTTCTTGTTCAAAAAATTTTATCAAGCAAAATTTCGAAAGGGAATCTTTTTTTAAAAAGGGAATCTTTTCAACCATTTTCTACTTTTTTAATTTCGCATCATATTTGGAGCGTAAATGTCTCGTATAGATGAAATTAAATGCAAATTAAGCTATTCGAATTTTTTTTTGTGCCCAACGTTTTTCTGGTTCAAAAAATTTAATGAAAAAAAATATCGAAAGGGAATCTTTTTTGAAAAATTGAATCTTGTCAACCATTTTTTTTTTCATTTCGCTTCACATTTTGAGCGTGAACATCTCGTATAGATGAAATTAGATGCAAATCAAGCTATCGGAACGCACCTGTGCCCAACGTTTTTCTGGTTCAAAAAATTTAATAAAAAATACATCGAAAGGGAATCTTTTTTGAAAAAGGGAATCTTGTCGACCTTTTTTTTCTTTTTTCATATCTTTTTTGGAAAAGGGAATCTTTCCGACCAGTTTCTTCTTTTTTGATTTCGCATCACATTTGGATCGTAAACGTCTCCTCTACATGAAATTCAAGGCAAATCAAGCTATTGGAACGCACCTATCCCCCACGTTTTTCTAGTTCAAAAAATTTTACAAAGCAACAAGAACGAAAGGGAATCTTTTTTTGAAAAGGGGAAGCTTTTCGACCATTTTCTTATTTTTTTCATTTCGCATCACATTTGGAGCGTAAACGTCTAGTATACATGAAATTCAATGCAAATCAAGCTATTGGAACGCACCTATCACTAACTTTTTTTTGGTTCTAAAAATTTTACAAAGCAAAATATCGAAAGGGAATCTTTTTTAAAAAAGGGAATTTTTTCAACCATTTGGCTCTTTTTTCCTTTTGCATCACTTTTGGAGCGTAAACGTCTCGTATACTTGAAATTCAATGCAAATCAAGCAATTGGAGCGCCCCTGTTCCCAACGTATTTCTAGTTCCAAAAATTTTATAATAAAAAATATCAACAGGGAAACTTTTTTTGAAAAAGCGAATCTTTTCGACCAGTTTCTTCTTTTTTGATTTCGCATCACATTTGGATCGTAAACGTCTCGTGTACATGAAATTCAATGCAAATCAAGCTATTGGAACGCACCTATTCCCAACGTTTTTCTAGTTCAAAAAATTTTACAAAGCAAAAAGATCGAAAGGGAATCTTTTTTTGAAAAAGGGAATCTTTTCGACCATTTTCTTATTTTTTCATTTCTCATCACATTTGTAGCGTAAACGTCTAGTATACATGAAATTCAAAGCAAATCAAGCTATTGGAACGCACCTATCACTCCCTTTTTTCTGGTTCTAAAAATTTTATAAAGCAAAATATCGAAAGGGAATCTTTTTTAAAAAAAGGGAATCCTTTCGACCATTTGGTTCTTTTTTAATTTTGCATCACATTAGGAGCGTAAACATCTCGTATAGATGAAATTAAATGCAAATGGAGTTATTGAAACGCACCTATTCCCAACGTTTTTCTGGTTGAAAAAATTTTATAAAAAAAAACATTGAAAGGGAATCTTTTTTTAAAAAGGGAATCCTTTCGACCATTTTCTTCTTTTTTTGAACGCACCTGTTCACAACGTTTTTGCGGTTCAAAAGATTTTATAAAAAAAAACATTGAAAAGGAATCATTTTTGAAAAAGGGAGTCTTTTCGACCATCTACTTTGATTTTCGTTTCGCCTCATATTTTGAGCGTGAACATCTCCTATGCATAAAATGAAATGCAAATCAAGCTATTAGAACATACCTATTCCCAACGTATTTCTTGTTCGAAAAATTTTATAAAAAAAACCATCGAAAGCGAATCTTTTTGAAAAAGGGAATCTTTTCGAACAATTTCTTCTGTTTTAATTTTGCATCACATTTTGAGCGTAAACGTCTCGTATACATGAAATTTAATACAAATCAAGCTATTGGAACGCACCTATCCCTCACGTTTTTCTGGTTCAAAAAATTTTATAAAGCATAATATCGAAAGGGAATCTTTTCTACCATTTTCTTATTTTTTTTCATTTCGCATCACATTTGGAGCGTAAACGTCTAGTATACATAAAATTGAGTGCAAATCAAGCTATTGGAACGCACCTATCCCTCACTTTTTTCTAGTTCACATTTTGAGCGTGAACATCTCGTGTACATGAAATTAAATGCAAATCAAGCTATTGGAACGCGCCTGTTCCCAACATATTTCTAGTTCCAAAAATTTTATAATAAAAAATATCGAAAGGGAATCTTTTTTGCAAAAACGAATCCTTTTTGATCAGTTTCTTCTTTTTTGATTTCGCATCATATTTGGATCGTAAACGTCGAGTATACATGAAATTCAATGTAAATCAAGCTATTGGAACGCACCTATCCCTCACTATTTTCTGGCTCAAAAAATTTTATAAAGCAAAATTCTGAAAGGGAATATTTTTTTAAAAAGGGAATCTTTTAGACCATTTTCTTCTTTTTTAATTTCGCATCACATTTGGAGCGTAAACGTCTCGTATAGATTAAATTAAATGCAAATCATGCTATTGGAACGCACCTGTTCCTAACATTTTTCTAGTTCAAAAAATTTTATAAAAAAAAAATATCGAAAGGGAATCTTTTTTGAAAAAGGGAACTTTTTCGACCATTTTGTTCTTTTTAATTTCGTATCACATTTGGAGCGTAAACGTCTCGTATAGATGAAATTAAATGCAAATTAAGCTAGTGGAGCTTTTTTTTGTTCCCAACGTTTTTCTAGTTCAAAAAATTTTAAAAAAAAAAACATCGAAAGGGAATCTTTTTTGGAAAAGGGAATCTTGTCGACCATTTTTTTTTTTTTTTCATTTCGCTTCACATTTTGAGCGTGAACATCTCGTATACATGAAATTAAATGCAAATCAAGCTATTGGAACACGCCTGTTCCCAACGCATTTCTAGTTCCAAAAATTTTATAATAAAAAATATCGAAAGGGAATCTTTTTTGAAAAAGCGAGTCTTTTCGACCAGTTTCTTCTTTTTTTATTTCGCATCACATTTGGATCGTAAACGTCTCGTGTAAATGAAATTCAATGCAAATCAAACTATTGGAACGCACCTATTGCCCATGTTTTTCTAGTTCAAAAAATTTTACAAATCAAAAAGATCGAAAGGGAATCTTTTTTTGAAAAAGGAAATCTTTTCGACCATTTTCTTATTTTTTTCATTTCGCATCACGTTTGGAGCGTAAACGTCTAGTATACATGAAATTCAATGCAAATCAAGCTATTGGAACGCACATATCACTCACTTTTTTCTGGTTCTAAAAATTTTACAAAGCAAAATATCGAAAGGGAATCTTTTTTAAAAAAGGGAATCCTTTCGACCATTTGGTTCTTTTTTAATTTTGCATCACATTTGGAGCGTAAACGTCTCGTATAGATGAAATTAAATGCAAATGGAGCTATTGGAGCCTTTTTTTTGTCCTAAGCTTTTTTTTTTTTGGTTGAAAAATTTTCTAAAAAAAAAAAAAACAATGCAAGGGACTCATTTTTGAAAAAGCGAATCTTTTCGACCATTTTCTTCTTTTTTGATTTCACATCACATTTGGAGCGCCAACATCTCGTATAAATGAAATTAAAAGCAAATCAAGCTATTAGAACACAACTGTTCCGAACATTTTTTTGGTTAAAAAAATTTTATAAAAAAAACATCGAAAAGGAATCTTTTTTGAAAAAGGGAGTCTTTTGACAATTTGCTTCGATTTTCGTTTCGCTTCATATTTTGAGCGTGAACATCTCCTATACATGAAATGAAAAGCAAATCAAGCTATTAGAACATACCTATTCCCAACGTATTTCTTGTTCGAAAAATTTTACAAAAAAACCATCGAAAGTGAATCTTTTTTGAAAAAGGGAATCTTTTTGAACAATTTCTTCTTTTTTAATTTCGCATCACATTTAGAGCGTAAACGTCTAGTATACATGAAATTCAGTGCAAATCAAGTTATTGGAATGCACATATCCCTCACTTTTTTCTTGTTCAAAAATTTTATAAAGCAAATTTCGAAAGGGAATCTTTTTGGACCATTTTCTTCTTTTTTAATTTCGCATAACATTTGGAGCGTAAACGCCTCGTATAGATGAAATTAAATGCAAATCAAGCTATTGGAACGCACATGTTCCCAATGTTTTTTTGGTTCAAAAAATTTTATAAAAAAAAACATCGAAAGGGAATCTTTTTTGAAAAAGGGAATTCTTTCAACCATTTTGTTTTTTTTTAATTTCGCATCACATTTGGAGCCTAAACGTCTCGTATAGATGAAATTAAATGCAAATCAAGTTATTGGAACTGTGTCCGACGTTTTTCTGGTTCAAAAAATTTAATAAAACAAACATCAAAAGGGAATCTTTGTCACGCCCCGGTCCCCACCGAGCCCGCGACATCCCGTTCACGGTCGATCGTTTAAACGCGACGTCCCAGGACGCATCGCCGACCCAAACGAATTACGCAAGCGGAAGCATATAGAATAACCCAAACAATAAAAACATGACTAAGGAATAGACCTTTAAAATTTAATAAACATCCAACACTATAAAGCCTTCAATATTACAAAAAGGTAACCCGACTTTCAAAATCAAACCACAAATTTTCAAAAGGGGGCGGTGGTTGATAAGCCTATCTTCTCTACAAAAGGTACTCAAAAACGGGGTAATTGATCTATCCTTCAATCCTCGTGGTACACCAGCCGGTCTCTCCGAATCCATCACGGTCGCGGATCTGAAAGTGGTTATGTAATAACCGTGAGATAGAGTCTCAATAAGCAACAACCTAAACCTAATCTAGGCTAATGCGTACCCAGACCAGTCTAACATGCAAACTACGGTCAAAACGGGTCAATTGCACATGAAAGGCTTACCTCGCCTCGAACCCGTGCCCCCACCGCATATTAGTCAAACATGATAATGCAAGTACAAATCACGCCACATCACAATCACAAGCACACACACACTTTCACTCGAAATCAGTCAACCCAAACAAGCACCCAACCCATCAAGGTGGTCATCCCACGCATCGATCGATTCGATCAACATCCACACGCTCAACGGTCAATCCGAATCACGCTCAACCAACCAATCCGGTCCACGCTCAACCAGCTAATTCAATAACACTCAACCAACCATTTCAATCTCACTCATATCACATGCGTGACCGAACATCTAACCCGCGTTTTCGGGTCCCGCTGCGCCTCAAGTTCATTCTCAATCGGCTCAAAAGCCACACTTCGATCAATTTCAATTTCGTCTTTTTGATTTCCCAAACCATTTTATTATTCAATTATACATGAAATTCAATACAAATAAAGCTGTCCGCCGCACCGCGTCCCAAGCCACGGTAATTCCAGGGTCAAAAATTTTAAAAACGTCCGGTCCAATCACTTTTTTGAAAGGGGCCACCGTCCGCGTCTTCAAGCCCGCATCCATTTGGCATACCAGCCAGTCAAGCCTTCCACGGATTGAAATCAACACGTCCCAAGTCCGTAGCCCTCCGATTTTTCCGGTAAAAAATTCCTCTAAAGCGAGACACGCCACTTTTTTAAATCGGAATCTTTTCACCTTTTTTTCTTTTTAATTAAATCAAATTCACCGCATTTAATTAAATCAAATGCAAGCCAAATCATCAAATTCAATCAAACCCAACCTGTTCGAATTCGAAATCCGTCTTTCATCCACCAACCCGGCGTTCAAGTCGGTCAATCAAAAATGCCACTCAAGCATCTTTTGACCTTCCCCCTTTAATTCGGTCTAAATTTAATCAAAATAAGAATACCATATAATATACATAAATTCAATGCAATTCAATGCAAATCTGTTAGCTATTGGACGCGGCTTATCCCAAGTTTTCGGGTCAAAAAAAAATTTTATAAACAAAAAATCGAAAGGAATCTTTTTGAAAAAAGGAATCTTTTTGGACCTTTTTCGTCTTTTTGATTTCGCATCACATTTTAGCGTAAGCGTCTCGTATACATGAAATTCAATGCAAAATCAACCTGTTGACACTCACTTATCCCCAAGTTTTTCGGGTCAAAAAATTTTATAAAAAAAAAAATCGAAAGGGAATCTTTTTGAAAAAGGGAATCTTTTCGACCTTTTGCGTCTTTTTGATTTCGCATCACATTTTTAAGCGTAAGCGTCTCGTATACATGAAATTCAATACAAATAAAGCTGTTGACACACGGCTTATCCCCAAGTTTTTCGGGTCAAAAATTTTAAAAAAAAAAAATCGAAAGAATCTTTTTTGAAAAAGGGAATCTTTTGGACCTTTTGCGTCTTTTTGATTTTCGCATCACATTTTTAAGCGTAAGCGTCGTATACATGAAATTCAATGCAAATCAAGCTGTTGACACTCCACTTATCCCCAAGTTTTTCGGGTCAAAAATTTTATAAAGCGAAAAATCGAAGGGAATCTTTTTTGAAAAAGGGAATCTTTTGGACCTTTTGCGTCTTTTTGATTTAGCATCACATTTTTAAGCGTAAGCGTCTACGTATACATGAAATTCAATGCAAATCAAGCTGTTGACATTCACTTATCCCCAAGTTTTTTTTCGGGTCAAAAATTTTATAAAGCGAAAAATCGAAAGGGAATCTTTTTTGAAAAAGGGAATCTTTTTCGACCTTTTTCGTCTTTTTGATTTCGCATCACATTTTTAAGCGTAAGCGTCTCGTATACATGAAATTCAATGCAAATCAAGCTGTTGACACTCACTTATCCCCCAAAATTTTTCGGGTCATCTTTTTTTTTCTTTTTTGAAAATTTTAGATAAAAAAATCGAAAGGAATTTTTTTGAAAATTCTTTTCAACCTTTTGCGTCTTTTGATTTCCCCAAAATTTTCGGGTCAAAAAATTTTTATAAAATTCAAAAATCAAGCTGTTGGAATCTCTTTTTGAAAAGGAATCAAAAAAATTTTTGCGAAAAACGAAGGGAATCTTTTGCGTCTTTTTGATTTCGCATCACATTTTTAGCGTAAGCGTCTACGTATACATGAAATTCAATGCAAATCAAGCTGTTGACACTCACTTATCCCCCAAGTTTTTTCGGGTCAAAAAAAAATTTTATAAAGCGAAAAATCGAAAGGAATCTTTTTTGAAAAAGGGAATCTTTTTGGACCTTTTCGTCTTTTTGATTTCGCATCACATTTTTAGCGTAAGCGTCTCGTATACATGAAATTCAATGCAAATCAATTTTGTTGACATTCACTTATCCCCCAAGTTTTCGGGTCAAAAAATTTTATAAAGCGTCAAAAAATCGAAAGGGAATCTTTTTTGAAAAGGGAATCTTTTTGGACCTTTTCGTCTTTTTGATTTTCGCATCACATTTTAAGCGTAAACGTCTCGTATACATGAAATTCAATGCAAATCAAGCTGTTGACACTCACTTATCCCCCAAGTTTTTCCGGGTCAAAAAATTTTATAAAGCGAAAAATCGAAGGGAATCTTTTTTGAAAAAGGGAATCTTTTGGACCTTTTGCGTCTTTTTGATTTCGCATCACATTTTTAGCGTAAACGTCTCGTATACATGAAATTCAATGCAAATCAAGCTGTTGACACTCACTTATCCCCAAGTTTTTCCGGGTCAAAAAATTTTATAAAGGGAAAAATCGAAAGGAATCTTTTTGAAAAAGGGAATCTTTTCGGACCTTTTGCGTCTTTTTGATTCGCATCACATTTTTAGCGTAAGCGTCTCGTATACATGAAATTCAATGCAAATCAAGCTATTGACACTCACTTATCCCCCAAGTTTTTCGGGTCAAAAATTTTTAAAAAGCGAAAAATCGAAAGGAATCTTTTTTGAAAAAGGGAATCTTTTCGACCTTTTTCGTCTTTTTGATTTCGCATCACATTTTAAGCGTAAGCGTCTCGTATACATAAAATTCAATGCAAATCAAACTTTGTTGACACTCACTTATCCCCCAAGTTTTCGGGTCAAAAAATTTTATAAAGCGAAAAAATCGAAGGGAATCTTTTTGAAAAAGGGAATCTTTTGGACCTTTTTTCGTCTTTTTGATTTCGCATCACATTTTAAGCGTAAGCGTCTCGTATACATGAAATTCAATGCAAATCAAAAGCTGTTGACACTCACTTATCCCCAAGTTTTTCGGGTCAAAAAAATTTTATAAAAGCAAAAAATCGAAAGGAATCTTTTTTAAAAAGGGAATCTTTTGGACCTTTTCGTCTTTTTGATTTCGCATCACATTTTGGCGTAAGCGTCTACGTATACATGAAATTCAATGCAAATCAAGCTGTTGACACTCACTTATCCCCCAAGTTTTCGGGTCAAAAAAAATTTTATAAAGAAAAATCGAAAGGGAATCTTTTTGAAAAAGGGAATCTTTTCGAACCTTTTGCGTCTTTTTGATTTCGCATCATTTTTAAGCGTAAGCGTCTCGTATACATGAAATTCAATGCAAATCAAACTATTGACATTCTCACTTATCCCCCAAGTTTTTCGGGTCAAAAAAAAATTTTATAAAGCGAAAAAAATCGAAAGGAATCTTTTTGAAAAAGGAATCTTTTTGGACCTTTTGCGTCTTTTTGATTCGCATCACATTTTTTAAGCGTCGGCGTCTCGTATACATGAAATTCAATGCAAATCAAGCTGTTGACACTCACTTATCCCCAAGTTTTTCGGGTCAAAAAAAATTTTATAAAGCGAAAAAATCGAATGGGAATCTTTTTGAAAAAGGGAATCTTTTGGACCTTTGCGTCTTTTTTTGATTTGCATCACATTTTTAAGCGTAAGCGTCTCGTATACATGAAATTCAATGCAAATCAAGCTGTTGACCCTCACTTATCCCCCAAGTTTTTCGGGTCAAAAATTTTATAAGCGAAAAATGAAAAGGGAATCTTTTGAAAAAGGGAATCTTTTCGACCTTTTGCGTCTTTTTTTGATTTCGCATCACATTTTTTAGCGTAAGCGTCTCGTATACATGAAATTCAAAGCAAATCAAGCTGTTCGCACTCATTTATCCCCAAGTTTTTCGGTCAAAAAATTTTAGAAGATAAAAATCGAAGGGAATCTTTTTGAAAAAGTTCTTTTGGACCTTTAACGTTTTTTTGATTCGCATCACATTTTTAGCGTCGGCGTCATTATCATGAAATTCAATGCAAATCAAGCTGTTTGACACTCACTTATCCCCAAGTTTTTCCGGGTCAAAAATTTTATAAAGTTTAAAAATCGAAAGGAATCTTTTTGAAAAGGGAATCTTTTAGACACTTTTGCGTCTTTTTGATTTCGCATCAATTTACCCAGAACGTCCTCGTATACATGAAATTCAATGCAAATCAAAACCTCTTGACACTCACTTATCCCCCAAGTTTTTCGGGTCAAAAATTTTATAAAGCGAAAAATCGAAGGAATCTTTTTGAAAAAGGGAATCTTTTCGACCTTTTGCGTCTTTTGATTCGCATCAAATTTTTAGCGTAAGCGTCTCAGTATACACAAATTCAAATGCAAATCAATGCTGTTGACATTCACTTATCCCCCAAGTTTTTCCGGGTCAAAAAAATTTTATAAAGCGAAAAATGGAAAGGGAATCTTTTTGAAAAGGGAATCTTTTGGACCTTTTGTTTCTTTTTTGATCTCGCATCACATTTTTAGCGTAAGCGTCTCGTAGGTTGCTGAAATTCTGTGAAAATAAAGCTGTTGACACTCACTTATCCCCAAGTTTTTCGGGTCAAAAAATTTTATAGTTTAAAAATCTTTTTAAAAAGGGAATCTTTTGGACCTTTTCTCTTTTTGATTTCGCATCCACATTTTTAGCGTAAACGGCTCGTATACATGAAATTAATACAAATGTTGTTGACACTACTTTTTCCCCAAGTTTTCCGGGTCAAAAATTTTATAGTTTTAAAATCGAAGGAATCTTTTTTGAACATCATCTTTTTAAATGGCGTCTTTTTTATTTCGCATCAATTTTTCCAATCGTGCAAATCATGAAATTCAATTACCGTCGAGTTGTTGACACCACTTATTCCCCAAGTTTTTTCGGGTCAAAAATTTTATAAAGTTTAAAATCGAAGGGGAATCTTTTTGAAAGGGGAATCTTTGACCTTTTTTTTGGATTCGCATCACATTTTAAGCGTCAACGTCCTCGTGATACATGAAATTCAATGCAAATCAAATTTGTTGACATTCACTTATCCCCAAGTTTTCCGGGTCAAAAATTTTATAAAGTGAAAAATCGAAGGAATCTTTTGAAAAAGGGAATCTTTTTGACCTTACGCGTCTTTTTGATTTTGCATCACATTTTTAGCGAAGCGTCTCATTATACATGAAATTCAATGCAAATAAAGCTGTTGACCTCACTTTTCCCCAAGTTTTCCGGGTCAAAAAATTTTATAAAATCGAAGGGAATCTTTTTTCAAAAAGGGAATCTTTGGACATTTTTTTTTTGATTCGCATCAAATTTTAGCATAACGTCCGTATACATGAAATTCAATGTAACCAAATCAGCTGTTGACCCTCACTTATCCCCCCAAGTTTTTCGGGTCAAAAATTTTTAAAGCGAAAAATCGAAGGGAATCTTTTTGAAAAAGGAATCTTTTGGACCTTTTGCGTCTTTTTGATTTACATCACATTTTTAGCGTAACGTCTCTGTATACATGAAATTCAATGCAAATCAAAGGTGTTGATACTCACTTATCCCCCCAAGTTTTTCGGGTCAAAAATTTTTGCTTTAAAAATCGAAGGGAATCTTTTTTGAAAAGGGAATCTTTTGGACCTTTTGCGTTTTTTTGATTTCATGATCACATTTTTAGCGTGAAAACGTTGCGTCTTTTGATTTCGCATCACATTTTTAAGCGTAAGCGTCTCGTATACATGAAATTCAATGCAAATCAAGCTGTTGACACTCACTTATCCCCCAAGTTTTTCGGGTCAAAAAATTTTATAAGCGAAAAATCGAAGGAATCTTTTTTGAAAAAGGGAATCTTTTCGACCTTTTGCGTCTTTTTGATTTCGCATCACATTTTTAAGCGTAAGCGTCGTATACATGAAATTCAATGCAAATCAAGCTGTTGACACTCACTTATCCCCAAGTTTTCGGGTCAAAAAAATTTTATAAAGCGAAAAATCGAAAGGGAATCTTTTTGAAAAGGGAATCTTTTGGACCTTTTGCGTCTTTTTGATTTCGCATCACATTTTTAAGCGTAAGCGTCTTCGTATACATGAAATTCAATGCAAATAAAGCTGTTGACCTCACTTATCCCCAAGTTTTTCGGGTCAAAAAATTTTTATAAAGCGAAAAAATCGAAAGGAATCTTTTTTTTTGAAAAAGGGAATCTTTTCGACCTTTTGCGTCTTTTTGATTTCGCATCACATTTTTTAGCGTAAACGTCTCGTATACATGAAATTCAATGCAAATCAAGCTGTTGACACTCACTTATCCCCCAAGTTTTTCCGGGTCAAAAATTTTATAAAGCGAAAAATCGAAAGGGAATCTTTTTTGAAAAAGGGAATCTTTTGGACCTTTTGCGTCTTTTTTGATTTCGCATCACATTTTTAGCGTAAACGTCTCGTATACATGAAATTCAATGCAAATCAACCTGTTGACACTCACTTATCCCCAAGTTTTTCGGGTCAAAAATTTTTATAAAAGCGAAAAATCGAAAGGGAATCTTTTTGAAAAAGGGAATCTTTTGGACCTTTTTGCGTCTTTTTGATTTCGCATCACATTTTTAAGCGTAAACGTCTCGTATACATGAAATTCAATGCAAATCAAGCTGTTGACACTCACTTATCCCCAAGTTTTTTCGGGTCAAAAAATTTTATAAAGCAAAAAATCGAAAGGGAATCTTTTTTGAAAAAGGGAATCTTTTCGACCTTTTGCGTCTTTTTTGATTTCGCATCACATTTTTAGCGTAAACGTCTCGTATACATGAAATTCAATGCAAATAAAGCTGTTGACACGCACTTATCCCCAAGTTTTTCGGGTCAAAAAATTTTATAAAGCGAAAAATCGAAAGGGAATCTTTTTTGAAAAAGGGAATCTTTTCGACCTTTTGCGTCTTTTTTGATTTCGCATCACATTTTAGCGTAAACGTCTCGTATACATGAAATTCAATGCAAATCAAGCTGTTGACACTCACTTATCCCCAAGTTTTTCCGGGTCAAAAATTTTATAAAAGCGAAAAAATCGAAAGGAATCTTTTTGAAAAAGGAATCTTTTGGACCTTTTGCGTCTTTTTGATTCGCATCACATTTTTTAGCGTAAGCGTCTCGTATACATGAAATTCAATGCAAATCAAGCTGTTGACACGCACTTATCCCCCAAGTTTTTCGGGTCAAAAAATTTTATAAAGCGAAAAATCGAAAGGGAATCTTTTTTGAAAAAGGGAATCTTTTGGACCTTTTACGTCTTTTTGATTTCGCATCACATTTTTAGCGTAAACGTCTCGTATACATGAAATTCAATGCAAATCAAGCTGTTGACACTCACTTATCCCCCAAGTTTTTTCGGGTCAAAAAATTTTATAAAAGCGAAAAATCGAAAGGAATCTTTTTGAAAAGGGAATCTTTTGGACCTTTTGCGTCTTTTTGATTCGCATCACATTTTTAGCGTAAGCGTCTCGTATACATGAAATTCAATGCAAATCAAAGCTGTTGACACTCACTTATCCCCAAGTTTTTCGGGTCAAAAAATTTTATAAAGCGAAAAATCGAAAGGAATCTTTTTGAAAAAGGAATCTTTCGGACCTTTTGCGTCTTTTTTGATTTCGCATCACATTTTTAGCGTAAACGTCTCGTATACATGAAATTCAATGCAAATCAAGCTGTTGACACTCACTTATCCCCAAGTTTTCGGGTCAAAAAAATTTTTACTCGAAAAAATCGAAAGGGAATCTTTTTGAAAAAGGGAATCTTTTGGACCTTTTCGTCTTTTTGATTTTCATCATCATTTTTAAGCGTAAACGTCTCGTATACATGAAATTCAATGCAAATCAAGCTGTTGACACTCACTTATCCCCCAAGTTTTTCCGGGTCAAAAAATTTTATAAAGCGAAAAATCGAAAGGGAATCTTTTCAAAAAGGAAATCTTTTGGACCTTTTGCGTCTTTTTTGATTCAGTGCATCACATTTTAGCGTCAACATCGTATACATGAAATTCAATGCAATGAAGCTTCAACGCTCAAATCCCCCAAAGTTTTTCCGGGTCAAAAATTTTAAATCCGAAAAGGAATCTTTTGAAAAAGGTCAAAAAAACCTTTTGCGTCTTTTTGATCGTGATCACATTTTAAGCGAAGCGAATCGTTTTTGAAAAATGCAAAATCTTTTGGACCTTATCCCCAAGTTTTTTCAAAAAATTTTATAAAGCGAAAAAAGGGAATCTTTTTTGAAAAAGGGAATCTTTTCTGCCTTTTGCGTCTTTTTGATTCGTAAGCGTCTCGTATACATGAAATTCAATGCAAATCAAGCTGTTGACACTCACTTATCCCCAAGTTTTTCGGGTCAAAAAATTTTTTATAAAGCGAAAAATCGAAGGGGAATCTTTTTTGAAAAAGGGAATCTTTTTGGACCTTTTGCGTCTTTTTGATTTCGCATCAAATTTTAAGCGTAAGCGTCGTATACATGAAATTCAATGCAAATAAAGCTGTTGACATTCACTTATCCCCAAGTTTTTCGGGTCAAAAAAATTTTATAAAGCAAAAATCGAAGGGAATCTTTTTTTGAAAAAAGGGAATCTTTTGGACCTTTCGTCTTTTTGATTTTTGCATCACATTTTTAAGCGTAAGCGTCGTATACATGAAATTCAATGCAAATCAAGCTGTTGACTCACTTATCCCCCAAGTTTTTCGGGTCAAAAAAATTTTTAAAAGCGAAAAATCGAAAGGAATCTTTTTGAAAAAAGGGAATCTTTTTGGACCTTTTTGCGTCTTTTTGATTTCGCATCCACATTTTTAGCGCCAGCGTCTTGTATACATGAAATTCAATGCAAATCAAAAGCTGTTGGCCTCACTTATCCCCAAGTTTTCCGGGTCAAAAATTTTATAAGCGAAAAATCTAAGGAATCTTTTTGAAAAAGGGAATCTTTTCCACCTTTTGCGTCTTTTTGATTTCGCATCACATTTTTTAGCGTAAGCGTCTCGTATACATGAAATTCAATGCAAATCAACTTTGTTGACACTCACTTATCCCCCAAGTTTTTCGGGTCAAAAATTTTTTAAAGCGAAAAATCGAAAGGAATCTTTTTTTTTGGGACCTTTTGCGTCTTTTTGATTCGCATCACATTTTTAAGCGTAAGCGTCTCGTATACGCGAAATTCAATGCAAATCAAGCTGTTGACCTCACTTATCCCCCAAGTTTTTCGGGTCAAAAAATTTTATAAAAGCGAAAAATCGAAAGGAATCTTTTTTGAAAAAGGAATCCCGACCTTTGCGTCTTTTGATTCGCATCACATTTTCGTGCAAGCGTCTACGTATACATGAAATTCAATGCAAATCAAGCTGTTGACACTCCACTTATCCCCCAAGTTTTCCGGGTCAAAAAAATTTTTAAAGCGGCGTCGAAAGGTCTTTTTTTTGAAAAAGGAAATCTTTTGGACCTTTTTGCGTCTTTTTGATTCGCATCATATTTTTAAGCGTAAGCGTCTGGTAGCCGCGAAATTCAATGCAAATCAAAGGCTGTTGACACTCACTTATCCCCCAAGTTTTTGGTCAAAAATTTTATAAAAGCGAAAAATCGAAGGGAATCTTTTGAAAAAGGAAATCTTTTCCACCTTTGCGTCTTTTGATTAAGTATCAAATTTTTCGGCGTAAGCGTCCTCGTGTACATGAAATTCAATGCAAATCAACCTGTTGTGCGCTTACCCCAAGTTTTTCCGGGTCAAAAAAATTTTATAAAAGCGAAAAAATCGAAGGAATCTTTTTTGAAGAAATCTTTTGGACCTTTGCGTCTTTTTGATTTCGCATCACATTTTTTAGCAAAGCGTCTCGTATACATGAAATTCAATGCAAATCAAGCTGTTGACATTCACTTATCCCCCAAGTTTTTCGGGTCAAAAATTTTATAAGCGAAAAAATCGAATCTTTTTGAAAGGGAATTTTCCACCCCTGCGTCTTTTTGATTTCATCACATTTTTAGCGTAAGCGTCGTATACATGAAATTCAATGCAAATAAAAGCTGTTGACACTCACTTATCCCCCAAGTTTTTTCGGGTCAAAAATCTTTTTATAAAGCGAAAAATCGAAAGGAATCTTTTTTTTGAAAAAGGAATCTTTTTACCGGCCGACCTTTTAAATCTTTTTGATTTAGCATCACATTTTTAGCGTAAACGTCGCGTCATACATGAAATTCAATGCAAATCAAGCTGTTGACACTCACTTATCCCAAAGTTTTTAAAGTCAAAAATTTTTTATCTCGAAAAATCGAAAGGGAATCTTTTTGAAAAAAGGGAATCTTTTGGACCTTTTCGTCTTTTTTGATTTCGCATCACATTTTAAGTCAGCGTCTCGTATACATGAAATTCAATGCAAATCAAGCTGTTGACATTCACTTATCCCCAAGTTTTCCGGGTCAAAAAATTTTATAAAGCGAAAAATCGAAGGGAATCTTTTTTGAAAAGGGAATCACACGTCTTTTGATTCATCACATTTTAGCGTAAGCGTCGTATACATGAAATTCAATGCAAATCAAGCTGTTGACACTCACTTATCCCCCCAAGTTTTCGGGTCAAAAAATTTTATAAAAGAAAAAAAATCGAAGGGGAATCTTTTTGAAAAAGGAATCTTTTGGACCTTTGCGTCTTTTTGATTTGCATCAAATTTTTAAGCGTAAGCGTCTTGTATACATGAAATTCAGCGCAAATCAAAGCTGTTGGACACTCACTTATCCCCAAGTTTTTTCGGGTCAAAAAATTTTATAAAAGCGAAAAATCGAAAGGAATCTTTTTAAAAGGGGAATCTTTTCGACCTTTTCGTCTTTTTGATTCGCATCCATTTTAAGCGTAAGCGTCTACGTACATGAAATTCAATGCAAATCAAGCTGTTGACATTCCTTATCCCCAAGTTTTTTCGGGTCAAAAAATCGGCAAAAAGCGAAAAATCGAAAGGGAATCTTTTTTTGAAAAGGAAATCTTTTTCCACCTTTTTCGTCTTTTTGATTCGCATCAAATTTTGGTGTAAGCGTCTTGTATACATGAAATTCAATGCCAAATCAACTGTTGACACTCCTTATCCCCCAAGTTTTTCCGGGTCAAAATTTTATAAAAGCGAAAAATCGAAGGGAATCTTTTTGAAAAAGGAATCTTTTTGGACCTTTTCGTCTTTTGATTTCGCATCACATTTTAAGCGTAAGCGTCTACCGTATACATGAAATTCAATGCAAATCAAGCTGTTGACCTCCTTATCCCAAAAGTTTTTTCGGGTCAAAAATTTTATAAGCGAAAAATAAGTTTTCGGGTCAAAAATTTTTACTCGAAAATCGAAAGGAATCTTTTTGAAAAGGGAATCTTTTCGACCTTTTTCGTCTTTTTGATTTCGCATCACATTTTTAAGCGTAAGCGTCTCGTATACATGAAATTCAATGCAAATCAAGCTGTTGACACTCACTTATCCCCAAGTTTTTCGGGTCAAAAATTTTATAAAGCGAAAAATCGAAAGGGAATCTTTTTTGAAAAAGGGGAATCTTTTGGACCTTTTCGTCTTTTTGATTTCGCATCACATTTTTAAGCGTAAGCGTCGTATACATGAAATTCAATGCAAATCAAGCTGTTGACACTCACTTATCCCCAAGTTTTTCGGGTCAAAAATTTTATAAAGCGAAAAATCGAAAGGGAATCTTTTTTGAAAAAGGGAATCTTTTCGACCTTTTGCGTCTTTTTGATTCGCATCACATTTTTTAAGCGTAAGCGTCTCGTATACATGAAATTCAATGCAAATCAAAGCTGTTGACACTCACTTATCCCCAAGTTTTTCGGGTCAAAAAATTTTATAAAGCGAAAAAATCGAAAGGGAATCTTTTTTGAAAAAGGGAATCTTTTGGACCTTTTCGTCTTTTTGATTTCGCATCACATTTTTAAGCGTAAGCGTCTCGTATATACATGAAATTCAATGCAAATCAAGCTGTTGACACTCACTTATCCCCCAAGTTTTTCGGGTCAAAAAATTTTATAAAAGCGAAAAATCGAAAGGGAATCTTTTTGAAAAAAGGGAATCTTTTGGACCTTTTGCGTCTTTTTGATTCGCATCACATTTTTAAGCGTAAGCGTCTCGTATACATGAAATTCAATGCAAATCAAGCTGTTGACACTCACTTATCCCCCAAGTTTTTCGGGTCAAAAAAAAATTTTATAAAGCGAAAAATCGAAAGGGAATCTTTTTTGAAAAGGGGAATCTTTTCGACCTTTTGCGTCTTTTTGATTCGCATCACATTTTTTAGCGTAAGCGTCTACCGTATACATGAAATTCAATGCAAATCAAAAGCTGTTGACACTCACTTATCCCCCAAGTTTTTTCGGGTCAAAAAATTTTATAAAGCGAAAAATCGAAAGGAATCTTTTTGAAAAAGGAATCTTTTGGACCTTTTGCGTCTTTTGATTTCGCATCACATTTTTTAGCGTAAGCGTCTTGTATACATGAAATTCAATGCAAATAAAGCTGTTGACATTCACTTATCCCCCAAGTTTTTCGGGTCAAAAAATTTTATAAAAGCAAAAAATCGAAAGGAATCTTTTTGAAAAAGGAATCTTTTGGACCTTTTCGTCTTTTTGATTTCGCATCACATTTTTAAGCGTAAGCGTCGTATACATGAAATTCAATGCAAATCAAGCTATTGACACTCACTTATCCCCCAAGTTTTTCGGGTCAAAAAATTTTATAAAAGCGAAAAATCGAAAGGGAATCTTTTTTGAAAAAGGGAATCTTTTTGGACCTTTTGCGTCTTTTGATTTCGCATCACATTTTTAAGCGTAAGCGTCTCGTATACATGAAATTCAATACAAATCAAAGCTAACTCACTTATCCCCAAGTTTTTCGGGTCAAAAAATTTTATAAAGCAAAAAATCGAAAGGGAATCTTTTTTGAAAAAGGAATCTTTTCGACCTTTTGCGTCTTTTTTTTTCGCATCACATTTTAAGCGTAAGCGTCTAAGTATACATGAAATTCAATGCAAATCAAGCTGTTGACACTCACTTATCCCCCAAGTTTTTTGGTCAAAAAATTTTTAAAGCGAAAAATCGAAAGGAATCTTTTTGAAAAAGGAATCTTTTCCACCTTTTCTTCTTTTTGATTTCGCATCACATTTGGGCGTAAGCGTCTCGTATACATGAAATTCAATGCAAATCAATTTGTTGACACTCACTTATCCCCAAAGTTTTTCGGGTAAAAAAATTTTATAAAGCAAAAAATCGAAGGGAATCTTTTTTTGAAAAAGGGAATCTTTTCGACCTTTTGCGTCTTTTTGATTCGCATCACATTTTAAGCGTAAGCGTCTAAGTATACATGAAATTCAATGCAAATAAAAGCTGTTGACACTCACTTATCCCCAAGTTTTTTCGGGTCAAAAAATTTTTAAAGCTAAAAAATCGAAAGGGAATCTTTTTGAAAAGGGAATCTTTTGGACCTTTTCGTCTTTTGATTTCGCATCACATTTTTAAGCGTGGCGTCTCGTATACATGAAATCAATGCAAATCAAGCTGTTGTTGCACTCACTTATCCCCCAGTTTTTCGGGTCAAAAAATTTTATAAAGAAAAATCGAAAGGGAATCTTTTTGAAAAAAGGGAATCTTTTTCGACCTTTTGCGTCTTTTTTTGATTTCGCATCACATTTCTAGCGTAAACGTCTCGTATACATGAAATTCAATGCAAATCAAGCTGACATTCACTTATCCCCAAGTTTTTCTGGGTCAAAATTTTATAAAGCTAAAAAATGAAAGGGAATCTTTTTTGAAAAAGGGAATCTTTTCGACCTTTTTTTCTTTTTTGATTTCGTATCACATTTGGGCGCGTGGCGTAGAACGTATACATGAAATTCAATGCAAATCAAGCTGTTGACACCACTTATCCCCAAGTTTTTTGGTTCAAAAATTTTATAAAAGCGAAAATCGAAAGAAATCTTTTTTAAAAAAGGGGAATCTTTTTCCACCTTTTCTCTTTTTTTATTTCGCATCACATTTGACCATTTTTTTTTTTTCATTTCGCAGCACATTTGGAGTGTAAACGTCTAGTATACATGAAATTCAATGCAAATCAAGCTATTGGAACGCACCTATCACTCACTTTTTTCTGGTTCTAAAAATTTTATAAAGCAAAATATCGAAAGGAAATCTTTTTTAAAAAAGGGAATCTTTTCGACCATTTGGCTCTTTTTTCATTTTGCATCACATTTGGAGCGTAAACGTCTCGTATAGATGAAATTAAATGCAAATGGAGCTATTGCAACACACCTGTTCCCAACGTTTTTCTAGTTGAAAAAATTTTCTAAAAAAAAACAATAAAAGGGAATCTTTTTTGAAAAAGGGAATCTTTTCCACCATTTTCTTCTTTTTTGATTTCGCATCACATTTGGAGCGCTAACGTCTCGTATAAATGAAATTAAAAGCAAATAAAGCTATTAGAATGCACCTCTTCCCAATGATTTTCTGGTTCAAAAAATTTTATAAAAAAAAAATATCGAAAGGGAATCTTTTTTGAAAAAGGAAGTCTTTTCGACCATTTGCTTCGATTTTCGTTTCACTTCATATTTTGAGCTTGAACATCTCCTATACATGAAATGAAATGCAAATCAAGCTATTAGAACACACCTCTTCCCAACGTATTTCTTGTTCGAAAAGTTTTATAAAAAAAACCATCGAAAGTGAATCTTTTTCGAAAAAGGGAATCTTTTCGAACAGTTTCTTCTTTTTTAATTTCGCATCACATTTGGAGCGTAAACGTCTTGTATACAAGAACTTCAATGCAAATCAAGCTAGTGTAACGCACCTATCCCCCATGTTTTTCTGCTTCAAAAAATTTTATAAAGCAAAACATCGAAAGGGAATCTTTTTTAGAAAAGGGAATCTTTTCGACTATTTTTTTTTTTTTTTTTTGTTTCGCATCACATTTGGAGCGTAAACGTCGAGTATACATGAAATTCAATGTAAATCAAGCTATTGGCACGCACCTATCCCTCACTTTTTTCTTGTTCAAAAAATTTTATCAAGCAAAATTTCGAAAGGGAATCTTTTCGACCATTTTCTTCTTTGTTAATTTCGCATCACATTTGGAGCGTAAACGTCTCGTATAGATGAAATTAAATGCAAATCAAGCTATTGGAACGCACATGTTCCCAACGTTTTTCTGGTTTAAAAAATTTTATAAAAAAAAACATCGAAAGGAAATCTTTTTTGAAAAAGGGAATCTTTTCGACCATTTTGTTCTTTTTTAAATTCGCATCATATTTGGAGCGTAAACGTCTCGTATAGATGAAATGAAATGCAAATTAAGCTATTCGAACGCACCTGTACCCAACGTTTTTCTGGTTCAAAAAATTTAATGAAAAAAAACATCGAAAGGGAATCTTTATTGAAAAAGTGAATCTTGTCGACCTTTTTTTTTTCATTTCGCTTCACATTTTGAGCGTGAACATCTCGTATAGATGAAATTAAATGCAAATCAAGCTATTGGAATGCACCTATGCCCAACGTTTTTCTGGTTCAAAAAATTTAATAAAAAAAACATCGAAAGGGAATCTTTTTTGAAAAAGGGAATTTTGTTGGCCTTTTTTTTCTTTTTTCATTTCTTATTTGAAAAAGGGAATCTTTCCGACCAGTTTCTTCTTTTTTGATTTCGCATCACATTTGGATCGTAAACGTCTCTTGTACATGAAATTCAAGGCAAATCAAGCTATTGGAACGCACTTATCCCCCACGTTTTTCTAGTTCAAAAAATTTTACAAAGCAACAAGATCGAAAGGGAATCTTTTTTTGAAAAGGGGAATCCTTTCGACCATTTTCTTATTTTTTTCATTTCGCATCACATTTGGAGCGTAAACGTCTAGTACACATGAAATTCAATGCAAATCAAGCTATTGGAACGCACCTATCACTAACTTTTTTCTGGTTCTAACAATTTTATAAAGCAAAATATCGAAAGGGAATCTTTTCGATCATTTGGCTCTTTTTTCATTTTGCATCACATTTGGAGCGTAAACGTCTCATATAGATGAAATTAAATGGAAATG
This sequence comes from Syzygium grande, assembly GCA_024733475.1. NCBI lineage: Eukaryota > Viridiplantae > Streptophyta > Magnoliopsida > Myrtales > Myrtaceae > Syzygium > Syzygium grande. Next base: position 87,077 of record JAMXDD010000011.1, read on the forward strand.
GAGCTATTGGAACGCACCTGTTCCTAACGTTTTTCTAGTTGAAAAAATTTTACAATAAAAAACAATGAAAGGGAATCTTTTTTGAAAAAGGAAATCTTTTCGACCATTTTCTTCTTTTTTAATTTCGCATCATATTTGGAGTGCCGACGTCTCGTATAAATGAAATTAAAAGCAAATCAAGCTATTAGAACGCACCTGTTCCCAATGTTTTTTGGTTCAAAATTTTTTTTAAAAAAAAACATCGAAAGGGAATCTTTTTTGAAAAAGGAAGTCTTTTCGACCATTTGCTTCGATTTTCGTTTGGCTTCATATTTTGATCGTGAACATCTCCTATACATGAAATGAAATGCAAATCAAGCTATTAGAACATACCTCTTCCCAACGTATTTCTTGTTCGAAAAATTTTATAAAAAAGACCATCGAAAAGGAACCTTTTTTGAAAAAGGAAATCTTTTCGAACAGTTTCTTCTTTTTTAATTTCGCATCACATGTGGAGCGTATACGTCTCGTATACATGAAATTCAATGCAAATCAAGCTATTGGAACGCACCTATCCCCCACGTTTTTCTGGTTTAAAAAAATTTATAAAGCCAAACATCGAAAGGGAATCTTTTTTAGAAAAGGGAATTTTTCCGACCATTTTCTTTTTTTTTTCATTTCGCATCACATTTGGAGCGTAAACGTCGAGTATACATGAAATTCAATGTAAATCAAGCTATTGGCACACTCCTATCCCTCACTTTTTTCTTGTTCAAAAAATTTAATCAATCAAAATTTTGAAAGGGAATCTTTTTTAAAAAAAGGAATCTTTTCGACCATTTTCTTCTTTTTTAATTTCGCATCACATTTGGAGCGTAAACATCTCGTATAGATGATATTAAATGCAAATCAAGCTATTGGAACGCACATGTTCCTAACGTTTTTCTGGTTCAAAAAATTTTATAAAAAAAAACATCGAAAGGGAATCTTTTTTGAAAAAGGAATTCTTTTCGACTATTTGCTTCAATTTTCGTTTGGCTTCATATTTTGAGCGTGAACATCTGTTATACATGAAATGAAATGCAAATCAAGCTATTAGAACATACTTCTTCCCAACGTATTTCTTGTTCGAAAAATTTTATAAAAAAAATCATCGAAAGAGAATCTTTTTTGAAAAAGGAAATCTTTTCGAACAGTTTCTTCTTTTTTGATTTCGCATCACATTTGGAGCGTAAACGTCTTGTATACATGAAATTCAATGCAAATCAAGCTATTGGAACGCATCTATCCTCCACTTTTCTGGTTCAAAAAATTTTATAAAGAAAAACATCGAAAGGGAATCTTTTTTGGAAAAGGGAATCTTTCTGACCATTTTCTCATTTTTTCATTTCGCATCACATTTGGAGCGTAAACGTCGAGTATACATGAAATTCAATGTAAATCAAGCTATTGGCACGCACCTATCCCTCACTTTTTTCTTGTTCAAAAAATTTTATAAAGAAAAATTTGAAAGGGAATCTTTTCGATCATTTTCTTCTTTTTTAATTTCGCATCACATTTGGAGCTTAAACGTCTCGTATAGATGAAATTAAATGCAAATCAAGCTATTGGAGTGCACTGTTCCCAATGTTTTTCTGGTTCAAAAAATTTTATAAAAAAAAACATCGAAAGGGAATATTTTTTGAAAAAGGGAATCTTTTCGACCATTTTGTTCTTTTTTAATTTCGCATCATATTTGGAGCGTAAACGTCTTGTATAGATGAAATTACATGCAAATCAAGCTATTGAACGCACCTGTGCCCAACGTTTTTCTGGTTCAGAAAATTTAATAAAAAAAAACATCGAAAGGGAATCTTTTTTGAAAAAGGGAATATTGTCGACCATTTTTTTCTTTTTTCATTTCGCTTCACATTTTGAGCGTGAACATCTCGTATACATGAAATTAAATGCAGATCAAGCTATTGGAACGCGCCTGTTCCCAACGTATTTTTAGTTCAAAAAATTTTATAAAAACAAACATCGAAAGGGAATCTTTTTTGAAAAAGGGAATCTTTTCGACTAGTTTCTTCTTTTTTGATTTCGCATCACATTTGGATCGTAAACGTCTCGTGTACATGAAATTCAATGCAAATCAAGCTATTGGAACGCACTTATCCCCCAGGTTTTTCTTGTTCAAAAACTTTTATAAAGCAAAACATCAAAAGAGAATCTTTTTTGGAAAAGGGAATCTTTTCGATCATTTTCTTATTTTTTTCATTTTTTATCACATTTGGAGCGTAAATGTCGAGAATACATGAAATTTAATGTAAATCAAGCTATTGGAACGCACATATCCCTTAGATTTTTTCCTGTTAAAAAAATTTTATAAAGCAAAATTTCATGTACACGAGACGTTTACGATCCAAATGTGATGCGAAATAAAAAAAGAAGAAACTAATCGGAAAGATTCCATTTTTCAAAAAAGATTCCCTTTCGATGTTTTTTTTTATAAAATTTTTTGAACTAGAAATACGTTGAGAACAGGCGCGTTTCAATAGCTTGATTTACAATTAATTTCATGTATATGAGATGTTCACGCTCAAAATATGAAGCGAAATGAAAAAGAAAAAAATGATCGACAAGATTCCCTTTTTCAAAAAAGATTCCCTTTCGATGTTTTTTTTTATTAAATTTTTTGAAACAGCAAAACGTTAGGCACAGGTGCCTTCCAATAGCTTGATTTGCATTTAATTTCATCTATACGAGACGTTTACGCTCCAAATGTGATGCGAAATTAACAAAAAACAAAATGGTCGAAAAGATTCCTTTTTTCAAAAAAAGATTCCCTTTTGATGTTTTTTTTTATAAAATTTTTTTAACCAGAAAAACGTTGGGAAGAGGTGCGTTCCAATAGCTTAATTTGCATTTAATTTCATCTATACGAGACGTTTACGCTCTAAATGTGATGCGAAATTAAAAAAGAAGAAAATGGTCGAAAAGATTCCCTTTATCTTGAAGTATAACATAATTTAATTTTGGAATTTTTGGAAATCATTTGATACCATTCAGAAGTCCATCTTTGGACCAAAATAAAACTGTCCGATTTACTGTTCACCCAACCTTCGGGTCTGTTCGAATTTTTATAAATTTTTCCAGACCTATTTTCAAAATACTTCCTTCACGAAAATTGTTGAGGATATATATGGCTATAATATATAAAAATTTCAAATATTTTCAAGGTGATTTGAGTGTTGAAATAAATGTATTTTGAGGATAAAATAGTCTGTTAGAGCGAACAGATTTTGGTCTGACTTCGAGGAACAAAAAGACATGGTTGCAGATTGAACCGGATTTCGTGTTCTTCATAAGAAATGTTGATCAAGATGTTTTTTTATGACATATCCAAAATTTAGAATTTTTGGAGTTCGTTTATTATTTATTTTGTTGGGATTTCGGTCACTGTGTAAACTACCCAGTTTAGACCCGATTTTACATATTCTCGGTTTTTCTCTCTCGAGAATTATTCGGTGTTATCGTGACATTTTGACGTGTAGTTTGATGCTTGAATGAGCTCATATGTGTGATTGTGTGGCTGTGAGGTGTGGTGGTGTGATTGCGCATTGAATTCGCGTGCCAAGAATGTGATTGGGTGGCGTGTTCGTGTGATGAGAATGTGAAATTGTGAAATGTGTGTGTGAGGTGTGTATGTTTGGCCGTGTGTAAATGTGGTTTGAGTAGAACAAGGATACGGAAGTGTGGAATTGGTTGGAAAGGATCCGTCCTGAGGCGTGTACGTTTACGCGAGACGATGCCATCCCTGACGAGGTGACGATGCCCGGCCTGACGAGGTGTCGATGCCTGACGTGGTCAGAAGACCGTTGGCCTAATGCGTTTTACGTGGGCACGGTAGAAGGAAAGTGTGTGTAGGATTCCGTCCTGAGGCGTGTACGTTTACGCGGGACGATGACGTCCCTAACGAGGTAACGATGCCCGGCCCGACGGGGTGACGATGCCTAACGAGGTCAGAAGACCATTGGTCTGATGCATTTTACGCGGGTACAGTAGTGGTGGAAAGGTTGAGAATGAGCAAGAATTGGCGGGACGAGTGAAATTAAGAAAGTGACGCGTGGTGTGAGTTGGTGTGCAAGTGTGGTTGTATCGCGTGGTGTGATGCTCGATTATGGGGTAAAAACTGCTAGGCATGGTATGGGACGTGCCCAAGTGGGTTTTGCTCTATAATCGGCACGCGCGCGCGGCTGTAATGTATTTCTATGGCACGCTGTGTGGTTGACTAACATGCAAGGACGTGCATGAGGAATTCCAGGTAGGGTCGCGTGTGATTATTGGTTTGGTTGATAGATTGTATGTTATGCATGTTTTCGTCTGGTGGTACGTGAGTGCCTACGTGGGGTTTGGGGTTATACACTTATTGAGATTCGTCTCACGGTTGTATAACCGCCAATTTCAGACCCCCAGCTGTAAACCCGGGAAGTGCGTCTTTTCTTTTTGGAAGTTCGAGGAACCGCTTTTGGTGCCGGTGGAAGTGCAGGCGAGTGTCCAAAGGCTTAAGCCCGAAGAATCAGGAGCATAACGGAAGGCGACCCTTAGGTTTTCCCTAGGGTATTTTAGGGATTGTGTAATCGGGTTGACCCATAGGGAAGTTAAGTTAACCAGACTCTGATCTTTTTGTTATACGATGATTTCGGATGCTAGTTTGTTAATTATGTCTGTAATATGATATTTGTATATTTGGTGTTGTATGAATATGTGGTTGCTGGATTGTTCTATTGTTCTACCCCATTGTCGTCATTATTTGTCCGGGGTTTTGTTGTTCGCTTCCGCATGTGGCTCTGATGTTTGGGTTGGGTCGGCGACGTTCCTGGGACGTCGCACAAATTCGACCGGAGCAGGGGATGTCGCGAGCTCGATGGGGGTTCGGGGCGTGACATCCCCGTTTTGAATTGGTATCAAAGCAAGGTTAGCTCGATATCGATAAGGTCGAGACCTGGAGTGATAAGGAGCGAGGACTTCGAGGTAGTTAGTGAGGGAGCCCTTTGTAGATGCGTGTTTATGTTGATTGTACGTGTTTTGTGAGTACGCGCCTGTAATTGCTGAGTGATTTGTTATGGTTATAATGTTAGTTGAGACGAAGGTGTGGCAGGACTTGAAGTGAGTACGAGAACCCTGTTGTAGTGTTGATTTGATATTAGGTAATTGATTTGATGGTGGGTTGTTGGTTGTCGAGTGCTAGTTGTCGAGATTGGTGCCTAGGGTTTAGACTAGTGTAGTTGGCCTAGACCTCTGATACCCGTGTGGACTTACAGCAGGTAGGAGAATAGTAGGAAGCTGATACAATGAGCAGCCAAGGAAGAGGTGTGGGAAGAGGAATAGGAAGAGGTATAAGAAGGGGTGCAAGAAGAGGAGTACGGGGTCGAGGTCGTCCTAGAGCTAGAGCCGTAGAGGATATTGATATGGGTGCTAGAGTGGTAGGAAACCATGGAGTTGGTATTGGAGCTGCAGTGGACCCCAGAGCTGATGTTAGACCTGCGGAAGATCTGTGTATGGAAGGAGTTCTTAGGGTGTTAGAGAGAATTAGGAATATGATGGATAGGCAAACTCAAGAGCGATATAATGTGACAACCCAAGCTGCTGAGGTTGCAGCTACTGTAGTTAATGAGAATGCTGGTGTTGGAGGAAATCAAGCCCAGCAAGGGCAAGTTCCACCAGCAGGAGTTAGACAGATGCCCCAATTAGTGGAGCAATTCATTAAGTTGAAGCTGCCTCAGTTTCATGGTCGTGGTGACCCCGAGACCGCATCGAGATGGGTGGAATCATTGGAGAAAACTTTTAAAGTTTTGAGGTGCACCGATGAGGAGAAAGTAACGTTGGCAATATATCAATTACAGGAAAATGCCCATGATTGGTGGAAGGCCACTAAAGGTAGAGTATTCCGAGAAGGAACGGCCCAGACTTGGGCTGTGTTTGTTGAGAGTTTTTATGAGAAGTATTTTTCGGAGAACGCCCAGGAGAAGAAATTGATGGAATTCATGCGATTGCGCCAAGGACAGATAACAGTTGATCAATATGAAGCGGAGTTTGCGAGGTTGGCAATGTTTGCCCCGACAATGGTAGAAAATCCACGGGATAGGGCTCGAAGATTCCGAGATGGACTGAAGCCGGATCTTCGGAGTCAGATATTGTCGCATGACATTAAGGATTATGGAGAAATGTATAGGCGAGCTTAGATTATTGAGCAGGATATGACGGAAAGAGCTGTCGCGTCTAGATCACAACATACCTCAACCGGGGATGATCGTCAGCAGGGGAAAAGGCCGATGATGGAAAATCGACGTTTTGTCCCTCCGGCAAGAAGGAACATTGGGAAGTTGGCATATTCGTCTAATTCCGCTTGTAGACGATGTAGGAGATACCATGGGAATGGTCCTTGCCCAAGTGTGACTGGGGCATGTTTTGGGTGCGGTGGAATGGGACATCACATAAGATATTGCCCGAACCTTCATATTCGACCGTCTCCAGCATCGCAGACACCTCGGATTGGGAATTTGACTAGTGCAACCCCGCCGGCTAATTCGAGTAGACCGCCGGCACAAGGACGTGTGTACGCCTTGACGCGAAAGGGAGTAGAGGATGCGCCAAGCGTAACCCCAGGTATGGTTTCTTTGCGTAATTATATGGCATTTGTTTTATAGATTCGGGGGCGTTGCACTCATTTGCGTCTGTTTGAATTGTTATCTGGCTAGATTGAAATGGTTTTCTGAAGTACAAGCGTGTGTGATTATGCCGTTGATGAATAAGATGTGCATGCTGTTGGGATGTTTAGACAGTGAAATGGTGTTTGGTGGTGTAGAAAGCGGAATAGATTTGGCTTTGTTGGTTATATGTGATTTCGGTTTGATTGTAGGCTTGAATTGGTTAGTCGAACAGAATGCTGTAATGGAATGCAGCATCAGGGTGATTCAGTTTAGTCCGGCTGGACACATTAGATTTGAGGTTGTAAGGAGTCGAGAAGGAACCTTGATAGTTGCGCTGTTAACGGGATTTAAGTAAGAGATCTTATTGGATGACTAGTTTGGAAGGACTATACGGACTGTAGAGGATATGTTGGAAATATGTATATTGGATTTTAGGGGCAAATGGGAAGGAACCGGTTTTAAGGATTAAGACGGTCCCATTGGTCAAAGATGTTTGGGATTATTACGGGACAGAAGGTACCATTTGGAAAAAAGGATAATGAGACGTCATCTCCCCCAACTGTTTGGATAGCAGGTATAGTTGTAAATTTCGAGGAAGAAATTTTTATTAGGGGAGAAGAATTGTAACAATCTGAATTTTCGATCCTTTTCCCGGGATTTAAGAAATGAAATTGATCAATGCACTATAGTGAGATCTCACCTGGGACCCGCGTATTCTCGGGATGCTAACCTTAGGGGTAAGGCCAGTACGGGATTGAGTTCGCATGACCAAAGGACTTGACCTTGGTTCGATCTTCGACCATATCGATTGACGAGGAAATGTTTTGAGCCAACCGAGATCGATCTATTTGATTGATCGTGTCCAAAGGGAACTAGTAACGGACCCTCGCAATTATATGACAATCGTGGTCACCTTGGTTCGAGCAAACTTAAACGTGATTTGACTTAGTGTCGGTCACGGGTCGAGAGCGCTTAATCCCAATAAGCCACCCGTTAGCCAGAGATAAGCTAAAGTCGCGATTGCTCAATTTTAGTCATTTCTTGGAATTCGGGCTCGGGAATCGAGAATTTTGAAGGTGACAATTTTGAGCGGCCGATGACGTTTTTGGCTTGGCCAACCTTGGGGCCACCCATTTCTGCAAAAAAATGGATTTCTGTTCGGGACCGGAAAAATTACGATTTTGCCCCTCTGGACACCGATGTCGATTTCGAGGTCGTTTAAGGTTATTTTTCAAGGTCGATGCCATTTTGGGGTGGCCACGAACATTTAGAGTGGTTTTGGTCAAAAATTGGAATTTCGACAAAATTGAAAAAATAATATTATTTTATTCCCAGAACTTTGCAGTCGATTTTCGAGAGCTTAAGAAGCTATTTTCGCTATTCCGACGCCATATTATATTGGCCACACACATAAGGAACCTGTATGTGCAAAAATTATAATTTCGCCTCGGAACTGGAAAAATAACTATTTTGCCCCTAGGCCCGTTTCAGTTTCGAATTTTGGGGATAATTTTGGGATAATCAAGTCTGAAATATCAGCTGCATTATTGGACAATTGACCTCTTTGCCCCTCAATTATTGGATTAGGCTGAATTTAGGCCGTCGGATCAAGGGTAAAATGGGAAAGTGCGTAGGATCGTGACACGTGTCACCCCACCAGCCCACTTTTTTGACTGGTCTACTCTCTCTCTCTCTCCTCACCTCTCATTTTGGCCAGAACTCCCCCACGTCCAGCCCCCCTCTCCCATTTTCTTCCTTTTTCTCTCTCAAAATTCTCTCTTTCTCATACTCTTCATCTTTGTTCCTCCCATCACTGCTGTTGCTGCTGCTGTTCCGCCTGTTTCAGCCCGTTCTTCTCGCCTTTCTTAGGTAAGTGACCTCCCCAAATGTCGCCTAGGACCTCGGGTATTATTAGGCTTGTTTAGGACTCGGTTTAGGGTGAATTTAGTGGCTGGTTTGCTCGGTGGTGTGTGTTGGCTGATTTCCAGTTAGGCTGCTGCTGTGTCGCTGGTTTTTGTTATTTTTACTGTGACTTATGTGGCCCGAATTTGAGGAAGTATTATCCATTTAAGTTGTTCCCAACATCTTGAAGTATAACATAATTTAATTTTGGAATTTTTGGAAATCATTTGATACCATTCGGAAGTCCATCTTTGGACCGAAATAAAACTGCCCGATTTACTGTTCACCCGACCTTCGGGTCTGTTCGAATTTTTATAAATTTTACTAGGCATATTTTCAAAATATTTCCTTCACAAAAATTGTTGGGGATATTTTTAGCTATAACATATAAAAATTTCAAATATTTTCAAAGTGATTTGGGTATTGAAATAAATGTATTTTGAGGACAAAACAGTCTGTTAGAGCGAACAGATTTTGGTCTGATTTCGAGGAACAAAAAGACATGGTTGCAGATTGAACCGGATTTCATGTTCTTCATAAGAAATGTTGATCAAGATGTTTTTTTATGACATATCCAAAATTTAGAATTTTTGGTATTCGTTTACTATTTATTTTGTTGGGATTTCGGTCATTGTGTAAACTGCCCAGTTTAGACCCGATTTTACATATTCTTGGTTTTTCTCTCTCGAGAATTATTCGGTGTTGTCGTGGCATTTTGACGTGTAGTTTGATGCTTGAATGAACTCATATGTGTGATTGTGTGGCTGTGAGGTGTGGTAGTGTGATTGCGCATTGAATTCGCGTGCCAAGAATGTGATTGGGTGGCGTGTTCGTGTGATGAGAATGTGAAATTGTGAAATGTGTGTGTGAGGTGTGTATGTTTGGCCGTGCGTTTGTTGGCCGTGTGTAAATGTGGTTTGAGTGGAACGAGGATACGGAAGTGTGGGATTGGTTGGAAAGGATCCGTCATGAGGCATGTACGTTTAGGCGGGACGATGCCGTCGCTGACGAGGTGTCGATGCCTGACGTGGTCAGAAGACCGTTGGCCTGATGCGTTTTACGCGGGCACGGTAGAAGGAAAGTGTGTATAGGATTCCGTCCTGAGGCGTGTACGTTTACGCGGGACGATGCCGTCCCTGACGAGGTGACGATGCCCGGCCCGACGGGGTGACAATGCCTGACGAGGTCAGAAGACCGTTGGCCTGATGCGTTTTATGCGGGCGCGGTAGTGGTGGAAAGGTTGAGAATGAGCAAGAATTGGCGGGATGAGTGAAATTAAGAAAGTGATGCGTGGTGTGAGTTGGTGTGCGAGTGTGGTTGTATCGCGTGGTGTAATGCTCGATTATGGGGTAAAAACTGCTAAGCATGGTATGGGACGTGCCCAAGTGGGTTTTGCTCTATAATCGGAGCACGCACGCGCGGCTGTGATGTATTTCTGTGGCATAATGTGTGGTTGACTAACGTGTAAGGACGTGCATGAGAAATTCCAGATAGGGTCGCGTGTGATTGTTGGTTTGGTTGATAGATTGTGTGTTATGCATGTTTTCATCTGGCGGTACGTGAGTGCCTACATGGGGTTTGGGGTTGTACACTTATTGAGATTCGTCTCACGATTGTATAACTGCCAATTTTAGACCCCCAGCCATAAACCCGGGAAGTGCGTCTTTTCTTTTTGGAAGTTCGAGGAACCGCTTTTGGTGCCGGTGGAACTGCAGGCAAGTGTCCACAGAGGCTCAAGCCCGAAGAATCAGGAGCATAACGGAAGGCGATCCTTAGGTTTTCTCTAGGATATTTTAGGGATTGTGTAATCGGGTTGATCCATAGGGAAGTTAAGTTAACCAGACCCTGATCTTTTTGTTATAACAGTGATTTCGGATGCTAGTTTGTTAATTATGTCTGTAATATGATATTTGTATATTTGGTGTTGTATGAATATGTGGTTACTGGATTGTTCTGTTGTTCTACCCCGTTGTGGTCATTATTTGTCCAGGGTTTTGTTGTTCGCTTCTGCATGTGGCTCTGATGTTTGGGTTGGGTCGACGACGTTCCTGGGACGTCGCACAAATTCGACCGGAGCAGGGGATGTCGCGAGCTCGATGGGGGTTCGAGGCGTGACAAGATTTCCCTTTTCAAAAAAAGATTCCCTTTCAATCTTTTTGCTTTGTAAAATTTTTTGAATTAGAAAAACGTGGGGGATAGATGCGTTCCAATAGCTTGATTTGCATTGAATTTCATGTACACAAGACGTTTACGATCCAAATGTGATTCGAAATAAAAAAAGAAGAAACTGGTCGAAGAGATTCCCTTTTTCAAAAAAGATTCCCTTTCAATATTTTTTTTTATAAAATTTTTTGAACTAGAAATAAGTTGAGAACAGGCGCGTTCCAATAGCTTGATTTGCATTTAATTTTATGTATACGAGATGTTCACGCTCAAAATGTGAAGCGAAATGAAAAAAGAAAAAAATGGTCGACAAGATTCCCTTTTTCAAAAAAATTCCCTTTCGATGTTTTTTTTTTATTAAATTTTTTGAACCAGAAAAACGTTAGGAACAGGTGCATTTCAATAGATCCATTTGCATTTAATTTCATCTATACGAGACGTTTACGCTCCAAATGTGATGCGAAATTAAAAAAGAACCAAATGGTCGAAAAGATTCCATTTTTAAAAAGATTCCCTTTCGATATTTTGCTTTATAAAATTTTTAGAACCAGAAAAAAGTGAGTGATAGGTGCGTTCCAATAACTTGATTTGCATTGAATTTCATGTATACTAGACGTTTATGCTCCAAATGCGATGCGAAATGAAAAAATAAGAAAATGATCAAAAAGATTCCCCTTTTCAAAAAAAGATTCCCTTTCGATCTTTTTGCTTTATAGAATTTTTTGAACTAGAAAAACGTGGGGGATAGGTGCGTTCCAATAGTTTGATTTGCATTGAATTTCATGTACACGAGACGTTTACGATCCAAATGTGATGCGAAATCAAAAAAGAAGAAACTGGTCGAAGAGATTCTCTTTTTCAAAAAAGATTCCCTTTCGATGTTTTTTTTTTTTTATAAAATTTTTTGAACTAGAAATACGTTGGGAACAGGCGCGTTCCAATAGCTTGATTTGCATTTAATTTCATGTATACGAGATGTTTACGCTCAAAATGTGAAGCGAAATGAAAAAAGAAAAAAATGGTCGACAAGATTCCCTTTTTCAAAAAAGATTCCCTTTTGATGTTTTTTTTATTAAATTTTTTGAACCAGAAAAACGTTGGGAACAGGTGTGTTCTAATAGCTTGATTTGCATTTAATTTCATCTATACGAGACGTTTACGCTCCAAATGTGATGCAAAATTAAAAAAGAACAAAATGATCGAAAAGATTCCCTTTTTCAAAAAAGATTCTCTTTCGATGTTTTTTTTATAAAATTTTTTGAACTAGAAAAACGTTGGGAACATGTGCGTTCTTATAGCTTAATGTGCATTTAATTTCATGTGTACGAGACGTTGACGCTGAAAATGTGATGCGAAATCAAAAAAGAACAAAATGGTCGAAAAGATTCCCTTTTTCAAAAAAGATTCCCTTTTGGTGTTTTTTTAATTAAATTTTTTGACCTAGAAAAACGTTGGGAACAGGTGCGTTCTTATAGCTTGATGTGCATTTAATTTCATGTGTACGAGACGTTGACGCTCAAAATGTGATGCGAAATCAAAAAAGAAGAAAATGGTTGAAAAGATTCCCTTTTTCAAAAAAGATTTCCTTTCGTTGTTTTTTTAATTAAATTTTTTGACCTAGAAAAACGTTGGGAACAGGTGCGTTCCAATGGCTTGATGTGCATTTACTTTCATCTATACGAGATGTTTACGCTCCAAATGTGATGCGAAATTAAAAAAGAACCAAATGGTCGAAAAGATTCTCTTTTTTAAAAAAGATTCCCTTTCGATATTTTGCTTTATAAAATTTTTAGCTTGATTTGCATTGAATTTCATGTATACTAGACGTTTACGCTCCAAATGTGATGCGAAATGAAAAAATAAATAAGTGGTCGAAAAGATTCCCTTTTTCAAAAAAAATATTCCCTTTCTATCTTTTTGCTTTAGAAAATTTTTTCAACTAGAAAAACGTGGGGAATAGGTGCGTTTCAATAGCTTGATTTGCATTGAATTTCATGTGTACTAGAGGGCGTTTCTGATCCAAATGTGATGCGAAATCAAAAAGAAGAAAACTGGTCGGAAAGATTCCCTTTTTCAAAAAAGATTCCCTTTTGATGTTTTTTTTATAAAATTTTTTGAACTAGAAATCGTTAGGAGCAAGCGTTTCAAATAGCTTGATTTGCATTTAATTTCATGTATACAAGATGTTCACGCTCAAAATGTGAAGCGAAATGAAAAAAAAAAAAAACTGGTCGACAAGATTCCCTTTTTCAAAAAAGATTCCCTTTTGATGTTTTTTTTATAAAATTTTTTGAACTAGAAAAACGTTGAGCACAGGTGCGTTTCAATAGCTTGATTTGCATTTAATTTCATCTATACGAGACGTTTACGCTCCAAATGTGATGCGAAATTAAAAAAGAACAAAATGATCGAAAAGATTCCTTTTCGATGTTTTTTTTATAAAATTTTTTGAACCAGAAAAACGTTAGAAACAGGCTCGGCGACAAAACAGGACCTAAGAAAGAAGAATGCCTCTGCCTTTGGTGTTGATGAATCACAACACTGCCTCCATTTACTTTCCCGATTCACGACTTCGTAGCTCCAATCTAAACAGACGTGAAATCTCTAACCACAGCTCGTCCAAAAAAATCTCACAAATCAAGACAATCAAGGCACACCTAATGACTCGATTCAGGTGGTAAGGCGCTCGACGCCGACCGGAAGCTCAGAATCAAGGAGAAAACGCAAATTTAAATAGACAAACGCAAGGCCGTGAATACGTAGAAATGCACAAATCATGTCTCGACTCCTCCTCCCACACCAACCTCGAGCTCAAAATCAAAGAGAAAAAAACGCAAGACCCAAATCAACCCACACCCGCTGTTGACACCTAATTTTAGCCGATGCGTCATTAAAAATAAAAAATTCGAGATTATGGTTTCCGATCTCGACGGAGCCTGTTTCTTGAGCAAAAAGTGTCGTTTTTTAATTCCGTCTGTTGGCTTAGCTTTTGTAAGCGATTTTCTATTCATTTTATGCAAAAACCCGAAAAGTCAAATGGTTGACTTTGGCGTTGACTTTTTGGTCAACCCTTTGACCAAAAGTCAACCCCAGGTCAAATTGGGGCTTTTTGCATAAAAAGATTCCTTTCAAGTCCAATTTCACTTTAGAAGTGGAAATTTTAGAAAAATTCAAAGATTTGATCATAAAATCAAGCTCCTAGTGAAAAGTCAACTAGGGTTTGACTTTTGGTCAAACTTTGACCAAAAAAATTGAAAAATACAAAAATCCAAAAATCATCGTATTTTACATTCAATTTACCTTTGGCATTTGAAATTTTACAAAAATCGATTTAGAATCAACTTTTTCCCAAATTGCGGAATTTGATTCAAATCGGCCAAAAATGAAATTACTTCATTTCTAGTCATTTTTTAGGATAATTTCCTTCACGACATTTGATCTAGAGGTCATTTTATATCCAATTTTTGAACCAATTTTGTGATTCCAAGCCAAACCCAAAAACCCCCAATTTAGGCCCTAATCAGTGATTTGGATCGATTCTTCATGATGTGCGCAATTGAGGCACGAATGAGCCTAATTTCTTATATGAAATCCAAATTCAAAATCAATTTTGAAAGAATCACATGAATTTGAGTCGATTTGATCAATTTAGTGATCTAATGATAAAAAGTCTAAGAGTAATTGGTCTAATTAGTGCAATGCAATTTGACCCACTCTAGACTAATATTCAATTTGATGAATTGAGACTCAATTTGGTTAATTGGACTTCAATTAAATTTGTTAGTTAAGCTCGGTCATGAGATTATCCAAATTGAGAGCTAATTGACTCAAATCGTTTTAATTCAAATTGAACTAATCCGATCGGACTAGCCATTTTCCAGTCGAAAATTTCGATGATCAATAATCCGGTCGGACCAACCAAGGTTAGTCACATCCTCTTGAGTGCAAAAATGACAAAAATGCTTTTAATAAAAAATGACAAAAATGCCCTTAATTGAGAATGACAAAAATGCCTTTCTTCAAGGATTAAGCGAATTAATTAGGGGATTAGCAAATCAATCATGGCCATTCATTTAGAATTGATCATGTCCATCCATAATGCCATGTCATCAATCCTTAGCCTCTAAGGAATATTCTTAATCATTAAGGATGCATTTTGGACCATTTGATCAATCTAAGGGCTAAAATTCAAAGTTGAAGGGGTATATAGTGTTTTTCCAAAATCGAGGGGCTCATTTTCGGATCTAGTTTCTCTCTCTCTCTCTCTCTCTCTCTCTCTCTCTCTCCCTCCCACGATCATCTCTCATTCTCTCTCGAGCTCTCTCTCGGCGTGGCCAATTCCGGCTCCTTGCCGGCCACTCGGCGAGCTACCGCCCCCACCGGCGTCCCCACGGTGGTCAAGGCCTCCGACTACATTCCTCGGTGTCTTCAAGTCGCTGTGATGTCCGGCCTCGCATCGAGGCGGCCACCGGATCACATCCTTAACCTCAACTTTTTTACTGATTAGTCTATTTGTATGAACAAGAGTTGAATCTCACATTATCTCGTGCAATCCATTGTCGTAGGTTGGCCGAGCTTTCCGAGGCTTCTCCGTGTCATTCAGATCAGAATACGGAGGCGGATCACTCGCTTGAGCGTTGGATCATTGTGAGACAAGGTAAGAACACTTGAACACAATTCTGCAAATTCGTAATCAGTAAAACCTGCATGCTTGAGATGCTGATTTGAGCCTGTTAACTTCGAAATCTGGTGAAATGATAAACTAGAGAGTTGTAAAACTCGTCTTAAGCTTCGATTTGATATATCATATGCCTCAATCGGACTTGATTTGCTATGTCAAAACACGTTTAGAAGTTAGGATCAGAATCTGGAATTTGTTGTTTAAGTCTGTTCTGATGATTCCCTGACTGATGTTGTGCTGTTTGGTGACTTTTATGATTTTTACGATCATTTTCTGGAAAAACTTTCTTCATGAAAGTTGTAAAACACATCTTGATCTATTTACTGTAAAATTTTCATAAAATTCTAAGTATGTTAGCCTAGTACGATTTGCCACGTCATATGCATATAAATTTGGTGACATGTTGATTTCAGTCGACCTTCGTGTGTTCTTCGAATTTTCATAAATTCGTGTGTTCGAGATATGAAAAACTTTTCTTCACGAAAGTTCTTCCTGAGATTGAGATCTTTCTATTGATACTAATTTCATCAAAATCGGAGATCATTTGGATTTTCAAAAGGAATTCTCACAATTTGATCAGAATCTGTGTCCAGATCTGATTTTCCTTCCTTTGGAATTTAAAAGATGTTTCTCCGAATTTGATAAAGTTAGAGTCGCTTTTTGCAAAAAATCAAAACTACAAAGTTGCTCATTGGGGTCTCATTATGTCAATTGGAAATTTTGAGGACCTAATTGCAATTTTTGGAGGGCCAATTTGCTTAAAATCTCATGAGAAGTCTTCACGGGTTAAAATTCCATTTGCAATTGAGTCCTTCGCGAAAATTGAATTTTATAAAATTTAGAGGGCTTTTTTAGCAAAAACTCAAAACATGAAAGTTGTTGCACATGGGGAATCCTAACCGCACAAAAATTTTCGCACTGTTTTGATAAGGTTTGTTATTTTTCCCGCTATTATTTTGAAATTCATAACTGAACTGAGTCCAGCCTGTCACTGAGATTAATTCGATATTTTCAGGAAAATTGGCTAGGATTTAGAAAAAATGGTCTTCATGACTTTTGATCCTCATGTCATAAACTTTCTAATGACACCTAAATCACTTCATTTGGACGTCATTAGGATAGTTAATCATTCTTAAACAGAAGCAATCCGAATTAAGCTTTAATTGAATAAGTGGTCTTTTTTATAAAGTCCACTTCTCATTGTTTGATTGGATTTGAAACAAGGCCCATGGGCCTGAATGCATGCTTATTCTATTTCTATGCATGTGTTTGTTAGATGAATGTTAGGCCCGATGCATGTTCGGCGGGTAGCCCATTCATGGTCATTAGAACCCGACTTTAGAGGTTAATTGATATGAGTTATCGTTTTGTGAATACAAATGGTAGCTCATTATCATTAACCATTAATCAAACAATGTTAGGTGATTAGATGGGTGATGAATCGAAACGCATGAAAAACAAAGGCCGATCCCGAGGCCCATGTTTAATTCAATGATTTGTTTGCACCATTGTTTTTTTTATATGTCATTCGTCATGAATGAATATTATGGATGTAAACATCGACACCCGAGAGGCGGTCCAAGGAAGAAAAATCCGAAGTCAAGGAGATTGACCGATGTCCAATCCGGTCTCAATTTGTACTCATTCGATGATGGTTCCAAACCGATGTCCAATCCGGTTTCAATTTGTACTTAATTCATTCATCCCCGATCATGTCTCGGGTTTTTCAATTCGTGTTGTAATAAACACCCAACGAGTTGCGGGTTCTTACTTTTTACTTTCTCGCACTTAGAATTAGCTCGTCTTTTCAATACTTCGAGTGTTTACTTTAAGAAATGTCTTTCAATACAATTGATTGTTTCTTTCTTTTTCTAGACTAAGATAAGATTAGTTTAGAATCTCAAATGAAAATACAAAAACAAGATGCATGATCACCTAGTGGATTAAGACTTTAGCATGAAAATGGTAAAAACAAATGCATGACGACTTAGATAACAACCATGTTAAGTTTAGCGGTACCGAAAAGGGCGTTAATAGAAATATTAACGTAAGCTAGTCCCCGAACCTTTGATCTCTGGTTTTCGTAGAAACTGAAACGAAATTCCCGCGTTTCGGTTGGGTATTCTAGCCGATCCCTGACCTAGGCTAGTGGCGACTCCTTAAAAAATAAAATCAATCCCATCACGAGATATGGATTTAGGGAAAATCCACGTTCATGATCAATGAGTTATATGGCTAAACAAAAGATTTACACTTCAGTAAAATCATTTTAAAAAGTGCCATATGAACCATCTCATGAACACTTATCTCTAAACCCGCCTCATCCGAGCTCGGCCCTCGAGGGGCAGGTCGTGACACCCGCGGGACATACGCATCCGCAAACAAGCGCGTGGGATACAACTCGGCAGAGACATACCTGAACGACGGCGGGCTGGGCGTGAGCCTCAGCGGCGACGATTGGAATGTCCGCAAACAATGTTTCGCTCGGAATGGTCTTCTATGGTGCCAAACTTGCAAGACCCGGCTTCCAGCAGCCAAGCGTGAACACACAGAGAGAGGGCTTTAACATTGTCATAACCTAAATTTTCCAGCGCGGTTGGCATAGGAATAGGTTTAGGGATATTGCCTAATGGCGGGCCAATGACCTTCGATTAGGCATGGCCTCTCCCAAGCCCATACCTCGACTGACATTAGATTTTTACTTTAAGTTCTTAACAAGCTAAGTATTTTCTCATAATCGTCACTAGCTATTTGGGGTCGGCTGAAATCAATTGAAATGCAGGAACGTCGTCTCAATTCCTATGGAACTAGAGATTCTAAGTATATGGACTTAATCACGCTAATGCTTTTATTAGCATCCTTTGGATACCTAATTAGTCGGTTGTTTTCTAAGCGGTCATTCGCTCTTGATTATGCCAATTATTACCCTAAAGGTCGCGATGTCGCCAAGTGACCATGCAAAATATTCATGAGGAGGTTTATTATGATCCCAAACTGGTCCTGACCATCATAGAAAGGAAATTAACCATCATGATATTGAAACGTGGTGCGGTAAATAGACAACCGAATATTTAAAATAGCCAAGTAAACACGAAAGAGAAAACCCGATACATGTCGGGCAAAGAATACACATGACTTTGTTCTAAGCCCTGAGAAAGCAACCACGTGAGCTAAAACTCAAATTGAGTTTAATTTCTTGTTTAAAGATCGATCTAGCTAAGTCTAAGCTATATCAAAGATGTTCACTAAAACTTTTAGATTAAATGCATGCTATCTAAATAATTCTAAGCCAAATCTAATGCTAAAACCTAACAACTTAAACAAGGCCTACTTCTAAGCTATTTTGTATTATCAATTCCTAAATACGTACTCGGGCTGGGCCACTGGACCCGGCTCGAATAAGGGGTCGACATATCTCACGAGTTCGGGCCACGGATGAACACTCACCAAACCCACTTCTGATTACAACTAAAACTCAGCCCAAACATTTATAAACTAAGCCAAGCCCAAGTCCATTTAACTTAAAACAAAACCAAATCAACTCAAATATAACCTCAAGCCCACCTCCTAATCTTTTTCTCACGAAAGACTGCACCTTAGCCTATTTCTCTAATTTTCTTTTGTTTTCTCTTGCTCACCATTACTTCTCTCCTTTTACTTTTCTTTTTTTTTTTGTGCCCCATCTTTCTCTTCAACCCACCAAGAACGCCCCAACTCCATTCGCAGTCACTACAGCAAAATCAACAGAACACGATCGAATAATACACAATCAACCACACAGGTCCATCACCGGACTTCAGCCACCGGCCACCACCGTGAACGCCTCTATCAAACAACTTCAGCTATTCATCATTCATTGAACATCTCCATCAAACAACGACTTCAGCCGTTCACCAGAACACCTGCATCATTTACAATCGGCTAACCACGGAAACATTCAATACATGGGTTAAAGAGACAAATCCATGCCAACACCTCAAGGAATCACCAATCCAGAGAACTACGCGATCCATTTGCTCACTATTGACCATCGTTTATTCACACCGGGGGCAATGCACAGGTCTAAGACAAACAAAGAGACAAGCATCCTTGTGGCATTCTCATGTTCAGATTCGAATATTACGAAAAAAAAAAGCAACACAAATGATTCGAAGGTTCATACGATGCGGATTTCAGCTATTCTCTTGAATACGTTTCCTCGCTTCAACGAGACATTTCAACAAACATCTTGCGTGCAACAAGATTACTAAATCTAGTCATGAAATTAAAATGGTTTCTCATCTAAAATCAACATTTAAACAACATTGTTATTACGAATCATCAAGTAGCTAACTCAGACTTTCAGTGATTCATACTTGAGTTACGTGAACACGACTTGGTCTTGTACCTCTCCAAAACAGGGTAGAAAAGGGAAAAATGAGGTTACTTTGCCGAGGAGATGCTTCCGGCTGCAATCGCTAGTCCCACTAGTGCAAGGGAGATCTGTAAAATGTCTCTTGTGAAGATGGGCACCTGTTAAGAAACTTCAGGTTCGAATAAGTCGCTTCGAGTTTTCACAGCCAAGAACGGGGAAAAACAGAGTCTCCGGTGGCAGCCGGGCTGACTGTGATGAGAAGAGACCCGTATAGGGAAACGATCCGCAATGAAGGAACGGGAGAGGTTGTCTCGGAAATCACCGAGAGAATGACCTTTAGGGGTTCAAGGATTTCTCTAATCTATGCAACAAAAACCCCCTCAGTTCTTGCTCTCTTACCGTGTTTGTGCTTGGTCATGGCCGATCTTTAAGGTGACTGGGAACCAAAACGACAGAGAAAGCCTTCTCTTCTTTCTGTGGCCTCTCTCCCTCACTCGCCCGACCCTTTTCTCTGTGAACCTCCCCCATGTTCGTCGTTGCTCATATAAGTCAAAGCTCTTCGGAATATTTCCAGCTCAATCCGTGCGGAGTGTGTCTTTCTCTACTGAGAGATCAACGATCGGCAACGAGGTTGTGTGAGTCGGAGGAAGGCAGCGGCCGTAGGGGGGAATGACGGCGTCGGGAGAACCATAAAAAGTGGGAGGGGGGAAGAGAGTTTTATCTGAGCATGTTTTTTCTTTCCGACCTTTCCCCCCAAGAATGAAAGAGCCATCTTTTTTTAATGGAAAAATGACGCAAATGATTTGACCAAAATTACAAAAAAAATATGATATAAATGATCTTTAAATTTTGGTTCAATATGTAATATGGCCCATAAATTTTTAATTTATTCAATATGGTCCCTAAACTGTAACCCAATGTGCAATGTAGTCCATAAACTTTTAATTTATTCGATGTGATCATTGGAATTTTATTACATGTTCAGTTTAGTCCCTAAACCATGTGAAAATATCTAATATTATCCTTGAACTTGAATTAATAGAATGACAATATTGAATATTTTCATCTAGTTCAGCAACTAAGTTGAATATTTACTAAAAGTCTAAGGACCATATTGAATAAAATAAAAGTTCAAGGACTACATTTCATATTGAGTTAAAGTTTATGAATCATATTTAATAAATTTAAAATTCACGGATTACATTTTCTGGAGCACGTGGTTTTGTTAAAGTTCATGAGCACGTGGTTTTGTTAGTTATTGTTACGTGAACTATACGTGTATGCGATTATCATTTTCTTGAAAAGGGGAGAAATTATAAATAAATAAAAAAGTTTGGAATTTTCCGTTACGTGATGATTGAGGGTGGCATTATCCACAATATCATAGTGTGTAATAAAAATCATGGGAGCTATATGCAGGAGAAGTCAAATCAATTTAAAGCTTCGATATCTTGAATATGTTCCATGTAACTGGTCCGGGGCCATTGGTAGCGCGTTTCTGTATATGGGTTGATGGTTCCCACGAGGAGGGTAGATCAGAAGAGGCATTGGAGTTCGAATGGTGTGCATCTCCATGTTGCCACTTGTACTATTCTCATTGGCGGTCCTCTAAATACAAAGGAAGTTGGATGAGGGTTATGCTTATGGGTGAGCACGCGGGAACGGACTGGACACAGGAAACGGCAAGGGACGTGATGAAGACATGAGGGGAAACAATGTGCCCGGTGATTGAGTGAGTGAGTGAGTGGTGTGTTCGTGAATTTTATCATTGTTTTACGTACATGTGTTGCTGGATAAGAAGGCGTGGATGGGTTTTCCTAGATGAGCATGAACGTGAGACCCCTCTCGAAGCTTTGACCGACTGAGAATTCTTCATAAAAACTCTCTCTCTCTCTCTCGATCCCCCTCTCCTTAACTCCCAAGCTACTGCTGACCAGATTTTGGTAAAATCCATCTTCTTATCTCCAATACACGATTCTGTATTTGTCTCACAATCTGTTGCTTCTTTCAAAAGCACTCAACCCACATTTTCTTTTCTTTTTCAAAAATCCTCTCCTCCCAATCTTCCCAAAACCGTCTTTTTCCTCGTGATATTGGCTCATGCGTAGTGGATAGATCTTGCGAATCTAACAAAAAATAATAGTTCTCTTCAGAAGGTATGAATAGGGAAAAAAAGAGAAACAGCTTGTCCAGGGTTGACGTTGGAACCCAGTTCTACGTTTCGATACCTGTCCTGAAATCGATCACCCTATATTATGCTCCTCTCAGTGGCATTGAATAAAAGTATTGAGTTTGATGCAGTGACTTATAGTTCTTCCATTAGGGATGCATGTTTTTTGATAATTGGAGCAATATGTTCTATTCATCTATCGATTATCGGCTTGAACACAGAGCTATCGGGATGATTTGTCAATGAAAATTGTCTAGATATGAACTATTAGATATCCATTCACAAGCGAAGGCTACGCAAATCAAAGTGGAGGTGGAGGGACACCTATGAAGAGATGCCGATAAGATGAAGCTGTTATTGTTAACATATATCTCGACTTTGAGCATGAAGCGAAAATATGAATTTCGGAATTTAAAATAATAATTATTCCTTCTTGGTTGATATCTCTTGTTGGACTTCACGTTTGAAAAGGAAAACAGAAAGAATAAAATTATTCTTTCCTATTTCCTGTGGAAGTGAGTCGGCCAAGGAAAGCTAATTGAAGTCGATAAAAAGAGGAAACCAGCGAAATTGATTTCCTGTATGATTCGGTCAAGGAAAAGAAAAGGAAAGTCAGACGTGGACTTTGTTGACCAATTGTTGCAGCGGAGGGTGTGCCGAGAGTGCTGAAAGTTGCGTGATTTTCAGTTTGATGCTCGAGGCTTGGTGGTGTTCGTGAATTGCATCCAAAAGACCGAGTGTTCAAGCCAATTAAATTCTTGTGATAAAGATTTGTATAATTTCTTCGTGAGATTGAGAAATTATTCCGTGAAAAATTATGGGTTAAACACAGCATGAGTTATTGAAAGTGTAATTAGGGCTTGGAAAATATTGATAGTATTTGAGTAACTCGAATGTAGTTATAATCTCTTCGTAAATCTGATGTCTAATTTATTTTCTTATTTTATCTATTTTATTGTTTGATTGCTTGCTTTAGCAACTTTCGAAGTGAAGTCCGTCTTTGAGAAGTTAGCGTGATTTTCCTCGAAACACTGCCACTTTTCAAATAATCAACTCAATCGCCAGAACTAATAAGTCCAAGAATAATTTACAAAAGAGCTCTACAGGGACAAGGACTAATGACCTTGAGAGATCAAACTTAAAGGGAGTACCCGAGGAGTGGTTGAAGGATCACTGCAAGTACTGCCAACAACACAAGTGCGCAGTGCAACCATACCAAAACCTCTGCAACTATCCTGCGTCCTCTGTCTTCTCTGCAGACACAAGAGAGACCGCTCTTTCGCCCACATCCATAGCAAAAATCGAGTTCCACATCTGCATGCATGAGCACCAAAATAAGAAGAATCCTTGAAGTTGGGTTATAACCCATGTCTGATTCCCAATTGAAACTAAAGGAAAGAAAATTGTAGAAATAACTTCTTTGACTCTAGTTAATTAACACCCCATTTTAGGGGATTTAAGATGGACATAATAAAGACGAATCGCATGGTGGAATCATGAGAATCCATCCCTCTTTAGTCTGGACCAGCAACTGAGAAGATCAATTTAAGTTTTTGAGATAATGAGTACTCCAAAGCTCTCCTTTAACAACCCAGACCAATTCCTATTCAAAGTGGTAACTCCTCCTGATCATCCCGAGAAACTTTTAAACCAAATGCTATAACTCAAACCCAGATCCTGAGTAAGGGAAAGAGAAAATTATCACTCCCTTAACCCTAACCAGTTTTTCTCTTTTTCTCTCTTTTTACCCTAAAACAAAAGGTGCTCAAAGCTCTACCGACCGATCGGGAATTCATCACCTCTGCACCAAGGCAAAAGGCATGGGATCACGATCGGAGACAAAAAGAAGCAACGGTGTTTTAATCAAGCACCTACCTGCACGAAATGTCCCCGCAACCACCGAGGCGCTCCACATAGATGTTGCAGTTAGGACACCGCTTCCACTGCTTCCTCTCCGCAAGACGTTCCAGCAGATGAATATTCACGGCGTCATGATCGTTGCACCTATGTCCTTCAACCCATGGCCTTGCACACAAAAAACAACCGCTTTGACCGCATCCAGGACACTTGAATCTCCCCACATTCCCATTCCCTCCACCTCTCCCGCTTATAATCAGCTCTCCGCAATTCAAGTTCGGGCAGTAACACCTTGCGAACCCTAGAACAGCTGATTCGCACAAGAGGTCACACCATCGTAGGAACCGTTCGCCCTAGACAAGTTGTCTGCAGTAGACAGGATCCAGCGTAGCGTCACAATAAAACCCTGACATCGCACGTTCACCACTCCGCTGTCGGTGCTCACAATGATGTACCAGGAAATGCAGTCTCTGCAGAAGGAGTGATTGCACCGCTTCGTGGTCCTGAAGATCAAGCTCGACGGGACTTGTTCCAGGCATATTGCACAATGCATGGTTGTTGTATGGGGGCTGGCCCCTTCCGAGGTGAACCCTACAAGAAAGGACGAGAAGAGACGAAGGGAAGGGGACTAAAATGAATAAGAAGAGATTAGAAGGGATTGCTAGTAAATCAAACTTATGTACACTTAGAATCTTTTAAAATCCGTCCAAATATAGATGGATTAGGAGGATTTTGTGTATCGATAAATTACTCGTGGTGCTGGCTTTCACTTGTCTCATTTATGCCCTTCTTTAGTGCTGGACATAGGAGATTCGTGTGAATGGACCCTAATTACTAACTTCTTGTGTACATACACCTTGCCTAGATTTGAATTCTACCGGAATTCAGCAATTGATAGCAATCGCGAAACTTCTGGCCCCACAAAGATATAAGATATTCATACATAAACACGTCGAATTCGCGCATGTACGAATTTTGCGGATTTAGTTTTTCATTATCTATTGAACAAAGAGGAGAAATCTTACCTATTTTAAGGAAAAGAAACCTCTTTTATATTTTCGGTTTTTGTCGTTTTGGCATCTTATCTTTTCGTTCCGTGGAATTAATTACTATATTCTCATCCCAATTTGTTGTGGCTAAAGAGGGGAACACAAATATGTTGTAAGTACATATTTCGATTTCTTTTTTGCATTTTCTTTTATTTTTGGTGTAGCTTACACCTAGAGCGATTGCATTTACGGACCTATGACAAATCAATCTTCTAGTCATAAATCGTAATAATTGCTAGTATTTTATTGTAACTTCTGAACGCAATAACACAGAATGTAAAAAGATTAAAAATGTTATCAATGGGGATCTTATTTTCGTGTTATTTATTCCCTAATAATGCATGTTCAATCAAATTCTCAAAATAGCCGCAAAAAAATAAATAAATATGATCTTATAACAATTGTAAAATAATTTTATAATTAGTTCAGCACGTGAAGGAGATACAATCCGTAACACCTAAACATCCTAAATTAACAACGGTATTTTGGGGTTTGGGGTATGTTTGGGGTTTTGGGGTTTTGGCTCTTGGTTTCGGGTTTAGGATTTAAGGTTTCTTAGCACCTGATTTTTTAGCCCATTTTTCAAATTTACTTAAAAATAAAAAAACAATTAGGATTAGGAACCTTAGCCATGCTTAGGAACCTAGTTCTAAACAGAAAATAATTTTTTTGGAATTTTTGAGAATTTTTCCTTAATTTCTTTTGGCCAAAATGAGAGAAAAATTAAGAAAAATACCAAATGGAATTAAAAAATTCCATAAAAATATCCATTAGTCTTATTTTAATTCTAATTTCATCACTGTAGTTCCAATTTTACAAAATTTCAGTTGGGTATATGTTTCTCCCAAAATTGTGTAATTTCATACCTTAATTGAGCCAAAAATTCAATTAAAACATTTTAAGTCATTTTTAGGCTATATTGTCTTCACAAAAATTGATTCTGAGACCTTGAATTGCATATTTCTCGGTCCAATTTTGCAATTTTACCAAGGAATTGAAATGCCCCAAAAATTAATTGGAAATCGGGGGTTTTAAGACCCAAATTGGGGATTTTATTCAATTTAAAATTTTCAATCAGGACCCATACCTTCCCTAGGGTTAATAAGTCATGGGTAATTCAATTTTAGCCTCAATTCTACCCAATTAGGTCATTTAGACACTCAATTGAACAAAACCCCAAGTAAACCGAATTTAAATTTTGGGATTTTTTTGACCTAATTAAGGTAAAAATTCAAATTGAACCCATATTCTAAGGTAAAATGTATCAAAGATTCGAAATGTGAGATAAAAATCATGAAATTGGGTCAAAATGGGGTTGAATTTGCAAATTTACACCAACCGGGGTCGGACGGATTAACCCGAACCAGGTCGGCCTTCTCCTTCGCCTGACCAGGCATGTGCGGGAAAGGGTAGAAAATATATGCTCAACCCTGACCCTTCGCCGACTTAGAACTTCGACTTAGCATGTGAAAATTAGGGTTGGACAATTGGAGATTCTTCAACTATCCATCCTCATTTGTTATAAACAATCGGTGAGTCAGTTGGGGGGAAGAACCGACTCAGGGGAAGAGGGTTAAAAACCAAAAAAAAGTTGTTACCATGGGCAGAAGGTGTTCGATGAAAGTTCTGAGAGAGATAGAAAGAGAAATAAAGAGAAAAGCAGAGAAATCAAGCGAAAGAGTGAGTTGAGGATTTGTAGGGCGAGCGATCGGTGCTATTACGATCGGAAAAGCATCAGCAAATCGGTCCCATCGGTGAACCTCCTCACTGGAAATCCCGAGGCAAGTTGACTATGAAGCTTTGAAACTGAGCTCCGGCCGGCCAACCAGTGACTTTTCCAACGAAACAGCAATCTTGAGCTTGAAGAACAAGTTCCATAGGATCCTTCTGAAGGCTTCTTTAAGCGTAGAATTTCCAATTTGACCTCCATTGAAGAAGGTAAAATTCCTTCCTACTTCTGTGTTAATTGTTCGACAAAATGGCCCGAGTGATTCCTCGAAGCTTTTCGTATGTGATTCGGCAATTTTCTCTGTATATTTGTGATTGATACTCTCCATAATGTGTTTCTGATCATCAGTATTCAAGATTCTTCACGATTTGCTCTTGTTAACGTCTGTCGTTAACACTTCAAGATTCTTCACGATTTGCTCTCGTTAACACTTGTCGTTAACACTTCAAGATTCTCCACGATTTGCTCTCGTTAACACTTGTCGTTAACACTTACCGTACTCAGAATGGACCATACCATCGATATCCCCCAAGAAGTACGGTCGCCAAAGTGTGTCCCACAAACTTCTAGAGTGGCGGTGAGAAAAAGTCCTTGCTTAAACCCCGGACAAGATGCAACGCCAAGCAACCCGAGCAGCGGGGTGCCCACAATCGTCTCTGCCGGTGCACAAACGGCCGGCAAGGGTCGGCGAAGGACCCAGAGGAGCCGGGTGCCCACAACTGGAGCGCAACGGGGACGGCTCCCTGTCCTTGCCACAGATCCTGCACATGAGGCTCATCTGCCAGCATGCAAACGCCCAATGAGGCTCACTTTTTGACTTAGAATAAACATAAGATTTATTTATTAAGTTATGTTATCACATATAGGCTGATAAAACGCATTGTGATATATGGAAAGTAATACTCGTTCTAAGAGGACTTATCGCTATGAATTATGTGTTTTATTTTCAGCATGAAGTTTTTGTTTTTGGTTCAATATTTCGTTTGATGAAATGTTGGGATCAAATGGGATAATGTTATAATTATATTATCTATAATGTAATCCCACATTCAGTAATTAATTTTGTCGGCATTTATCGAACGCATTAAAATATGTGATAATTATGATCGCTCAATATTAAGATAATTATATTGATGGAAGAAGTTATCCATAAGGTTATGTTTGGGATATAAAAGGTCATCTAAGCTAAACCCTCTCATAATCTTAAGATCTAAGATCTCATTTATTGATATGAGATATTAGAAAACACACCATTTATGTTGAGAGGGCAATTGGCTAGAAGTACCTATTGATCATCGTCAAACCTCCGCATATTAGGCTCTCGATTTCATCAATGGCTGGAGGTTAGTATAGATTTTTCCACGTTTCTGCACTCAATTCTGATTATGTGTAGTTATTGTTTACACATAAATAATTGGAATCTTCAGTCTTCCGCTATAGTTAAATTCTAATAGTTGTACATGATAACTATGATTGCCTAATATTAAGATAACTATCTTGATGAAAGAAGTTATCTATAAGGTTATGTTTAGGGATATAAATAGGTTATCTAAGCCAAACCCTTCTCTCAAGCAGCCTTCCACACTTACTCACAAGAATTTTAGAGATAAAAATTCTAGAGAGAGAAGCTCTGAAAATGTATTGCTTCTTGAAAATGAAAGATGAGTAAATGAGGAGGAGCAGACCCCATTATATACAAGTATAGGACTAATCGTATCCGTAGATCTCTTATCGATCTAACGGTAGAAATCGTACTCCCTCAACTACCCCATCTACCACATTTATTACATAAGGGTACAATTACCATATCGCCCGACCTCAAAGTATTCTAGAACATATCAAGAAAATACTAGTACTTAGAACGCTCAGGGCCCGCCTTCTTGTTCATGGGACGGCCACAGTCCATCGTCTAGAAAACCTCAAGAATGATCCAATTCTCTGGGCCATGACATTTCCCGCAGTAACATAGATACTTCAGAATACGTCAAAATTATTAGTAGTTTCTTGTTAGTAAAAGCAATTCATAGGTGGGGGCACCAAGGGGATGCCAACCCATCTACAACATCATTTACAAGATAAAGAGCCCACTAAAGACGGTAGTAATACACTACTAACAACCAGCATTAACCGCTTGTTTTCAACCTTTTTGACAGGTAAAACCGTTTGTTTTTAACTTAAAACTGCTTTTGCATATATCCAGCAAGAATGTTTCTTTTTTCTTGAAATAACAAGAGGAAACTCTTCATTCGTTTGGCATGAAGGGGATGCTTGCTCCTTTGCAATTAAAGATCAAGGAGTCTGGCCTTGACAAGTGAGGTTTCCTGCCCCTTATTCCTCCCACGCAAAGAACAAAGAAACAAAAAGGGGATCTTCACACAGCTTTCACATAATATCACAAGCGTTGATTCATCCTCTATGGGTATAATCTACAAATGTGTTCCTATTTTTCTAAAAGAAGAAAAACAATCAGAATTAAATTGACAAATTTAGCTATTCTGTGGTAAATGATGCACCTTTTAAACAGAGATATACCTCTCCTTCGAAAATCCAAAAAAGTCCCAAGCACTCCTCCCCACGAGGGTGACTTCCACTTCCGGTCAGAAAAAAAATATCCACTGTTGGAGCACCAGATTTCATTATCAGCAGCTCCCAAGGTAAACAAAAGAAGCTGTATGTGGAAAGATTTCAAAACAATTTGACCATTTCTGTTAAGCCACCATCTCACTAGATCCTCTTGTCCCACGGAAAATTGAAACTCTAATAGCAAGTAACAGGGAAGAATTTCCCGCAACCCATAGTTGCTGATGGTTCTTAGAAGAGACACGTTCCAAATGCTTCTTTCATCTTTATGGTAAATCTCAAAAGACAAGAACTAAAGAAAAAGATCAGGTGATTGCTCCTCGAAAGAGGCCTACCAGACTACCTCTTACGCAAGAAAATAATTGTATTACCTAAACTAGCAAAAAGTTACTCATTAGAAAACTTCTTCCCTTCCCTCAAACTTTTACAGTGCCACAAGGATGGTCTCCCAAGCTGGTCCAGAATTAAGCCATGACATTCTGAACCATAGTTTGCAAAATTATCCCTAAAGTCTCACTTATCTCCCCAATCTCAATTTTGTTTCACAGAAATTTGGGGAAGGGAGAGAGCGAGAGAGGGCATCAAATCAAGAAAAGAAAAAAAATAAAAAATAAAAAACAGGAAGAAAAAAGGACAAAAGGGAGGGGAGTTATCTCATATGAATTATGTGATGACACAAGAAGAAGCCCATTATAATTGATGTCGGTGGAATTGACTTTTTCCTTGGTTGGATTTGATCAAATGCAAAGCCTCCGTTTTCTAATTTATCTTCAAATAATTGTTTTCCCCTCTTACCACTGGTTAATCACACACCCAAATTCTGAGGTTAACACTGGCCCCCCTCTCACGTGCATGTAGGATCAGGCCGCACAGGCGAAATAGTCCGGAATGGAAGATGCCATATTAAAAAGCCCGACCCAAAAATTTAACTTTATATGCAGAGGATGATTAGCATTCGATGAATCTGATAATTTGCAAATCAAGCCATGTATGAGATAATTAGGCTTATGAACACCTGCAATTTGGAAAGAAAGAGGAAATTACTTTAATATATGTCTGCATTCTAAGGATTAAAGTAATTAACGAGCCGTGCACCTGAATATATTTCCTTGGAGAGTAAGGGATTTGGGAATTCAATGTCTTGGGAACACCAAAATATAGAACAAGGCCGTCCAGATTTGGTTTGGACCTCTTCAATTAATTGATTAATTAATCCCGAGAATTTGACTTGCGAGTCTTGGCCTGATATTTTATTATCGCGGACCAACTTTACCGCTTGACTCCCTGCTCTGCTCTCTACTCTCATGTCGAAGCACGTTATAAATTGGTTAACTAAACGAGTCAAAGCGCTCTATTAACAGGTAAGATGGTCAATTTATACTCGATATGTTTATCATTTATCACAATTAGGTTCATACAAATTCATTTACACAAGATCTAACTTTTAATATCAAGGGAACTTTTGTCATCAGAAGCATGCAAAAAAAATATTCAATCCAAATCCGTCTCGTAATCACCTCTGTACGTAATGCACATTTATGTATGTGTGCATGTAGGGAGAGAAGCATGGGGTTAATGTTATTCTTAATTTCTAATTTTGTATTCATAATAATTCTCGATTACCCTGTAAATCTCCCATACTTTCATTCTATCAGAGTGAGATTATTGAAAAGATGGATTCGAACATATTTTATAATATTTTATTCTCGAGTAATGTTACTCTTTCACAGCTCAAGCGTCTGCAACAAGAGGAAAGGTTCGAAGTTCGAAATGGCGAAATTCAGCATTAGTGCGTTCCCGTTACTTTGCATATTTATTGAGTAGGATTGTGGGGGAGGAACTTCGCGGAGTTCATTTCTAGGCTTAGCAGATATCCATGCAGTTGGCTTTATCATATCGATCTAGGAAGAAATCTTATTTTTGCATGTCGCTTCTTATTTGAATTAAAATACGGCAATGGACAGGTTTCTTCATTTATTTGTCAACCGACAAAAGACTGACGTTTTGATGTTGTTTTCGATTCCCACTTGTAAAGCTGATGTTTCTCTCTTTGTTAATCATTCATGGAATTTGAGTGGAACTACTCCCAACTTTCTGTATTCTATGTTTTGCGGGAAATTACACAAAGGGGGTCTATTGAACATAGCAATGAAGTTTTTAAATGGAAGAAGAACCAAAAGAACTTCTGTGCTTGTAAAGACATCTACGATATGATGATAAGGTTGCATGCTAGGCATAACCGGACAGATCAGGGTCGTGGTTTGTTCTTTGAGAAGAAATTTAGCCGGTATGTATGCCCACATGAAGCAATGCAAATCTCTCTCCCTAGCATGGTGCTGAATGTAACCAAATAATGACCTGTAAGGCCGTGGTTTGCCGATTATATCAACAGGGCTATATAAAATTTTTAAAACTCTATCTTTAGAGCTCCATATAATTAAATGAGCAGATAAAGAAAATATTGTAATTTTTACTATACAAAGCTATATATAACAAGTACTTTAAAAACAATTTAATCTTGTTATGCATGTTTAGCCAGTGCTTGACACTTGTTAATAAGATTTCAAATGAGTTATTGTTCACTGCATCAATTGATGGTACGAGCTAATCACCTCACATGTTTTATAGTACCAAAAAATTTCTGATATTCTTGCACTTTCATTGGATAGACCAAAGTTCACATTTGCTCCAACATTAAATTCTTTGAGGGCCACACTACATTCCTACTACTAAAAAGGATCAAGAACGGGAAAAATTAGAACTCGATGTAAAGTGTACTGTACCCTAACATGTAAAGAGAACTCGCATTGATTCATAAATGTTACGCAATTAAATTTGGATAATATGTTGAACTTCGGAAGCGCAACTCTGATACCACTTGTTGAGAAAAACAAGTGGAAACTAATTCACTGTAACACCCTCATTATTTCAAGAAAGTGACACTCGATACGCTCAATGACACTTCTCACATGTCACTCACCCACTCACTTTACTCACGGCACACTCACACGACACAAAACACCTCATGTCACTCCCAGCTAGAGGTGATCATGGTCCAAATAGGTGGTTCTTATTCTGGAATTGGGAACCGCCCATTAAGAATTGATTTCAAAAAATTAGAACTGAGAACCGCCCGTCAGTTCCATAAATCCACTCGAGAACCTGTTGAAATATAACGCGAAATGAAAGGATCTTGCAAATTAAATTAATGTGAAAATACTAGAGAAATAAACGAGAAATGATAAAGGACACTAGAGATTTATGTGGTTCGATCTGAATATCGAAACTTACATCTACAATGAGAGCCAGCAATAAATAATACACTATAATTGAAGAATCAGAGTTACAATCCGCTCATACGCTCAAGTGTTTTTTATACTTAGATTTAAGTCCAAATTCAAAGTGTTTAGAAATAAATAACTTAATTGGACGAAATAAACTCACTAAACAAATCTGGATCTCTTCGTGCGGCCGAGCCTTAAGAACGTTTGTGCATTCTATTTTCTTTTGTTCTCACGTCTCTGTAGAGGACTTCTCTATACGGCGGCTCGCTTTCATTGAAGAAGACGCGTGCCCTTTTATTCCTCTCTAGAACAAACCCGTTTCGTCAGAGCCAAAAAGACAGGAAAGTGCTTCTAATACAAATCAGTATCAGCAAAACTTCGCATAACGTGAGCAAGCTACCCTTTTGTTGTTTCTTTGCTCCATAAAATAAACCTTTAATATATTTATTAAAGGTGCCCCTATTTCGTCATTTAGTGTCCAATATGCCCTTTTTTTTGCTGAAGACATCCACGGTACGTACCTGAAAAGGATTTCCTTTCGTGAGCAATCTTCAATATTATCTTCAATATAAAAGATTTTTTTACAGTCAAATATGGAAATTTATCCAAGCGATTCATATTACGTAAAAGACTTAAACTCGAGTCATAATTTAACAGAACTGGACTGCCAATCCGGTTTGATTCTCATATGAATTCATAGAATCGGTCCCACTAAGCTTCATGCAATTAGTGGCTTGTTTTCCAGTAAGCCAAAGTAAAGCAAAAAATTTTCAAGCAATAAACTTAACACGCGCAATCAACGAGGAGAGTCAATTACCATTTGTAATTGCCCACAACAAAAACCTCAGAGTAATGCTTACTCGTATTCAACCTAGGTAAGTTTTCGATTCTCTTTGCGAATTTCATTGAAGGAAGATCCTCTGGTTGCTGATTCTTAATTAGAATAGCAGCATCATATGCAAATTCCCTCTCTACTGCCAACCACGCAGTCTTAAAAAAAACCACCAAAAAGCAAATGCATTCAAGAGAGCTAAAAGAAGTGAAGCAGCAAAATGCTACCTTCCATGGGCTGAGGGCCCTCAGCAATCAGATCGGAATGCAAGACCAGCATTTCTTCATCCTTTTGCTGCAACAACGCAGAACAATCAGTGTCCAAAGCAACTAGCATTTTTTCTTAAAAATTATATTATATATTTATTATCGATCTAGTCTGGATGGGTGAGCGGGTGATTCCATGTCTAGAACTGGGAACCACCGGCTCTAGGCCGATCCAGTCCGATTTTAGGCGATTCTCAATTCTTTTGCATATCCCTACTCACGGCACACTCTGCATACACAGTATCACTCTCCACACGTGGAGCATTAGCTCCCATTTAGAGGGTGTAAAGTAGGTGAACTAACCCACTTCCCTATCTCTCCGAAGGATTCCAATATAAATATCCCTGACACTAATTATTACACTACATTTTGCTTGGACGAAGAAAGGTCTAAATTATTCTGGAATTATCTAGGCCAACAGAGAAAGATCTGGAGAACTCCGAAGAGAGAGAGAGGCGGTGACCTTCATGATATGCATTCTTCACGTCCATTTGTCATAGCTTTCATGACTTGCTTGCCGCAAGTGCTAATAAGAGTTGAACCGTAGTAACCTTTGTCACCGGGCTAAAGATTTCATCATAATCTAGATCATACTTTTGAGAAAATCCTCGAACAACTAATCGTGCCTTGTGTCTTTCTATCGATCCGTCCTCTTTAGGTCTTAGCACTAGGTCCCATGTCTCATTCTTTCTTAGTGCTCGGATCTCTTCTTGCATGGCCTTCCTCCATTCCACGCCTTGCAAGTAGAGGTGGCCACGGGCGGGTTTGGCCCGAAACCGCCCGGTCAAACCAGGGACCGCCCGTTGACCGGGCCCGCGGTTCAAGAAAATTTGGAACCCGAATGAACCGCCGGTTCGGGGCCCGGCTAAAAAAAAAAAAACTGCAGCAAGCGCCGCCGGCGAGGTCGAGCCCTCGCCCGATCCGGCAAGGCCCGGCCTCGCCCGGCCAGGCGGGCGGCCCTTGCCCGACGCCCGGCGAGGCCGCCCTCGCCTTAGGCCGGCGACCTCCGCCGGCCCCTGCTATGGCCGGTGGAGGAAAAAAAAAAAAAATCTGAACCGGAACCGTCAGGGGCGGTTCCGGTTCCGGTTCATGCTTGGCCACGAACCGGAACCGCCGGTTCCGAACCAGAACCGGTCGGTTCCGAACCGTGGCCATGACTACTTGCGAGACTTCCTTGTACGTAGATGGCTCGAATACTCCGACACCTTCGGTCAACGCTACATTTGCATATTTGGGATTTGATCTTCTATGCCTTGTTGATCTCTTAAGTTGAGGTTCCTGCTCTTCATGTTCTTCCATCTGACTTGGTCAAGGCTCTTCAATCATTTTCGGACGTACACCAGTTCGCCATGACTCTTTGATTTTTTCTTGTGACTATGCTCTAACTTCTTCTCTTCTAGCTACAAGATCATTTCCTTCTTCAGTTGGCTGGCCCTCGTCATTTTCCTCCATTCTTTCATGATTAAACTTTCCAATTTGTTTTGAATTTGGTTGTTCAACAGCTTGGGATGGTCACCACGATAATCTAAACCACGTTTCTGGAAGTGTAACACCTCCCAGTTGTTGGATCACAACACTTTCACCCTTTCCTTTGATCATCGTAGCCCACAAATATGCAGCAAACTACCTTCTTATCGAAGTTGTTGCATAGATGGTCTGGCACAAATGCATAGCATACACATCCAAACACTCTAAAATGACTTATCGTGGGCTTGCAATTCCACAACCTATCGTATGGTGATATAAAGCCAAGCCTTGCTTGAGGTAACCTGTTGATCACGTATGTTGCTGTCTTCATACATTCAACCCAAAATCTAGGTGGAACATTCTTTGCATGCAACATGTCTCTGCCAAATGTTGAGTTTTCTTTCAGAAACTCGGTTTTGTTGTGGCATATCCGAGCATGTAAATTGTCGACGTATCTTCCATTCCTGAAGATATTTTTGTAAACTCATCTAATGTATATTCTCTCCTATTACCCGTATGTAGACATAGTATTTTCTTACCTATTTCATTCTCTACTTTTGTTTCAAACTCCTTAAATTTGTTTAATGCCTCATATTTTTCTTTCATAAAGTCGATCCAAACATACCCGGAGAAGTCGTCGATGAAAATTATCATGTACTTTGATCCTCTAATTGACAGTTGCTTCACTGGTCCAAATACAACTAAGTGGATGAACTCGAGAGGCATCTTAGCATTGAATGTGGACTCCTTATATGGAAGCTGATATGCCTTCCCATGCTAGCATCCGGCACAGACTATGTCTTCTTGAACTCCGAAGTAGGGGAGACCCTTTAGCATGCCTTTCTGCATCATCACCTTTAACTTGTGGTGGCTTACGTGCCCGAGCCGTGCGTGCCACAAATCAGGTGTATTACTCTTTTGACTTTTGTCCATGTATGCCATTTGTGCTGACATTACATAAACAGACTCCAGTAGGTGCCCCTCCATGATGAGCATACTAGTAAGTTTCCAAATGCTGGATTGAACACCGCATAATTGTCCGAGTCTGTGAGTTGTGACACAGACAATAGATTTTTCTTCATTCCCAACATGTGATATACTTTTTTTCGGTTCAACCTGATATGAACTGAACTAGGGTGTTATCAATGTTTGGCCAACATGGGTAATCGGAAATTTTGAGTTGTCAGTGGTAACAACTCGTCCACCAATGTAGTCAGACACATTTGATAGCTTTCCTTGATCTCCGGTCATATGATTAGAACACGTCGAATCAACTATCCAATTACTATCATAATTTATCAGTTTATCACTTACCGTGATGAGGGCGGTTTCATCTTCAAACTCGGTGATGGAGGAGGTTGCGAGCTCTTCTTGTTCCTCCACTGCAAGGGACACTTGGAAATCCCAAACCTCTTCGCTATCATTCTCCTTTGATGCCGCAACATTCCCATCAACTCTTTTAAGTGGACAATTCCTAGCAAAGTGGCCTATCTTGCCACAATTGTAACACCGTCTGTTACGCCTTTTATTGCTCTTATCTTCATCCTCGTTACGGTCTCGGCAAGCTCCCCTTTAGCCAAGGTCCCATCCCTTCTGATCACTTTTGTCATCCTCCATTACTTTTTCTATGTTTGCCACCTCTAATGCCTACATCATTTCTATTCTAACCCTTGAACCCTCTTTTATTACTGAAGAGGGCACTTTCATTATCCTTGACTAAGACCTTAGACATTTGTTTGTTTAAAGCCTCTTGGTTGGCCAATATATTCTTCAACTTGGTTAGAGTTGGCTCATTTGCCCATCCTCGAGTGGCCGTAACGATACCATTATATTTTGGCCTTAACCCATGAATGATAATTCTTCTCATCGTTGTCTTAGAGATGACATTCTGAGGATCTAACTTTGAAATTTCTTCGCAAATAGATTTAACTTTGGAGAAGTATTGACTCACTAGCAAATCTTGTTGCGAGATTGAAAGGAGCTCGTTTTTCAGCCTTTGTAACTTGGCATCATTCGTCCTCGTGAGCAGTACCGCCAAGTTATCCCATGCCTCCTTTAGGGTCTTCGCGCTCTTAATATGATGTAACAACTCATCTTCAACAGGTACAGCAAGAACATAAAAAGCTTTACCCGCTTTGATGTTCCATTTCCTCAACTCGCCATCGTTTGAGGGTGGTGCGATGTTGCTACAATCAACAATATCCCACAAGTCTTGACCCAACAAATAATATTGCATGCGGATACTCCAATTATAATAACTAGAGCTATTGAGCTTTTCGACGCCGTTCACCGAACTTGAGAAATTCACCATCGCGACTTAGTTATAATGCCTAGTACTTCAGCAAGTAAGCCTGGTCCCAAACCAACGGGCGTCACAGTTCCTGACTTGTGCACTAGCAAAACTCTGGAGTACTCCAATCCCTGATCGCTTGCTTACGTACAATGATCCCCGACTACGTCTTCCCGTGCCACGATATCGATCGCTGGGTTCAAGGTCCCCGACCGCCTGCACTTACAATGGTCCCAGACATCATGGGCTTTGATACCACTTATCGAACTTCGAAGGCACGGCTCTGATAATACTTGTTAGGAAAAATAAGTGGAAACTAATCCACCGTAATACTCTGTTATTATTGCAGGAAAGGGACTTGATACAGTTAATGACACTTCTCACAGGTCACTCGCCCACTCACTTTACTCACGGCACAGACACGTCACAACACACCTCACGTCACTGACAGCACACTCTGCACACACTATCACTCTACACACATGGAGCACTAGCGCCCATTTATAGGGCGTAAAGTCGGTGCACAAACAGACTTCCTTATCTCTCCGAACAATTCCAATACAAATATCTCTGGCACTAATTATTACACTACATTTCGCAGAGATGAAAAAGGGACTAAACTATTCTGAAATTGTCTAGACCAAAAGAGAAAGATCTGGAGAACTATAAAGAGAGAGAGAGGCGGTGACCTTCATAATACGCCAAAAGTAGTTAAAGATGCAACTAATTCATGCGAGCTTCATATGTATTTCTACATAATATGCCAAAAGCAGTTGAAGATGGAGCCAATTCATACGAGCTTCATATAAAATACATACCTACCAAACAAAAATAAGATGGAGCATCAATTATTAAAATGGGAATGGAGAGACAAGAGGCCTCGGTGGGAGTATGCATGGTACTTTGATCTTTTCTCTCAGAAACAATTCTCCTTCTCACACTCTCTCCCCATCTCTCGCTCTCCATATTTCGGTTCAATTATGGGGTACTTGAGAGTAGTCATGGCCATGAGCCAATTTCAGCCCGAAACTGACCCGGTCAAATTTGGGCCTAACCTCTTGATCGGGCCCGCGATTCGAAATTGAAACTGGCTTATGGCTACGGGCCCCATTTCGGAACCAGACCGAAACCAGCCCAGAACTGGCTGGTTCCGGTTCATACATGATCGTGAATCGAAATCAGCCAATTTTGAACTGTGGCTATGACTACTTGAGAGCGAGTAGTGAGAATTATACACTCAGCAAACGAAGAAGAATAGATAAAAAAAAATATGCACTGCAACCGATCTTTCTCTACAGCGAGAGAGGCCCACGTCCTAGAATGATGTGATGGAAAAAGGTAGCTAATGTCAGACTGAAGTTGTCAATATATCCCTATCCTGCATAATGCCTTTTCCAATCGTCACAACAGAACTCTCCTTAAAATTACCAAATATCTTAAGTACGTGGCAGTTTACTTTTTTCTGGGCTTAAAAACTTCTTAGTTTTTCATCGACAATAATTGAAAATCAAGAGCAGCATAAACTAGTAATTAATTAAGGGATTGAATATTGAGGAAGTTCCTCTCTTGAAGTAATTAATTAGGATATCTTTTCCTTTATTGTGAACATGCGGGAGCCTTATGCATACAAGGTCTCTATTAGAAAGTGATACACTTTTTTAACAGATTTTCGAAATCCTCTATTTCTTCTCTATTTTGTTTGGTAATAATGCAATTTGGAAATTTTTGGATAGAATCGTAAGACTTATTTACTTTATCATGGAACATTGAGGGACTAGATTGAAAAAATTAAAAATTTAGAGATTACATTGCACATTTAGGAATACTTTGAGGATCGCATTGCACGAGTTGAAAGTTCAAGATTGACATTACATATTAAAGTAAAGTTTAGGGATAATTAGAGTCATTTTCTCAATAGATGAAAAGCAACAAGAAACATGTTGTGCGGGGTTTTCGAGTGAGTTTCGTACAAAATTATTTATTCTTTTATTTTTTTCTTCTTCTTTTTTTTCCTCCCTCCTTCCTCCAGCTGGTCGTCGGACCAGCTGCTAGTCGAGGCTGACGAGGACCTCATCGGCCACTGGTGCAACCTCGCCTACCACTAGTGAGGTCTAGCCTCGCCCAGCCATGGCGAGGCTCAAGCCCTCGCCGAAGGCCGCGACGAAGGCCTCTAGTGAGGGCTTGAGCCTCGCCAGTGGCCGGTAAGCTTGTGCCGGCCTCTCGCCTCCGGCCGGTTGCCGATCTGACGACCGGCTGGGGGAAGAGGGAGAGGAGGAAAAAAAAAAGAAACAAATAATAAATAAATAAAAATTCAAAAAAATTGAAATATTATTAAAAGTTGTCCACGTCAGCGCTGGTGATCGGCCGCCGGCCGGCTGGTGATCGGCCGCCGGCCGGCCGGTGTCCACGTCAGTAAAATCTAGCCAAAATTGACTGGAAAGAGTGAATGGCATGAAGACAAAAAGGTTGAGGACTGAATTGACACCAATGCAAAAGGTTTATGACTAAATTAACACAAATGCAAAAGGTTTAGGACTAAATTGGCACAAATGTAAAAGGTTTAAGACCTTTTTTGGCACTTTTCCCATCTTTAATAATAACTACAAATTAAAAAGATGATGGGAAATGCAGCGAGATTAAAATATGCAAACGAAGTAAAATGGGAGACTTTGGTATACTCAATATAATGAGTAGTTGCACAAGATATACACGAATAATGATTTACAAATGAGGTGATTTATCTGAGGCAAATACAGTCTGTCTATCCGGTTCTCTTCATTTACAAAAATCATTTGCAAGTAAAAGTGAACTTTTCCCAATATGATGTATATAATCATCCAAATCAAATGAATGTCTATCTGCTATCTTAGTGCATAATCAAGGCAAGAAATTATAGTTCTCTGTAAATATTTTGGACATGACGCTTTTTCATATTATTGTTGGATTAATGAAAGATGCAATTGTTTTTTTTTCTTTTAAAGTAAAGAGAACTTCCTTCTCTTAAGGAAATCGCAATTCCTTTTGCCTCCTCCAAAATACCCTCAATTAGTGATTTTATAAATAAATAAATAAAAAGAAAGAAACTCCATCAATATCGCAATTGCGTCAATTACTTATTATATTTTATCACTCACATATTTCAATTTGAATATTTTCTACATTATAACCAACCTTATTAAAAAATTTCAAATCTTAAATCCACATAGATGGTTCCAATTTGTTCATATTATGCCCATTACTGAAAATCGGAAGAAGGCGATTACAAAAAAAATAATTATATGTCAATTCCATTGTATACATGCAATGAGCACGTGGTTTTGTTAGTTATTGTTATGTGAACTATAAGTGTATGCGATTATCGTTTTCTTGAAAAGGGGGGAAATTATAAATAAATAAAAAAAGTCGGAATTTTCCGTCACGCGATGATTGATGGTGGCATTGTCCACAATATCATAGTTTGTAACAAAAATCATGGGAGCTAGCTGCAGGAGAAGTCAAATCAATTTAGGTCTTCGATATCTTGAATATGTTCTATGTAACTGGTCCTGGAGCTAATGGTAGCGTTTCGGTATATGGGTTGATGGTTCCTATGAGGAGGCTAGATCAGATGAGGCATTGGAGTTCGAATGGTGTGCATCCGCATCTTGCCGCTTGTACTATTCTCATTGGTGGTCTTCTAAATGCAAAGCAAGTCGGATGAGGGTTATGCTTAGGGGTGAGCACGCGGGACAGGACCGGACCCTGGAACCGGCAAGGGACGTGATGTAGACATCAGGGGAAACAATGTGCCCGGCGAGTGAGTGAGTGAGCGAGTGGTGTATTGGTGAATTTTATCATTGTTTTACGTACTTGTGTTGCTGGGTAAGAAGGCGTGGATGGGTTTTCCTAGATGAGCATGAACGTGAGACCCCCCTTGAAGCTTTGACCGACTGAGAATTCTTCATAAAAACTCTCTCTCGATCCCCTTCTCTCCTTAACTCTTAAGCAACTGTTGATCAGATTTTGGCAAAATCCATCTTATTATCTGCAATACACGATTCTGTATTTGTCTCACAATCTGTTGCTTCTTTCAAAAGCACTCTGCCCACATTTTCTTTTCTTTTTCAAAAATCCTCTCCACCCAATCTTCCCAAAACCGTCTTTTTCGTAGTGAGATTGGCTCGTGCGTAGTGGATAGATCTTCCAAATCTAACAAAAAATAATAGTTCTCTTAAGAAGGTATGAATAGAAAAAGAGAGAGAGAGAGAGAGACATCCTGTTGACGGTTGACCCTGGAACCCAGTTCCATGTTCCGATACCTGTCCTGAAATCAATCACCCTTGATTATGCTCCTCTCAGTGGCATTGAATAAAAGTATTGAGTTCGATGCAGTGACTTGTAGTTCTTCCATTATGGATGCATGTTTTTTGATAATTGGAGCAATCCGTTCTATTCATCTACCGATTATTGGCTTGAACACGGTGCTATCGGGATGATTTGTCAATGAAAGTCGTCCAGATATGAACGGTTAGATATTCATTCGCAGGCGAAGGCCATACAAATCAAAGAGAGGTGAAGGGCCACCTATGAAGAGATACCAATAAGATGAAGCAGTTATTGTTAAAATATATTTCGAGTTTGAGTCTGAAGGGAAAATATGAATTTCGGAATTTAAAATGATAATTATTCCTTCTTGGTTGATATCTCTTGTTGGACTTCACGTTTGAAAGGAAAACAGAAAGAATAAAATTATTCTTTCGCATTTCCTGTGGAAGTGAGTCGGCCAAGGAAAGCTAATTGAAGTCGATCAAAAGAGGAAACCAGCGAAATGGATTTCCCGTATGATTCGGTCAAGAAAAAGACAAGGAAAGTCAGACGTGGACTTTGTTGACCAATTGTTGGAGCAGAGGGTGTACCGACAGTGTTCAAAATTGCGCGATTTTCAATTTGATGCTCGAGGCTTGGTGGTGTTCGTGAATTGCATCCAAAAGACCGAGTGTTCAAGACGGTTAAATTCTTGTTGAGAAATTATTTTGTGAAAAATTATGAGCTAAACACTATATAAGTTATTGAGTATAATTGAGTTATTGAGCGTAATTAGAGCTTTGGAAACATTGAGAATACTTAAGTGACTCGAGTGTAGTTGTAATTTCTCCGTGGATCACGTAAATCTTATGTTCAATTTATTTTCTTATTTTATCTATTTTTTTATTCGATCGCTGCAGCAGTTATGACAGCATTTTTCTTGCCCTTGGGCTTTAAATCTAATGCAAGTGAAGAAAAAAAGGCGAGTCGATTTTCTTTCAAAGTGAAGTCCGTCTTTGAGAAGTTAGCGTAATTTTCCTCAAAATACGGCAACTTTTCGAATAATCAGACTCAATCGCCAGAACTAATAAGTCCAAGAGTAATTGACAAAAGAGCTCTACAGGGACAAAGTAGCTAATGACCATGGGAGATCAAACTTAATGGGAGTACCCGAGGAATCGTTGAAGGATCACTGCCAGTACTGACAACAACACAAGTGCGCAGTGCACCCATGCCAAAACCTCTGCAACTATCCTGCATCCTCTGTCTTCTCTGCAGACACAAGAGAGACCGCTCTTTCGCCCACATCCATAGCAAAATCGAGTTCCACATCCGCATGCATGAACACCAAAATAAGAAGAATCCTTGAAGTTGGGTTGTAACCCATGTCTGATTC
This sequence comes from Syzygium grande, assembly GCA_024733475.1. Classification (NCBI taxonomy): domain Eukaryota; kingdom Viridiplantae; phylum Streptophyta; class Magnoliopsida; order Myrtales; family Myrtaceae; genus Syzygium; species Syzygium grande. Next base: position 130,052 of record JAMXDD010000011.1, read on the forward strand.
CCAATTGAAACTAAAGGAAAGAAAATTGTAAAAATAACTTCTTTGACACTAGTTAATTAACACCCCAATTTAGGGAGGATTTAAGATGGACACAATAAAGACGATTCGCATGGTGGAATCATGAGAATCCATCCCTCTTTAGTCTGGACCAGCAACTGAGAAGATCAATTTTAGTACTTCAGATAATGAGTACTCCAAAGCTCTCCTTAACAACCCAGACCAATTCCTATTCAAAGTGGTAACTCCTCCTAATCATCCCGAGAAACTTTTAAACCAAATACTATAACTCAAACCCAGATCCTGAGTAAGGGAAAGAGAAAATTATCACTCCGTTAACCCTAACCAGTTTTTCTCTTTTTTTCTCCTTTTACCCTAAAACAAAAGGTGCTCGAGCCTCGAAGCTCGCCCGACCTATCGGGAATTCATCGCCTCTGCGCCAAAGCAAAAGGCACGAGATCACGATCGGAGGCAAAAATAAGACAAAAAGAAGCTATAGTGTTTTAATCAAGCACTTACCTGCACGAAATACCACCGAGGCGCTCCACATAGATGTTAAAGTTAAGACACCGCTTCCACTGCTTCCTCTCCGCAAGACGTTCCAGCAGATGAATATTCGCGGCGTGAGGGTCGTTGCACCTAAGTCCTTCAACCCATGGCCTTGCGCATAGAAAACAACGCTTTGACCGCATCTAGGACACTTGAATCTCCCCACATTCCCATTCCCTCCACCTCTCCCGCGTATAATCAGCTCTCGGCAATTCAAGTTCGGGCAGTAACACGTAGCAAACCCTAGAACAACCAACTCGCACAAGAGGTCACACCATCGTGGGAACCGTTCGCCCAAGACAAGTTGTCTGCAGTAGATGGGATCCAACATAGTGTCGCAATAAAACCCTGGACATCGCACGTTCACCACTCCGCTGTCGGTGCTCGCAATGATGTACCGGGGAAATGCAGTCTCTGCAGAAGGAGTGATTGCACCGTTTCGTGGTCTTGAAGATCAAGCTCGACGGAACTTGTTCCAGGCATATTGCAAAATGCATGGTTGTTGTAGGGGGGCTGGCCGCTTCCGAGGTGAACCCTACAAGAAAGGACGAGAAGAGACGAAGGGAAGGGGACTAAAATGAATAAGAAGAGATTAGAAGGGATTATTAGTAAATCAAACTTATGTACACTTCGAATCTTTTCAAATCCGTCTAAATATAGATGGATTAGGAGGATCTTGTGTATCGATAAATTACTTGTAGTGGTGGCTTTCACTAGTCTCATTTATGCCCTTCTTTAGTGCTGCACATAGGTGATTCGTGAAAGGACCCTAATTACTAACTTCTAGTATATATATACACCTTGCCTAGATTTGAATTCTACCGGGAATTCAGCAATTGATAGTAATCGCGAAACTTCTGGCCCCACAAACATATAAAATACACATGCATAAACACGTCGAATTTGTGCATGTACGAATTTTGCGGATTTAGTTTTTCATTATCTATTGCACAAAGAGGAGAAATCCTACCTTTTTAAGGAAAAGAAACCTCCTTATATTTTCGATTTTTGACGTCAGATTTTGGCATCTTATCATTTCGTTCCGTAGAATTAATTACTATATTCTCATCCCAATTTGTTGTGGCTAGAGAGGGAACACAACTATGTCGTAAGTACATATTTCGATTTCTTTTTATCATTTTTTTTGTATTTTTGCTGTAGCTTATGCCTAGAGTGATTGCATTTACGGACCTATGAGAAATCAATCTTCTATTCACAAATCGTAATAATTGCACGTATTTTATCGTAATTTCTGAACACAATAACACAAGACGTAAAAAGATTAAAAATGTTATCAATGGGGATGTTATTTTCGTGTTCTTTATTCCCTAATAATGCATGTTCAATCAAATTCTCGAAACAACCGCAAAAAAAAAAAAAAAAAAAAAAAAAAAAAAGTGATCTTATAACAATTGTAAAATAATTTTATGGTTGGTTGAGCACATGAAGGAGATACAATCCGTAACACCTAAACATCCTAGAATAACAGTAGTTTAACTTCAAATGATTTTTTTGTTATCATAAGATATATTCCGAATTAATCCCAAAAGATAAAACTCGAAACATCCAAATAAATCATTAACAACGCCTAAAATAAACCTTAAATAAACCCTAATAGCCTCCTATTAACCCTCAAAAAACTCTAAATAACCCCTAAGTAGGCATTGAATAAACCCAAATAACCCCTGACCCCTACACCGAAAATATCCCTCGAATTACTCTAAACCCTAAACATCCCTTGCATTACACGTGGGTCTATTTTTGGTTAAATGGGAGTTTTGTGATACCTTATTTCAAGGATTATTGGAGGTGTTGTAGGAAATTATTTTGGGGTTTACAAGGAGTTGTTCAGGAAAAACGAAAATTAGAGCATTGCTAAGGTAAAAGAGAGAAAAGCAAAAAAACAAAAACACATGATGTGCGTGTTTAGGAAAAACTAAAAGTGACCAGGTTATGTATCCTAATTTTGTGACCATCCACTGGAGCAATCGATATTATCTCATGCTATCACAAAAAAACGATATAAGTCGATTATTCAATGTAATATTGTAGATTACCAAATCGGGTAATGAATAGGATGGATATATTGCTCATATTTATCGATGAATTGCAGAAACGAGTTACTTGTATGTTTTAATATTTGCTTGTTAGCAAGCACCAATCCTTTTTGGAATTACCGGCGAGCTAAATAAGTTGCGATTTATTCTAATTTTGCAATTTACGTACTAAAATGTAAACAAGCAATTTAAAAAATAGATGCGAATGACGGGAACTTACCTCACAACGAAAATTTTCTAGTAACTCGTGGCGGTATTTTCAGGAAAGAAAAATAAATAAAAGGAATTTCTTGAGTACGGTCAATTTATAAGTTAAAAAGTATTTCGGCTTTCAAGAAAATAAACTACAAATTGGAACAACAAAAAAGAAAGAGTAAAGAAATTGAAGGAGGGGTATCGTCATGACGTCATCAATTGAAGCAGACGATACCAGTAGTCGAGGCCGACTCTGCGAGTGTGACCGACCCTCATCCATCATCCCATCATCTGTCATCATGGTGGTCTCCCTGAATTTCGTCATTTCGTAGTTCTTGCGGAGTCTTGTGATCCAATGTCGAGCTCCAATGCGATTCCAGGCCTTCGAGCGCTTGTTTATGAACCCTAATACTCTCTCCCTGCATGTCATCCACTCTCCAAACATGTCATCCACTCCCTAAAAACTAAATCCCAAACCCAAACCCTAAACCCCAAACCCCAAACCCTAAATCTCAAATCCCAAACCCTAAACCCATGATCATTACTACCTTCAAAAGTCAATTATGTATCTATTTTCTGCTTATTTGGAAGACTAGTCATGACATTTTCAAAATTGATAGTTTCTCTACTAACAATCATGGTCTTTCTAAAAAATTTATAAGAGGGAGGTAGTGAAATTAACAATAAAAGAGTTTAATCCTCATCTTCAATCTTAACATCAATACTTCTTAATTCATAGATAATAGAATTGAAATCAAAAATATGATACGTTAGAGAAGCACTTTCAGCCATACGGAGAGTGAAGAGTCGTTGCTTGAGCTTCAACCAATTGGTGCGAGATTTTATCAAAAAAATACTCTCCAGTTTTGTCCATAAATCTAAAGCTATTTTTTAATCTAGTACCTCTTGCAGAACTTCATTCAAGAGACACAACTAAATAGGAGGCAAAGCTCTTTCATCTAATTCTTCTTAGGTTTCGTGTGACATACTTTATAGTTTCTTTCCTTTCCCAAATATAGTTTTCTTCAAACCCTATTGCGGAACAACGGCCAACATACAAACATGCCATAGATTGAAATTGCCGCTCCCATCAAACTTCTTAATATCAAATTTCATTGAACTTGAAGTCATAACTAGAATATCAAAAAACCCCCAAGGCTCTAATACCAAATTATTATGACTAATGTAGAAACTATAACAAAATTAAAATTGAGAAGAATAAAGAACACACAGATTTACATGGAAAATCCTTGTAGGAAAAATCACGGGGAAAGGAGAAGCAAAGTCCACTATAAAAATTTGAGGATTACAAAAGTTGGCTAAAAAATTAAAAATTCTTTCTGTCTAAATTTCTTAACCTAATAACTTGAGAAAAATAATATTTATATTGCTCTCAAGCCCTAATGTTGGCCCGAACCCATAAAAAAATTCAAGACATACTCAACATGATGCATTTGTGAAAAACATTGCTCGAATCTCTATAGTGAATATCCACTATAGAAATTCAATGATTACAAAAGGTGGCTCGAAACTAAACTCTTTCTTCTCAATTTCTTAACCTGATAACTTGAGAAAAATAATATTCATATTGCTTTCAATCCCTAATATTGGTCCAAGCCCATAAAGAATTCAAGACATACTCAACGGGATAAATTTTTGAAAAACATTTCTCAGCTTCACCCAATCGAGTGGATAATATAAAAACCAAAAAAAAATCGTGGACAATAATAATATTCCTTTCACATAATTTAATAATTGCACAAAAACAATACATAATTCCAACATAAAAGATAACACATGAATACGCGACGGCGTTTACTAATAAAATGAAATGAAAATGAAAAAGTGAGAAAAAGTTGGGGCTCTTGAAAGTCACCTTCTGGGGATATTTCCGTTCTTGGTATCGTTTCGTGTTTAGGAGTGATTTGGGGGTATTTTAATTTCAGGTGCTTTCGAGATTAAGAGGCAAATCGAGGACCATTTGGAGACCATAAGTGATTTTGGATATAGGGTTTACCTAATCGTTTCTTCAAGATTAAGGATTTACTGAGGGTGCAGGGGTTATATTCAAGGGTTAGTTATGTCTCATGTGTTTGTTTTAGGTTTTTGGGTTATTTGAGGTTAAGGGTTTAATCAATGAGCAATCAGGGACGACGAGTTTTTCAGGATATTAGAATTAACTAATGGGTCGTTCAGCGATGAGATTTTCTCGAGGGATTGATTATACAGAGGGTCTATTTAGTTTTAGGGTTATTTCCAAATTAGGTGTTATTTATGGGTTCTTTAAAAATCTTGGAAGTCCTGGGATTATATTCTTAATTTTTTGGAGTTTATGGGCTATTTAGGGCTAACAAAGTGTTGATTCACGGGCTACTTCCGGTTTAGTGTTATTTTGCATTTAGAGGGTTAATCCGAGGTAGTTGGATCTCTTGGGTCATTCGAGGTTAAAAGTTTAACGAGGGAGTGTCAACTATTATGAGATAATTAGGGTATTGGGGTTATCTAATTATTTTGTTAGGGTCAGTTAATGTTGATGATTTACTGAGAGTTCTCTTCTACGGATACCTTAGTCTCATTTTTGAGTTTACTTACGGCTACAAATGTAGGGTGTTATATCCAGATCAGGTGTTTTCGCGGGTTATTTGGGTTTTACCGGTTCTGGGGTGTTATCCTTGGTTTTTCAGTTCGGGGGTTGTTGAGTTGAGTCTCACTTGAGGGGCCATTACCGAAGCTTCCGACATTTGAATGGGATAATTTAAAACTACGACTCCCGTTCAACAAGCATCCAATTATCTCATGTCCCAATAAGTCCTGCTTGTCAAATCAAAGTTGAGGATTTGGATGTTGATGCTAACTCAATGAAAGTTGGGATGGTACAGTCGCCGCACCATGTGAAGAGCCAGTTTGGCAGCCCATTGCAGGCTCTTCATACCATGGAAGGCAACGGTTACCTATAAAACATCTGAAGCAGAAAATATTGGATACACCATTTCTTGTTCTCCAGAATGTTGATGCCAAATTCTCGAAGTTACAACTAGGCATCTATACATGAAGTTGAGAGAAATCATGTTCAAACGTCTAATTTTACCGCGCTGCATAAATAAAGCAAATGGCTAGTTGATGATTCTACAAAACTCTCTAGCCTTTGATCATGCAGAGGAAAAGAGAAATTAGAGGAGATGGCAACATCATTGCTGAGAGGAGTCGCCTTCATTACTCATAATGATCACGTATCTATGTACAGCAAGACTGCCAGAAAGGAAATTGCATTAAATTTGTAACATCAAATTTGTGCCTTTGAAAGTGTAGGAGTCAACTTTAATGATATATCATCATAGGCTTCATCTTGTTGCACATCAATGAGTCCATAACTCTTCAAAACCTGTCCACATCAGATAAGCAGTCATGGACTGAGAAAATGATCCAGAAAATTAAGAGTGCTTTAGATATGGCTTCAGTTTAGTACATCTAAAGGTGTAAAACTCGTATAATATACTCAAATACCAAAAGCTTGCCAGAAAGGAAATTGCATTAAGCAAACATCCTTACATTCAAGTCCCACAGATAATGAAAACATATTAGCTTAGTATGAAGAATGTTAAATCAAAGGAAAATGTCAATCATTATTTAGCTATATTTAGAGTAGTGGCATCCACTTTCCTAACAGAAGTAGGACAAGATTCTCGCATTTATACAGAATATTATATCATGTAGGTTTCCAGGAAGCTGGTATCAGATGCAAATTTGCAACATCAATGCGTGTAAAAATGCAAAACAGGTAGTGGCCTAGGTGAACAGCAAAGCATCAGTATGAATTCTTCTCTATGTCGTGATTTTGTTGTAAATGGCACCCGAAATCACTCAATCAACAGGAAGTTGCTATTGGTCCACAAGATGCTCTGTTCCCTTATATGGCCCATAGGACAATTTATGGCTCAACAGAAGAATCTGGTATGACAGGAACAAAATATACAATCTTCATTCATTGAACTTTATATCTTGCCAAACATCTCTGCTACCATTATGGCACGAGAGTCAACACAAGCAAGAACTAGAGCATGGGCAGCACTGATCAAGACCTAGAAGAAAGTGCAAACGTTGATGCTTTTTTATGGGGACTGTTAATGGGTTCTGTGGAGTGGATGAGAGAGATTAAATTCTTATGCAATATATCTACCACAAAATTTCAACTACCATAGAAATTCCAAGGATCGTACTAGTGTCTCAAAAAACATTCTTGCGCATAGTCTTCTGTTCTTTCCTTCTAAAATGTTGGTCAGGCTAAGACCTGACTCTTCTTCTTGTCCTGGGACAGTGGGAGAACGTCTTTGTAAGAACTGAGCGACTGCCCTGCAATAGTCCCAAGCAGTAAAGTGCAGTAAGCACAAGTGAATCACTTACAATCCAAGATTTAAACCTAACTATTAAGCATCTAAAGATAGGGGATTCTATTTAAATAAGGACACAAGATCAAACCTTGTTCTAATGGGCAAAGGGTCAATTTCTTGTGATCTGCAGGATCCTGCTATCAAGCATTCTTGGTCAGCTATAAATGTCTCGCCCATTAAGCATTGCAAAACACAGTCAAAGTAGCAGCGCAAATTATGTATTGCATCGTAACCGCCAGTGAAGTATCCTCTGCTTCCAGAAAATAAAGTTCCTGCATATACATTGGCAACAGAATCAAAAACTTGTGTCAAAGCTCTCTACTACCACAAACTTACTAGGGAAAAAGAATCAATACATATATGTGTGTTTCTACTGATCTTCATTAAACAACAAGGAAGCATTATGCAATAGGCAATGCGTCAAAGACTCTGAGGTAGTAATGCCAAGTAGATCAGGTGAAAGAAAGAAGACCGCAAGGAGAGAAACTCTAAGCCAAGGATAAGGAACTGAGATTGGTGATGCAAAATAAGATGAAGAATGTGCCAAAACAAACTACTTATGCATGAACGCCAGCTACTTTGAGGTATAGAAATTTAGGCATGTCGAAATTCAAAATTAGGGTCAGGAAAATCGCAATACAATATTTAGAAGGTGAAACCATAACTACGAGTGTTGGCCTTTTGTCACACTGAAAACAGTCATATCGGCATTTATACAAGGACCAAGTGAAACAAGATCAATTTGAATTACACATTCACAAGAAATGCCAGGTATCAAATAATTAATGAGATATTCTACGATATAAATCGGCCAGTTGGCAAAGGAATTAAAAAGAATTGAAGAATACACAAAAAATTAAGCGAAGACGCACTTCTGCAGCAGTCATCTCTGGAATATCCGAAAGGCAAGTGTTCTCTTCAACTTGATTTTCCTCTATAAATGTCAGTGGTGTTTCTGTATCAGACCTAAAAGGAACAGTGGACATGGAAGCATCAGGTGTTGGCAGAACTTCAGTTCCAACAGTACTTCCCTCAGGAAGCTCCGGTGCCAATCCCAAACCAACTGATACAGGGGTAAAGGTATCTCTTCCGAGAGAGGAGTCGATGCCTCTTATCAGAAGTGAAACAAAATCCAGGAAGCTGCCGCCAGTCTGGTCTTGATCATGCCGAAGATGTTCAATTTCCATGTCAAAAGCAGTAGCATTATCAGGAGATTGAGAAATCCCAAGACCAGGCAAAACTTCGGTTGTAGGACCTGGAGTCTCCGAATCCACAGGCTCTGGAATAACATCATCTTGGCCAAAAAGATGTGGGTTTATTGATACGTAATCCTTCTTAAATACAATCTGAAGATCAGTGCACATGCCTGCAGCAACGCATATGGTGTCATCCTCTAGTGAAAATTTCTCCACCTAGAACACGCAAAAAGCATTAGAAAAGTTTTAGTGGGACAAATACCATTGAAGAGGGGTTCCTGAAAACTGCACTCCTTCCTGAGGCGTTTATTTAACTTCCATAAACCAAAAGCAGAGCTAGGAATATTCCTCCTTTTGCGCAGTAAATCATTGGGATTATCAAGAGCCTAAACTCTAAACCCTAAATCCCTAAACTTGAACACGAAACCCCATACCTGATACCCCGAACCCCTGAACCCTGAACCCAAATCCCTGAACCCCAAACCCCATACCTCTTAACCTTAAACCCGAAACCTCCAACCCCTAAACCCTTAACCCTCATACCTCAACCCCGAGCCCCAAGCCCTAAGCCCCGATCCCTAAAAGCCCTAAGTCCTAAATCCTAAACTTTATACCCCAAGCTCTAAATCCGAAACCTCAAATCCCAAACCCTAAATCCCTAAAAACCCTAAACCCTAATAATAATTCATTTCATAGAATTATTATATCTATACTGATGTGGAAAGGCCATATGCCGTATCATTACAGCCGGCTTGTAATTTATAAATTATATTTATTGTTGAGAAGTTATAAAATGGATGTGTTCTTACCCCTTGATATAGGTTAGAGTGACATATAATATTTCATTAATTTGAAAATTAATATCGAATACCTAGATTGAATGTTGACTCAATAGATTTGCTTTCGAGCAATATGTGTTAGATTCGCTTGATTGATACGTAGTTTTCAAATCCATGGAGGGTTAAAAAAACGCACAAAACCAATGATAATCTGATGAGATTGACAGCATTTAAAGGGAAACATCTCTTTATAGCTTGTTGGTTGATTGGTCTATATTCAAAAGTAATATGAAAATTTTCTTGTACACACGATAATTATTTCATTAATGACTAAATGAAACATTTAAACATAAGGAAAATGAAAAAAATGTCAATATAAAGATTCCAAAATCAATATTCCAAAATTAATTTGAGACCTTTTTGTATATGTTAGGTGAACAGCTAATCACTTGAACTACGTTTGATACATATCTGTCTATTCATGTGATTTATTTCTTCATAAATATTTACCATTAAAAATGACGTAAATGTTGTACTTTGATAGTTATAGAATAATCACAAATAAATTTTGCTCTTTATAATGCAACGAGAAATGAAATAATTAATGATAATTTGTGATTATTTCCTCTTGGTGAGCGATTCTAGTTTCTCTTGTGCGCCTAATTAGTGTGAGCCAAATGTGTATGGAAAATGACTTTCTACAAAAGGTTACCTGAATTTAAAACAACACAAAATGGGTAGGTAGAGAATACAGTGGGGGCGCCAGACAACTTCCTTATGCCACTTCTCTTTCCCTCTCTTTGTGGTATCTAGCCAAAGCCAATGATTTGGCGTAGAGCTTACCAATAATTCCAGAGATATTCAGAACTACCATAAAAAGTACTTTATTAATGATCATTTGGTCAATTTTTCCCGTAATCAAAATGAGTTTGTGTAATGGATCCCTTTCGGCATTTAAAGTAGCCAAATATTATCGTTCTCACTGTTTTCCAAAAAAAAAAAGTCCCTTAAAGCTCCAATAGATCATGTAAGTATTGCCTAAAATTTTATGATTAGAAAAAAGATCACTGAATGCGTGACTATAAAAGGTTATATGGAAAGATCACTGTTTTCTACGTATAATTGTTTCCTTTTCTAGACAGAAGCTATAGCAAAGTAGTAAGCTGCAGAGAAGACAAATCATTTGTAGCTGTTATGTGGCAATTATTATTCCAAATTAAAAAAAGAAGAAGAATAAAAGGTAATGTGGCAATTATTATCCCGCAGTAAAAAGAAAAGAATATAAAAGGTAATATGGCAATTCTTCTCGCAAAGTAAAATGAAAAGAATATAAAAGGTTATATGGAAACATAAAAGGTAATATGGGAATTCTTATCCCAGACTATAAAAGTTGAAAAAAAAAAGGTAATATGACAATTCTTACCCCAAATGTTAGTGAATGTATGGCATCTGCAAAAAAGGAAACTTCGATAAAAGGAAAAAAGGAAGAAAAATAAAAGGAAAATGGCAGTTATTATCCTAGAGTAAAAAGGAACAAAAATAAAAGGTGATACAGTTGTGGCAAGGTGGCAATATAAGATATCCTCCACTCTCCATCCATAAATAGCTGAATAGGGTTGATAATGGAGCACTGTATTCCACAATGAGGAAATTATTAGCTAAGTGCCTATGTATTTTTTCTTTACTCATAACTAGTTGTGCAGGAAGTTTGTTTAGCAAGACATATGTCGAGATCAACAACAATTTGCCTGCTGGAACTACTCTGAGAGTTCATTGCAAATCCAAAAACAAAGATCTTGGAATACATGATATAACAAGCAGCGCCTGGGGATTCAAATTTAGACCCAATTTCTTTTATAGGACGTTGTTCTTTTGCAGCTTTGCATGGCCGGGTCAATTTCAATGGTTTGACATATATGATGGTTTTAGGGACTCTGGTTGCACAAAGTGTATTTGGAAGATCTTACCCAATGGTCCTTGTAAGCTCAATCAGACCGGAGAGATTGGTACATGTTATCCATGGAATCTTTCTACACAATTAGGAAGGAAACCTCTTTTGTGAATGTATGATAGTGAAAGATGATGCTGTGAACCCATACATTGCAATTTCGATGGAATAAGAATCATCTTCCTCATCTCTTAAAGACGATTCTCCATTTTGATCAATTCATGTGTTTTGAATCTCTCAAAATCGCTATTTTGCTTTTATTTGCTTCTTGAAGACCATTAGCTTCCGTGTCCTGAAAGATTATGTTAGTACCTTGTAGATTGGAAGATGTCGTTGGACATAAAAATAATTCACAATCACAGCTCGATGATTCCTCGATGAAATCGACGCGTGATTGCTTTGTTTTTCATTACTCTGAAAATAAATGCTGCTCTAATAGAGCTTCCACTAGCTTAACTTTCTGGGAGTCTTCACGAAAAAGGATAAATCTTGGGTTGTTGCCCTGTAGATTCAGGCTGTGAGGTTTGACAAAATATGAGCTGTCTTGAGTCGAAAAGGAAGAAGAAAAATGGGAACCACAATGCAAAAAACGAGAGGAAAAATTCAAAAAATTATACCCAACGATATCATTTCACTTAAGTTCTTCCATGTCAGATGACAGCCACGCCACATAGGATGGCTAGGGCCACGTCAGTTTTTTTATGTTAAAATTGGCCAGAATAATTACATTGAAATTTCAGGAAAAGGTTTAGAAATACATTGCCAAAATTGAAACGATTAGCACTACATTAAAATCCATACAATAGGTATAGGACTGAATTTGTAATTTTCCCTAAACAACAATGGGTCATGTCTATTACAAACACATTAATTCACAAAAACATTACTTTTGTTGGTTAATCATGAATGCCTAACATTCGCCATTAGTAAGGTCAATTCTTAGATTTTTGAGAATCCAAGACCAAGTGTCCTTTTTCTCCACCTTCATAACAAGCTACTCTTAAAATCAGGAAATGGCCACTTAGGAATCTCCACATAAACTCTACTACCTAGGTGTTGAAGCCTACATTCCCTTGCATGGACCCAAATCTATGAATAGTCATCATTGTAGCTATCCATCAATGAACTCATCACCTTGTACTTGACCCTTTTGAACTAATTTCCAGACATGTTATTCCGTAAACGCTCATTCACTAAATCTTTTAATCAAGGACTCTTGATTTCTGGCATGGTCTTGATGGTATTGAAGGATTTCCTGGCCAACCAAACATTGTTTACCCTTTCGTTGTCAAATACAAAGCCACAATTATGCTTTTACTCATTGCTCCATATATCTCGCATAGACAATTCTCTTGTGTACATATTACTCTGACATCTTGGTATTGCTAATGAATTAAAGTACCTCATACTAGCATCTTTGAAATATTTTGCATCATTCAACTTCATATATTTGAAAAACACATAATTTCTAGCATTTTGATCCTTAGAAGCATATCTACTATTCCTTCCACAAAAAAACTACTTCATCTTCATTCTCATTTTGTGATGTAAAATGTCATCATCACCACTTTTGTATATATTATGTCATCACCATTAGCTACCATAGGTCCTTAGTCAAAAGTTACAATTTCATTGAGTTTCCCAAGTGGTGCATTCCTCCTTTACTCATATTCCGTGACTTGTTCCCTTGCTTGTGCAAGTTCCTCCTCATCATCATCACTTAGGCAATCTATATGCACCAAAGATTCCTCATCTTTACAACTTGACCGTGCAACGTTTTAACCCTACCCAACTCCAATCCCTTCTTAATCAAGTGTCTTCGCCACTAGTTATATATGCTGTGACCCTCCCGAGGTTGTGTTCCCCAAGGAAAGTTGACGGATTGCAAGCGGGCACAAATGATCTCTCTTGCAAGATGGTGCCTGTGCCCAGCATGGGTCCTCCCAAGCCCTATCAATCGCAATCGATTTTCTCTTTCAGTTAATTTGTTTTATTTTATTTATGCATGATAATAGTTTCTTAAATGCTATGTTAAGATGGGTTTATAGAAAGAATCTTTGGGCAATTAGGAAGATTTCATGCTTTGCCTCTAACAAAAGGATAGGATCCAAGTACGTGGATACCAAAAAGGAAATGAGTTTTTTTAGATGATTGTACAAAAGTATGATTGCAAATATGTGCAAATCATGGTGCAATAAGTGGAATATCTCAAGTGAAGATTACCAAGGATCATATTTAAATCAATGGTATATTTCAAACATATACCTTGGTTGTGATATTGATAACAATGTCGGCATGGGGTATAAAGAAGCCTGGAATAATGACAACTGCAGAGTATGATGTTTGTTTCGATGGAATCCTTCTACATGATTAGAGAGGAAACCTCTTATGTGAATGTATGAGAGAGAGAGAAAGAGAGATGATGTCATGACTTGTTTCATCACAATTTAGATGGAATAAGAATAATCTTGTCTCGTCGTTTGTGTCATTTTATTTGTACTTTTTTTTTATTGTTTATTGTCGCTTCCAAAAGATTTCAATGTAAGTCTTTTTTAATAGAAAAAGATAAATAAATGTCAAGTCATGTCGGTTTCAAATATGTATCGCGGGTGTCATATCACAAGTCAACACCCTTGAGCTCATAAAGTAAGTTCACTTTGAAAAATATGGCAAAAATACGGGAAAATTGAATCAAGGGGAGATTAGACTAATTAGTCAATTTTTAATAGAGGCATTGTACTCCATTATTAGCATAAGCACTAAAATTGATGGCAAATAAAATAATTAACAGCCACTATATATTTACATTAATTTTTTTCATCAGGTTGCTAATATTACTCCAAACTTCCACCCGTTGAAGAAAAGCTTCCCTGAAAGTGAAGTCTTCTCAAACTCAGGATGGCATCACTAGACCGAGAAGCATAAGGCATCGAATTATAAATACTCGCTCACGCAGCGTAATTCCCATGAAGCCATACACTAGAGACCTATTTTATCTCCGCCAAATGGCGTTATATATTATATCACATCGCTCGAACATTAAGTTTGACTCGTCTTTTTATATGAGGTCTTTCTCCATCTAATAATCAAAATGTGTTTGAATTTACGTTTACCTTTTATCTTTTTGCTTAGTGTAAATTCTTGTGGTGCATACACACTTTGACATTCTTTTTTAACTCGAAGCACCTCAAACTTTGATAACATACAAATATGATACAAGGTACATTTGCATATAATTTTTTACATTTGAATGAGATTATAGTTTTCGGTGGAAAAGTAAAACGTTGCTTTTTGGTTTCAACTTTTAGGTTGTTCTTTTTAATAGGGTTTTTCTTTTATTTTGTTATTTTTTTCAAGAGAAGACATGGAAAAATACAATAAGAAGTGAAATGTAAAATAGAAAGAGCATCGCGAAACGTTTCGTGGCTACTTAGCAGTGGCCAGATGAATATATTGTGAGCTAAAACTCGAATTCTCCTGCACAATTACTCTAAGAAAAAAAAAGAAATTGGTCATTACCTTTGTTAGAATATGTCTCGTATCTGAGCTCATTAAACAACTCAATCTAAATTGAATTATCTGTCAAATACATAAAAGTTCAAAGGCAATTCTTAAAGATTACGGAAATTATCTCCACGTTGAAGATGCAGTCAAGAATGGAAAGTGACATCGGCTTGGACTATGTATTGGACAAAGTTTTTTTTTCTCAAATCCACGGAAATTTATCGTTCGAGTCATTAGAGTCGGCCAAGGAAAGAAAAAAAAAAGGAAAGTCGATTTATGTTGACCGAATTTCACTGAGACTCCTCGGCCAAGTGGGACTCCACGATTATATAAATATATTTCTCAAGGATTGTTAAGTGTGCCTTGCATATACGTTGCCAGTGACGCCGTGAGTTCTCCAAAGGAAGCGTTGTTACTGTACAGAGGTGACTTCATAGTGGGTTTTGTGGTGCCATGCTTAATTGCATCAAGAAGTGTCGTTAATTGCATCTTGGTGAAGATTAACTAGTATTTCCTAGCCAATTAAATTTTGTGGTAAGATTTTTGAATTCCTTCGTAAGATTGAGAGATTATTTTGTGAAAAATTTTATAACTAACCATTGTGTGTAATATTGGATGTAATTGGGAGATGAGAAACACTTTGAGGATTTGAGTGACTTAGGTGTGGTTGTAATCTCCGTTGTATCGTTTGATCTATAATGGAATTATTTATTGCTCTTCCCATGGATGTAAGTCACCAAATCGAGTCACGTAAATTTGGTGTCTAACTTATTTTTCTTGTTTTGTCTATTTTACTATTTGATCGATTGCTTCCGCAATAATTGATATCAGAGCTAGGCTTGATGGTATTTAAGCGAATTGATAGCAACAGAAGAAGGGAAAGTGAGAATCGATAAATTTGATGGGAAGGATCTTGATTTCTTGAAGATGCAATTTGAGGATTATTGGATCAGATGAACTGCACTTGCCCATATCTGGGGAGAAACCTAAGTTGACGAAGTGAGCTGAATGGCAATTGATGGATAAACAAGTGTCGGGTGTTATCCAGCTAAGTTGACTCATAGCGTTGTGTTTAACATCATAAAAGAGAAAACCATTAAAGGTCTGATGTAGGTCCTGCCAAACATGTACGAGAAGCCCTTTATGATCAACAAGATCTACTTAATACGGCGTTTGTTTAACTTGAAGATGAGCGAAGGTGCATCAATTGCTCATCATATTAATGAATTCAATGTAATTGTTAATCAATTGAGTTCAATTGATATTAACTTTGAATACTATTGTTATTGCTATTAGCAATTCTCTAAGATCAACAAGTTTGACATTTGATGGAGTTAACGATTTAATTATAAGTGAGGACATTCATAAGAGAGAATCTGGCGAGCTTGTATCTTCTACTTTAGTAGATGAAAGTAAAAGAAGAGCTCTTAATAATGTTAGCAGAATTAGTATAAACTTGATCGAACGTAGTTAGTCTACAATATATCCACTAACACGGGTATTAAGCAAAGGCGAAGATATATCCACCTTTTTATCAACCATTTATATTTGTTAGAAGTGTTTGTTTATTTTTAATAAGAAGAAAGAATAAAAAAAAAACTATGCCTTTTCAACAAAATATAGCCTTAATGGCAATTCTGTGAATTTTATTGAAATTGTAAAGAATTTGTAAATTAAAAATTTCAATTTTAACCACTACCAGCAATTCTATATATTTTTCCCTTGTGAATAAGAGGGGCGGGCCCAATGAGACTCCGAATGAGCTGCACCTAGCTAAGAGATAAGCCTCAGACTCCCCCTATCTGTCTTATCCTTATTCTATCGGAACCTGCATGCTGCGGCAGAGCAATACTGCTGCATTCAATCCCGGCGAATAAATCTGTGATTTCGGGGTTCGGTCAGTCGAATGGGCAAATCTGCCTTCTTGAATCATGTTCGACCAAATCTCAGACCCGTCTCCCAATCATGCGCTCCATTACTTCCTCCGGTTGGGGCGGGAGGGGAGGATTCAAGAGGCCGGTGGTCGTCCAAGGACGCCATCCGAATTCGGACCAGGAAGAGGAAGACCAAGAAGAGTTACGAGTAATGACAGCTATGAGGAGCGAGTACAACGACGTTGTCATAGTGGACACTGCGACATCCCGGTTCCTCTTGTTGGACTCCACGCACAACGTTCACAGCATAGTGAACAAAGGGGAGGACAAATGGAGTGGCTCCCACTGGAACGAGTTCGCAAGCCTGCCGGCCATAGTCCCCGAGGGCCCCATCGCCATCTTCGGATTGGGGGTCACGACTGCTGCTCATCTGATGCTGCAACTGTGGCCTTCGTTGCAGATTGAAGGGTGGGAGATTGATGAGGTTCTGATCGACAAGGCCAGGGAGTATATGGTGCTCTCTGATCTGGAGAAGCCTAATCGAGCAGGCGGTATGCTCAGCGTTCACATCGGCGATGTCCTTTCTCCTCTGGTGAAGGTTGATGGAGGATATTACTCAGGGATCGCAGTCGATCTGTTCGCGGGAGGCAGGGTATTGCCGCAGTTGCAGGAGGTCGACACTTGGTTGGAGTTGAAGGAGAGGTTGATGCCCAGTGGCCGCTTCATGGTGAACTGCGGCGGAATCGATGACGTCCATCCCACGGGAATCACTAGAGAGTGGGAGCAGAATTCCACGATCATGGCAATGTCGAGTGCATTCCCTGGGGAGTTGAGCTGGAGGAGAACGGCACAAGCGGAAGGCGAAAACTATCTAGCCCTCACGGGACCTTTGCCTGATCTCGATTTGTGGTCTGCCAGAGTCCCCGGTCGTTTGAGCAAGAATGTCAGAGAATGGAGGCCTTGCCTTTGACTTATCCTGCCCGAACAAAGTCGACATCTGGATCTCCGGTTATCGCACAGGGGCCGCATCTGATTAGACCAATGCAAGTGGAGGACCTTAAAATCGAATGATACGTTTTAGAAGTGCAGGAGCCGTATTCTGTCCATATTCCTCTTTAGCCGCTCCTCTCTCTTCATTCAACTTCATCTTAGCTTGAATGCACAATCCATCGGTCAGGTAATGGTACTGGATGCCTCCTTCACTACTCATACTGGCTTTTACAGTGGAATGATTCGATGTCACAGTGGTCAATGACAATGTTTCGCTCGGAATGGTCTTCTATGGTGCCAAATTTGCAAGACCCGGCTTCCAGCAGCCAAGCGTGAACACACGGAGAGAGGGCTCTAACATTGTCATGACCTAAATTTTCCAGCGCGGTTGGAATAGGAATAGGTTTAGGGATATTGCCTAATGGCGGGCCAACGACCTTCGATTAGGCATGGCCTCACCCAAGCCCATACCTCGCCTGACATTAGATTTTTACTTTAAGTTCTTAACAAGCTAAGTATTTTCTCATAATCGTCACTAGCTATTTGGGGTCGGCTGAAATCAATTGAAACACAGGAACGTCGTCTCAATTCCTATGGAACTAGAGATTCTGAGTATATGGACTTAATCACGCTAATGCTTTTATTAGCGTCCTTTGGATACCTAATTAGTCAGTTGTTTTCTAAGCGGTCATTCGCTCTTGATTATACCAATTATTATCCTAAAGGTCGCGATGTCGCCAAGTGACCATGCAAAATATTCATGAGGAGGTTTATTATGATCCCAAACTAGTCCTGACCATCATAGAAAGGAAATTAACAATCATGATATTGAAACGTGGTGCAGTAAATAGACAACCGAATATTTAAAACAGCCAAGTAAACACGAAAGAGAAAACCCGATACATGTCGGGCAAAGAATACACATGACTTTGTTCTAAGCCCTCAGAAAGCAACCACGTGAGCTAAAACTCAAATTGAGTTTAATTTCTTGTTTAAAGACCGATCTAGCTAAGTCTAAGCTATATCAAAGATGTTCACTAAAACTCTTAGATTAAATGCATGCTATCTAAATAAATCTAAGCCAAATCTAATGCTAAAACCAAACAACTTAAACAAGGCCTACTTCTAAGCTATTTCGTATTATCAATTCCTAAATACGTACTCGGGCTGGGCCACTGGACCCGGCTCGAATAAGGGGTCGACATATCTCACGAGTTCGGGCCACGGATGAACACTCACCAAACCCACTTCTGATTACAACTAAAACTCAGCCCAAACATTTATAAACTAAGCCAAGCCCAAGTCCATTTAACTTAAAACAAAACCAAATCAACTCAAATATAACCTCAAGCCCACCTCCTAATCTTTTTCTCACGAAAGACTGCACCTTAGCCTATTTCTCTAATTTTCTTTTGTTTTCTCTTGCTCACCATTACTTCTCTCCTTTTACTTTTCTTTTTTTTTTGTGCCCCATCTTTCTCTTCACCCCCACCAAGAACGCCCCAACTCCATTCGCAGTCACTACAGCAAAATCAACAGAACACGATCGAATAATACACAATCAACCACACAGGTCCATCACCGGACTTCAGCCACCGGCCACCACCGTGAACGCCTCTATCAAACAACTTCAGCTATTCATCATTCATTGAACATCTCCATCAAACAACGACTTCAGCCGTTCACCAGAACACCTGCATCATTTACAATCGGCTAACCACGGAAACATTCAATACATGGGTTAAAGAGACAAATCCATGCCAACACCTCAAGGAATCACCAATCCAGAGAACTACGCGATCCATTTGCTCACTATTGACCATCGTTTATTCACACCGGGGGCAATGCACAGGTCTAAGACAAACAAAGAGACAAGCATCCTTGTGGCATTCTCATGTTCAGATTCGAATATTACGAAAAGAAAGCAACACAAACGATTCGAAGGTTCATACGATGCGGATTTCAGCTATTCTCTTGAATACGCTTCCTCGCTTCAACGAGACATTTCAACAAACATCTTGCGTGCAACAAGATTACTAAATCTAGTCATGAAATTAAAATGGTTTCTCACCTAAAATCAACATTTAAACAACATTGTTATTACGAATCATCAAGTAGCTAACTCAGACTTTCAGTGATTCATACTTGAGTTACGTGAACACGACTTGGTCTTGTACCTCTCCAAAACAGGGTAGAAAAAAGAACAATGAGGTTACTTTGCCGAGAAGATGCTTCCGGCTGCAATCACTAGTCCCACTAGTGCAAGGGAGATCTGTAAAATGTCTCTTGTGAAGATGGGCACCTGTTAAGAAACTTCAGGTTCGAATAAGTCGCTTCGAGTTTTCACAGCCAAGAACGGGGAAAAACAGAGTCTCTGGTGGCAGCCGGGCTGACTGTGATGAGAAGAGACCCGTATAGGGAAACGATCCGCAATGAAGGAACGGGAGAGGTTTTCTCGGAAATCACCGAGAGAATGACCCTTAGGGGTGTTGGGATTTTGAGCAAATTGGAGGGAACTCCAAATTGCAAATTTTGGAGCCAAAATCCATCAAATTGTTTGAATGATATTAAAGATGAAGGAGAGAGTCTCACATAGGAAAGATGGGAGCTTGAAGTTGGATATATTAGCTTGTGTCTTCCATGAAGGGTTGGGCCCCAAGGGGTACCCCACTTTTGTGGAAGAGAGGACCTACATCAAGCTAGGTCGGTCCCACCCCTGGCGCGCGCCGCCGTCCGTCCGTCCGCTTGGTTCGGGTTCGGGAACGGGAAGAAATTATCCGACTCATTTATTTATTTATTTTTTTTGCAACGGTTCGGGGGTACCGAACCGGTTCCTTCATTGCGTCGGTTCGCTTGAATCGTGACTCTTCGGAAAAACTCATTCGTTTTCAAACAAAGGCTAGCCGTGCATTTTTGAAAAATAATCTCTCCCTCGTTCTTTTTTCCTCACGAAAGGCTTTTTCGATCAATTCTGCGATGTTCCGTTCGCCGTTTTCCTCCCGAGCAAGTGCGGCTTTGAGGGAAGGATCCGTTCTATCTGGGGAGACAATTGTCCATCGACCTTGGGTACCGAAAGAGGGGGCAAATTTGTCTTAAGGACACAACGTCTCTTCGTTGGGCTCGGATCAAACTTGCTTGTGTTGTTCGTATTTTTCTTGTTTTACGCTCAGGTTAGTCGGCTTCTCTTGTTTTCTACTATTGAAGTATGTATGTCGTATTGTATGTGATTAACATATTACGTATGATATGCTAGGGTCACAACATTCTTAAGACAAATTTTGTATGTTTGTTCGTGTACGTGTGCTGTTGATTCGCATTCTGTGTTCATACGTACTTGCTCATAATCGGATCTTATTCTCTGTCCGAATTGGTGCTAATATTCTGTGAACTTTGCATTCGGTTATGGTGATAATCGTGGGTTCTGCATATTATACATTCTGTGTTATTGAGTTCGGTGAAGTTTGTTTTTCGGAAATAGTGGATTTTTCTACATTCGGTGTTACTGACGTGTGCGGTCTTCAACATCTGAAGTTTATAATCTTTTAAGTTTCTATTTTCATTCGGTCGGACTACCACTAAACTTGGTTTTTACACTTTCTCAGTTTGAACTTTTAGTTCATCAAGTGTTTGGATTTTGGTGAAAAGCATTTTTGTTCGTGTTAATTAAACAAATTAGTGTTCGTATATTCAAGTTAATCATTTTGTGTTTGACGCTCAGAAATGGCTTCGGCTTCGATACCCACTGTGCCTACTTTTGTCGATCCCAACTCATGGACCTCATGGAGAAAAGCCCTGAGAAGTTCACGGTGTTGATTTCAAGAGGTGGCAACAAAAGATGTTCTACCTCACAACTTTGAACTTGGCTCGATTTCTCAATGAGGATGCTCCTAAGTTGGATGAAGGAGATGCTGATAAAGAGAGGCTTGCTGCCGTGGATGCTTGGAAGCATTCAGACTTCCTTTGTCGAAACTACGTTCTCAATGGTCCGGACAATGCCCTTTATAATGTGTATAGCCCTCCGAAAACGGCTAAGGAATTGTGGGATAGTCCGGACAAGAAGTACAAGACTGAAGATGCCGGACTGAAGAAATTCATTGTTGGCAAGTTTCTTGACTTCAAGATGGTGGACTCTAAAACTCTTTTGAGTCAAGTCCAAGAGCTTCAAGTGATCCCTGCATGACATTCATGCTGAAGGAATGACTCTAAGTGAGTCCTTCCAAGTTGCTGCCTTCATTGAGAAGCTACCACCTTCGTGGAAAGACTTCAAGAATTATCTTAAACACAAGAGAAAGGAGCTGTCACTTGAAGACTTGATCGTTCGATTGAGGATAGAGGAAGATAATAGAATCTCCGAGAAGAAAGGTGGCAAAACCTTTGAGACATCAAGAGCTAACATTGTTGAGAAAGCAAAGAAACCCAACAAGAAGAGGAAGAGCTATGGAGAGGATTCCAACCAAGGTCCGAAAAAGTTTCTTGGCAAGTGTGCTTCAATTGTGGAAAGCCTGGACATTGATCCAAAGAGTGTAGAGCCAAGAAGAAGCAAAAGACCAATGCTAATGTGGTGGAACATATTTCTAGTGGTGTCGAAGACATCAACCTTGCTGCTGTGATTTCCCAATGTAATCTGGTGGGAAACTCCAAAGAATGGTTCATTGACATTGGAGCAACTCGACACATTTGTGCCAACAAATCCATGTTCACAACTTATACGCCGATGGCACGTGAAGAGATACTCTACATGGGTAACTCATCGACCTCCAAGGTTGAAGGAATTGGAAGAGTTGTTTTGAAGATGACCTCTGGGAAGCAAGTGACACTAAATGATGTATTGTATGTGCCGGATGTGCGCAAGAATTTAGTGTCGGGTTCTCTCCTTAGTAAGCATGGGTTTAAGATGGTTTTTGTGTCTGATAAGTTTATACTCTCCAAGAGTGATATGTATGTGGGCAAGGGGTATCTTAGTGATGGTCTGTTCAAGATGAATGTTATGACTGTTGTACCTTCTAATGTTTCTACTAATAAAGTTGATTTCGCTTTTATGTGGTTGAGCTTCCTACTATTTGGCATGCTAGATTAGGACACGTGAATTATAAGTCAATTAAGAAATTAATTGATATGGGCTTGTTACCAAAATTCAATTGTCCAAGAGAAAATGCCAAGTGTGTGTTGAATCCAAATTTTCTAGACCTCCGTTTGTTTCTGTGAATGATAGAGTAACGGAGACTTTAGAATTAATTCACACCGATATTTGCGACATGAAATCAACACCATCTAGAGGAGGTAATAAATATGTTATAACTTTTATAGATGATTGCTCTAGATTTTGTTATGTTTATTTGCTCAAAAGCAAAGATGAGGCAATTAATGCGTTTAAGACTTATAAGTCTGAAGTGGAAACGCATAATTAAACAAGAAGATCAAAATCATAAGATCGATAGAGGAGGTGAATACGAATTTCCTTTTGAGGAAGTATGTTCCAAATTTGGTATTATACACCAACCGACACCTCCCTATGCGCCTCAAGCTAATGGAGTAGCTGAAAGGAAAAATCGGACACTAAAGGAAATGATGAATGCATTGTTGAATAGTTCCGGTTTACCTGAGAATTTGTGGGGGAAGCTGTTTTGACGGCGAATTTTATCTTGAATCGAAGTTCCCCACAAGAAGACACAACAAACACCCTATGAGAAATGGAAAGGTAGAATGCCTAATTTGAATTATCTCAAAGTGTGGGGGTGTTTGGCTAAGGTCATGATTCCTAAACCAAAGAAGGTTAAAATAGGACCAAAGACCATTGATTGTGTCTTTATTGGATATGCCCAAAATAGTAGTGCATATCGGTTCCTTGTACATGAATCTGAGGTCTCGGATATACATGTTAATACGATTATTGAATCAAGGGACGCCTCGTTCTTTGAGAATATTTTTCCGTATAACAAAGTATATGATTCACATGAAAATAATAAGAGACCTCGAGATGTTGCTTCAACAAATGATCCTATTGAGGATGAACCTAGACGGAGTAAGAGACAAAGGACCTCCACATCCTTTGGTCCAGATTTTTCTAACTTTTCTGTTAGAGAACGAGCCTCAGACTGTCAAAGAGGTCTGTGACATCCCCGTAAGCTCCGATTCGGAAAGAAGCTATCAATAGCTTAAATTGAATCAATTCTATCGAATCATACGTGGGAATTGGTTGACCTTCCGCCTGGAAATAAACCACTACAAAGTAAGTGGATCTTCAAAAAGAAAATGAAGGCGGATGGCACTATTGATAAGTATAAAGCTAGACTTGTGGTTAAAGGCTACAAGCAAACGAGAAGGTCTTGATTATTTTGACACTTATTCACCGGTCACGAGAATTACATCAATAAGGATGTTGATTGCAATAGCTGCGGTGTATAAGCTGGAGATCCATCAAATGGATGTGAAAACGGCCTTCTTGAATGGGAACTTGAAGAGGAAATTTATTTGGAGCAACCTTGAAGGGTGTGTTGCTCCTGGACAAGAAAAGAAAGTGTGTCGGCTTATCAAGTCGTTGTATGGTCTAAGACAAGCACCCAAGCAATGGCATGCTAAGTTTGACCAAGTGATGTTGTCGAATGAATATAGAATCAATGAGTGTGATAAATGTATACGTTAAGAACACTCATAATGGTTTTGTCATTCTTTGTCTATATGTCGACGACATGCTTATAATGGGAAGTGATTTGTGAAGTTGTTAAGGCAACGGGTTAATGCTTACAAGCAATTTTGATATGAAAGATTTGGGGGTCATGGATGTTATTTTAGGAATTAAAATCCATAAAACATCCGAGGGACTAGCACCATCACAAGCTCATTATATTGAGAAAATTCTAGATAAATGTAAGAATCTAGATGTTGCACTGTAAGGACCCCGATAGATGTGAATTTACATCTTACAAAGAATTCTGGTACAATCAAAGAACAAAATGAGTATGCAAGTATACTAGGCAGTTTAATGTATGTCATGAATCTGTACTAGACCGGACATAGCTTGTCTTTGTAAGTAAGCTAAGTCGATATACCGCAAGCCCAAATGAAGATCTTTGGAAAGCTATGAGGCGTGTTTTGGGCTATTTGAAGCATACCAGAATTATAGTTTGCATTACATAGAATATCCGGCGGTACTTGAAGGATATTGTGATGCAAATTGGATTACCGAACAAAAGATACAAAATCCACTAGTGGATTTGTGTTTACCCTTGGTGGGGAGCGGTGTCTTGGAAGTCGTCCAAACAAACCTCAGAGTATAGCAAGGTCCACGATGGAGGCTGAATTCATTGCTTTGGACAAGATCGGAGAAGAGGCGAATGGCTTCAAATTTCTTAGAAAACATTCCAAATGGCCTAAACCGTGCCATTGTGTGTATTCATTGCGATAGCCAAGTGCTATTGGAAGAGCAAGGAATGTCATGTATAACGGCAAGTCTCGACATATTCGTCAAGACATGACACCGTGAGACAACTAATCTCTAGTGGAATTATCACGATTGACTATGTAAAGTCAAAAGATAATATTGCGGATCCGCTAACAAAAGGCTTAACTAGAGAGATGGTTATGAAAACTTCAAGAGGAATGGGTCTAAGGTCGATCAATAAGTCTTCATAGCGGTAACCCTACTTAGTCGATTGGAGATCCCAAGAACTAGGTTCAAAGGGACAACTAAGTTATGAAGATCGGAGTAAAGTACTATCAATCTCTACCCATTCCTGTTTGAGATAGTACTAATATGTGAAGGTTAAGCTTAAGCTTTTAATGATTCTAGAGTATGTACCGACACTCGTAAATCACCTATGTGAGTGTGAAGTGTGGGCCGCTTCTATGAGAATTGAAAAGGCCGAATTCTCTAGAACACTCATGAGACCAGCGGTGTTCATAGCCAAAACGAACACAACGGTGAGAACGAACTTCGTTCGAGAGATCGTTGTGTGACTTCGTTGTCAGGCTTACACCAAAGGTTGACGGTTCAAAGACAATCGCGTCTCTTGATTGACCGAGTAAGTCCGATAGATGTTCACTAGGATGGGTTCAAAGTTTGAGACTACTCACTACGATGCAACGTTCTCTCATGGATGATCGCACATTGCATTACTTGCATTCTGAAGAGTCATGATTATGAATATATATCATTCATGTGGGGGATTGTTGGGATTTTGAGCAAATTGGAGGGAACTCCAAATTGCAAATTTTGGAGCCAAAATCCATCAAATTGTTTGAATGATATTAAAAAGATGAAGGAGAGAGTCCCACATAGGAAAGATGGGAGCTTGAAGTTGGATATATTAGCTTGTGTCTTCCATGAAGGGTTGGGCCCCAAAGGGGTACCCCACTTTTGTGAAAGAGAGGACCTACGTCAAGCTAGGTCGGTCCACCCCCCTGGCGCCGCCTCCGTCCGTCCGGTCGGTTCGGGAACGGGAAGAAATTATCCGACTCATTTATTTATTTATTTATTTATTTTACAACGGTTCGGGGTACCGAACGGTTCCTTCATTGCGTCGGTTCGCTTGAATCGTGACTCTTGAAAAAACTCATTCGTTTTCAAACAAAGGCTAGCCGTGCATTTTTTGAAAAATAATCTCTCCCTCGTTCGCTTTTTTCCTCACGAAAGGCTTTCGATCAATTCCGCGACGTTCCGTTCGCCGTTTTCCCACGAGCAAGTGATCCTTCTATCACGGGAGACAATTGTCCATCGACCTTGGGTACCGAAAGAGGGGGCAAATTTATCTTAAGGACACAACGTCTCTTCGTTGGGCTCGGATCAAACTTGCTTGTGTTGTTCGTATTTTTTTCTTGTTTTACGCTCGGGTTAGTCGGCTTCTCTTGTTTTCTACTATTGAAGCATGTATGTCGTATTGTATGTGATCAACATATTACGTATGATATGCTAGGGTAACAACAAGGGGTTCAAGGATTTCTCTAATCTATGCAACAAAAACCCCTCGGTTCTTGCTCTCTTACCGTGTTTGTGCTTGGTCATGGCCGATCTTTAAGGTGATTTGGGAACCAAAACGACAGAGAAAGCCTTCTCTTCTTTTTCTGTGGCCTCTCTCCCTCACTCGCCCGACCCTTTTCTCTGTGAACCTCCCCATGTTCATCGTTGCTCGTATAAGTCAAAGCTCTTCGGAATATTTCCAGCTCAATCCGTGCGGAGTGTGTCTTTTCTCTTGAGTGATCAACGATCGGCAACGAGGTTGTGTGAGTCGGAGGAAGGCAGCGGCCGTAGAGGGGAATGACGGCGTCGGGAGAACCATAAAAAGTGGGAGGGGGGAAGAGAGTTTTATCTGAGCATGTTTTTTCTTTCCGACCTTTCCCCCCAAGAATGAAAGAGCCATCTTTTTTTAATGGGAAAATGAGGCAAATGGTTCGACCAAAATTACAAAAAAAATATGATACAAATGATCCTTAAATTTTGGTTCAATGTATAATATGGTCCATAAACTTTTAATTTATTCAATATAGTCCCTAAACTGTAACCCAATATATAATGTAGTCCATAAACTTTTAGTTTATTCGATATGGTCATTGAAATTTTATTACATGTTCAGTTTAGTCCCTAAACTATGTGAAAATATTTAATATTATCTTTAAACTTGAATTAATAGAATGATAATATTGAATATTTTCATCTAGTTCAGCAACTAAGTTGAACATCTACTAAAAGTCTAAGGACCACATTGAATAAAATAAAAGTTCAAGTATTACATTTCACATTGAGTTAAAATTCAGGAATCATATTTAATAAATTTAAAATTCACGAATTATATTATACATTAGGCCAAAATTCATGAACTATTTGTGTCATTCTTTTTTTTTTAAATTAAAGAGCCATGTTTCTCGGTCTCTTCAGCCACTGCTTCCATGCTCTCTCCTCCAAAAGAATAAAAAACCGAGGTTTTGTGTTGTTGCGTGATCGTGAGGTGCCAAGTGTCATGCTCTGAGTGATTGAACGGTCTCGAAATTCCACAGGTCAAAATTTCTTTAATCGGACCCAGGGTCCTTAAAATTTACTATCCCTAAAACAAATGTCTAAAGAAAAGATTAGAAACTAATAAAATTCTAATAATTTTTTTTCTCGGTCAATGGTTAAATTCATCGGGTTGACCAAAAAATTAACCTTTAGCCAATTTTATGAAAGTCTGAAATTCAAAGGCCTAATTCTACATGTCTATGCTAAATTGACAACTGTATGAAATTAAGCTACTAAGAATACTAATCTAAACAAATTTTGAGTCAAAAAATGAGTCTCGCCGTGATCGGGGATCTCGAATCTCGAATTTTCTAATGTCGACTATCAGGAAAATTCATGTGTCGATGAACATAAAAGATAAGTATAGTGTAAGCTAGAGACAGATTAATGAAGTTTCTAGCCAGACTTTGTCCTCGCAATATCACCGATAATTTATCACCAACATCACCGATAACCTATTAATCGAACGCCGATAACCTATCGCCACATCCAACAATAACTTATTATCCACCAACAACCTATCCACAAATATTATCTAATGATATACCGATAACCTATCATCTAATCTTACTTATCTAACCATAAATTTAACTTAAACTTAATATAATTTACCCTAAGCAAGTTTACCACCCTAAACGAGGGATTAAGGGTTAACTTACTCGTCTAACTATGGCAACGACACGAGGACGATGGCGACGATGAGGGCAGTCTGCAGTGCTTTTCAGCTTGGCGCGGTGAGCGGCAAACGGCGACAGTTCGGAAGCAACGAAGGAGTGGCTACTGTGGCTGGTCGGAGGCTGCTCGGGGGTTGTTCTCGACGTGAATAGCAGCTGGTGGCGGCAGCTAGGCGCCCCGACCAGCAGCGGTCGAGCAGCTGCAGCAGCAGGCAAGTACGACAAGCGGTGAGCGGCTGTGGACGGGCGCGACGGAGGAGCAGCTGCTGGTGGCTACTTGACGGGGCTCAGGGCTGGTTCACGGCGGGAAATGACGGTTGGCGGTGGTGGCTCGGCAGCTGGAACAGCAGCGGCGAGGACGGACGCGGGCGAACGGGCGAGTCCCGCAACTCGCGCGCGACTTGGGCAAACCGGCGACGGGAACTCCAGGGCAGCTGGGGCGAAGCAGCTCGGTCAATGAGGAGCAGGGGTGACGGTGGTGGGGTGGCGAGGAGTGGCACACGGCGGTGGATGGGCAGTGGGTGGAGCGGCGCGCGACTGGCTCCGGCGAGGGGCGCTGCTCGCGCCTTGCTGGGAGAACAGCCGGAAACGAGGGCTGGGGGGGGCGGCTAGGTTGGGATGGAGCCAGGGTGGTGGTCGCTCGGCGGCTGGAAGGTGGTGGGCGGCTGGTCCCGGCGAAGATGGCCGGCGGTGCAGCGAGAAGAAGCAAGAAGCAGCAGCAGCAGACGCACGCAGGGGAAGAGAGCCGAAGAGGAGAAGAAGAAAACGAAAAAGAGGAAGAGAGAGAAAGAGAGAGAGAGAGAGAGAGAGGAGTTGGTGGGGTTGGTGAGGGAGTCAGCGGGGGAGGTCAGAGGCGTGGGGTGGTCAGTGAGAAAGGGGGAGAGAGACAGGAGAGAGAGAGGAAGTGCGGTCAATAATGACCCCACACAAAATATCATCTAATTCCCCTTTTTTTTTTTTTTTTCTCTTTTTTAAATAATTTCTCAAATTTTATCTCCCGAATTACCATTTCAAAAATCACCAAATTAGATCGAATTTTCGGAATATTACAATGCAAAATTTGGAAAATCGATAATAAAAAAAATCACGCCTTCTTGTCATAAACCCTAAACTCTAAATCCTAAACATCTCAATTGAAGTTTGCATTAGAATTTTGAAAACATTAGCTCTTTTTCACCACAATGTCATTGCCACGTGATATGACCATCCTATGTAACGCCTTTGCCAAGGGTCACGACATATCTCTCTTTAAAATTGCCAAATATCTTAAGTACGTGGCAGTTTACTTTTTTCTAGGCTTACAAACTTCTTGGTTTTTCATAGACAATAGCTGGAAATCAGGAGGCAGCAGAAATTAGTAATTAATCAAGGGATTGAATATTAAGGAAGTTCCTCTCTTGAAGTAATTAATTAGTATATCTTTTCCCTTATTGTGAACATGCGGGAGCCTTATGCATACAAGGTCTCTACTAGAAAGTGATACACTTTTTTGCAGATTTCCGAAATCCTCCGTTTCTTCTCTATTTCGTTCGGTAATAATGCAATTAGGAAATTTCTGGATAGAATCGTAGGACTCATTTGCTTTATCATGGAAAATTGAGGGACTATATTGAAAATATTAAAAATTTAGCTATTACATTGCACATTTAGAAATACTTTGGGGATCGCATTACATGAGTCGAAAGTTCAAGAATGACATTGCACGTTAAGGTAAAGTTTAGGGATAATTAGAGTCACTTTCTCAATAAATAAAAAGCAACAAGAAACATGTTGTGCGGGTTTTCGAGCGAGTTTCGTAGAAAATTAGTAATTTTCAATGCAACAATAAGTGACTTTACAAAAATTATTTATCATAATCAGAATATACTAAAAGCTTAAGATCTTTAATAATAACCACAAATTAATTTAAAGGGAAAAAAATAGGAACACCCCTAAAGACTACGAGTGGAAAAAGATGATGCAGCGAGACTAAAATATGCAAACAAAGGAAAATGTGAGACTTTGGTATACTCAATATAATGAGTAGTTGCACAAGATATACATAGATAACGATTTACAAATGAGGTGATTTATCTGAGGCAAATACAATCGGTCTATCTAGTTCTCTTCGTTTGCAAAAATCATTTGCAAGTAAAAGTGAACTCTTCCCAATATGATGTATATAATCTTCCAAATCAAATGAATGTCTATCTGCTATCTTAGCGCATAATCAAGGCAAGAAATTATAGTTCTCTGTAAATATTTTGGACATGACGCTTTTTCATATTATTGTTGGATTAATGAAATATGAAATTGTTTTTTTTTTCTTTTAAAGTAAAGAGAACTTCCTTCTCTTAAGGAAATCGCAATTCCTTTTGCCTCCTCCAAAATACCCTCAATTTGTGATTTTATAAATAAATAAATAAAAAGAAAGAAACTCCATCAATATCGCAATTGCGTCAATTACTTATTATATTTTATCACTCACATATTTCAATTTGAATATTTTCTACCTTATAACCAACCTTATTAAAAATTTTCAAATCTTAAATCCACATAGATGGTTCCAATTTGTTCATATTATGCCCATTACTAAAAATCGTAAGAAGGCGATTACAGAAAACATTGTATACTTGCAATGAGCGCGTGATTTTGTTAGTTATTGTTATGTGAACTATACGTGTATGCGATTATCATTTTCTTGGAAAAGGAAAAAATTATAAATAAATAAAAAAGGTGGAATTTTCCGTCACGCGATGATTGATGGTGGCATTGTCCACAATATCATAGTGTGTAATAAAAATCATGGAAGCTACATGCAGGAGAAGTCAAATCAATTTAGAGCTTCGATATCTTGAATATGTTCCATGTAACTGGTCCGAGGCCATCGGTAGAGCGTTTCGGTATATGGGTTGATGGTTCCCATGAGGAGGGTAGATCAGAAGAGGCATTGGAGTTCGAATGGTGTGCATCTCCATGTTGCCACTTGTACTATTCTCATTGGCGGTCTTCTAAATACAAAGGAAGTTGGATGAGGGTTATGCTTATGGGTGAGCACGCGGGACCAGACTGGACACAGGAAACGGCAAGGGACGTGATGAAGACATGAGGGGAAACAATGTGCCCGGTGATTGAGTGAGTGAGTGAGTGGTGTGTTCGTGAATTTTATCATTGTTTTATGTACGTGTGTTGCTGGATAAGAAGGCGTGGATGGAGTTTCCTAGATGAGCATGAACGTGAGACCCCCCTCGAAGCTTTGACCGACTGAGAATTCTTCAAAAAAACTCTCTCCCTCTCGATCCCCCTCTCCCTAACTCCCAAGCTACTGTTGACCAGATTTTGGTAAAATCCATCTTCTTATCTTCAATACACGATTATGTATTTGTCTCACAATCTGTTGCTTCTTTCAAAAGCACTCAGCCCACATTTTCTTTTCTTTTTCAAAAATCCTCTCCAACCAATCTTCCCAAAACCGTCCTTTTCCTCGTGATGTTGGCTCATGCGTCGTGGATAGATCTTGCGAATCTAACAAAAAATAATAGTTCTCTTCAGAAGGTATGAATAGGAAAAAAAAAGAGAGAGACAGCCTGTCCAGGGTTGACCTTGGAACCCAGTTCCACGTTCCGATACCTGTCCTGAAATCGATCACCCTATATTATGCTCCTCTCAGTGGCATTGAATAAAAGTATTGAGTTTGATGCAGTGACTTATAGTTCTTCCATTAAGGATGCATGTTTTTTGATAATTGGAGCAATATGTTCTATTCATCTATCGATTATCGGCTTGAACACAGAGCTATCGGGATGATTTGTCAATGAAAATCGTCTAGATATGAACTATTAGATATCCATTCGCAAGCGAAGGCTACGCAAATCAAAGTGGAGGTGGAGGGACACCTTTGAAGAGATGCCGCTAAGACGAAGTCGTTATTGTTAAAATATATCTTGAATTTAAGCATGAAGCGAAAATATGAATTTCGGAATTTAAAATAATAATTATTCCTTCTTGGTTGATATCTCTTGTTGGACTTCACGTTTGAAAAGGAAAACAGAAAGAATAAAATTATTCTTTCCTATTTCCTGTGGAAGTGAGTCGACCAAGGAAAGCTAATTGAAGTCAATCAAAAGAGGAAACCAGCGAAATTGATTTCCTGTATGATTCGGTCAAGAAAAAGAAAAGGAAAGTCAGACGTGGACTTTGTTGACCAATTGTTGCAGCGGAGGGTGTGCCGAGAGTGCTCAAAGTTGCGTGATTTTCAATTTGATGCTCGAGGCTTGGTGGTGTTCGTGAATTGCATCCAAAAGACCGAGTGTTCAAGCCGATTAAATTCTTGTAATAAAGATTTGTATAATTCCTTCGTGAGATTGAGAGATTATTCCGATAGGAATTATGGGCTAAACATTGCATGAGTTATTAAGAGTATAATTAGGGCTTGAAAAATATTGAGAGTGTTTGAGTGATTCGAATGTAGTTATAATCTCCTCGTAAATTTGGTGTCTATTTTAATTTTTTTATTTTGTCTATTTTATTGTTCGATCGCTTGCTTCAGCAGCTTTCGAAGTGTCTTCTCCTTCGCCCAACCAGGCATTTGCGGGAAAGGGCAGAAATATATGCTTAACCCTGACCCTTCGCCGACTTAGAACTTTGACTTAGCATGTGAAAATTAGAGTTGGACAATTGGAGGTTCTCCAGCTATCCATCCTCATTTGTTATAATCAATCGGTGAGTCAGTTGGGGGAAGAACCGACTCGGGGAAAGAGGGTTAAAAACCAAAAAAAAGTTGTTATCATGGGCAGAAGGTGTTCGATGAAAGTTCTGAGAGAGATAGAAAGAGAAATAGAGAGAAAAGCAGAGAAATCAAGCGAAAGAGTGAGTTGAGGATCTGTAGGGCGAGCGATCGGTGCTATTCCAATCGGAAAAACGTCGGCAAATTGGTCCCATCGTTGAACCTCCTCACTGGAAATCACGAGGCAAGTTGACCGTGAAGCTCTGAATTTGAGCTCCGGCCAGCCAACCGGTGACTTTTCCAGCGAAACAGCAATCGTGACCTTGAAGAACAAGTTCCATAGGATCCTTCTGAAGGCTTTTTTAAGCTCAGAATTTCCAATTTGACCTCCATTGAAGAAGGTAAAATTCCTTCCTACTTGTGTGTTAACTGTTCGACAAAATGGCCGAGAGATTCCTCGAAGCTTTTCGTATGCGATTCGGCAATTTTTTCTGTATATTTGTGATTGATACTCTCTGTAATGTGTTTCTGATCATCAGTATTCAAGATTCTTCATGATTTGCTCTCGTTAACACCTATCGTTAACACACTTGCCGTATTCAGAATGGACCATACCATCGATATCCCCCAAGAAGTACGGTCGCCAAAGCATGTCCCGCAAACTTCTAGCGTGGCAGTGAGGAAAAGTCCTCGCTTAAACCCCGGACAGGGTGTAACGCCAAGCAACCCAAGCAGCGGGTGCCCGCGGTCATCTCTGCCGGCACGCAAACGGCCGGCAGGGGTCTGCGAAGGACCGGAGGAGCCGGGTGCCCGCAACCGGAGCGCAACGGGACGGCTCCCTGTCCCTGCCGCAGATCCTGCATATGAGGCTCATCTGCCGGCACTGGTCCAAGAAGCCGGCACTCAAACCTCCGGTGGCACTCCTCTGCCAGCAACGGTTCTGTCCCCCAAGAAGCCGGCTTGCAAGTTCCCGCCCGCATGCAAACCCCCAATGAGGGTTCTCTGGAAGTTCGGATGAACCGTGACGTAGCTTATATGACACTGGCGTTCACTGCCGTTTCAGTCTTTAATGGACTCCGTTCTCTCGATCCGATGCTTGCTCGGGCAATCTTGGGGGGCGTTAGTGGGTCAGTGGCGTCTTTCATCTGGGAAGTTCGAGAGATTGGAGAATCCTGATGGTAGGCACAATCCACTTCATGTACGTCTTTCTCTATGTTTCATTGGTCGTCTCCTTTTTGGCATTCCAGCCAAAGGAGTAGCTGTTTTCATGTATCTTTTTCTACACATATCAGTTGCTGTTCAACGGGGATCAAGCCTAAGAGAGGCACCTAATGGTTTCTTCAAGATTTTTGTTGACGATTTACAAAGGGTGTGGGGGTCATAATCGAGGGTCAGTTATGTGTCATGTGTTTGTTTTATGTTTTTAGGTTTTTGGATTATTTGAGGTTAATCAACGAGCAATCGGGGACGATGAGTTTTTAAGGATATTAGGATTAACTAATGGGTCATTCAGCGCGGACATTATCCCGAGGGATTATACAGAGGGGTTACTTGAGGCTCATTTAGGGTCTATTTTCAGTTTTAGGGTTATTTCCAAAGTAGGTGTTATTTATGGGTTCTTTAAAAAATTTGGAAGTCTTGGGAATATATTCTTAATTCTTTTGGAGTTTATGGGCTATTTAGGGCTAACAAAGTGTTGATTTACAAGCTATTTCAGGTTTACTATTATTTTGCATTTAGAGGGTTAATCCGAGGTAGTTGGATTTCTTGGGTTATTCGAGGTTGAGAGTTTAACGAGGGAGTGTCAACTATTATGAGATAATTAGGATATTGGAGTTGTCTAATGATTTTGTCAAGGTCGCATAGGCGAATTATTAAACTCAGCAAAGAATGTCATGCATATGTCACGGGTCGATCAATCAAGTGTTCCCTCACCCATGCGACCTTAGAAATTTCTCCCAAGTCAGCCTTTCCACACTCGCTCACAAGAATTTTAGAGAGAAACTCTAGAGAAACGGGTAAGGCCTTAGGAATTTCTCTCAAGTCAGCCTTTCCACACTCACTCACACAAATTTTAGAGAGAGAAGTTCTGAAAGTGCATTGCTTCTTGAAAATAAGAGATGAGTAAACGAGGAGAGTAGACTCCATTATATATAAGTACAAGACTGACCGTATCCGTAGATCTCTTCTCGATTTAACGGTGGAGATCGTACTCCCCCAACTACCACACCTATCGCATTTATTATAGGAGGGTGCAATTACCGTATCGCCCACCCCTAAGAGTATTCTATAACATATCAAGAAAATACTGTTACTTAAATATTTGTACATGTTTCACAAATTTATCCACTTGTGTACATATTTCAAGTTGATATTACATGTTCTTAAATATTTGTGAATGTGTTATGAAATATATGATTACTAAAATTTGTGGCCTTTTATTTGATATTGCCATCTTATATGATATGTTATGCAGGAAGTTCTTAAAAGTCTGTATAAATCATGGACAATAATAATATTCTTTTCACATTATTTAATAATTGCACAAAAACAATACATAATTCCAACATAAAAGATAACACATGAATAGGCGACCGCGTTTACTGATAAAATAAAATAAAAATGAAAAAGTGAGAAAAAGTTGGGGCTCTTGAAAGTTACTTTTTGGGGTTATTTCCATTCTAGGTATCGTTTCGTGTTTAGGGGTGATTTGGGGGTATTTTAATTTCTGGTGCTTTCGAGATTAAGAGGCAAATCAAGGACCATTTGGAGACCATAAGTGATTTAGGATATTGGGTTTACCTAATGGTTTCTTCAAGATTAAGGATTTACTAAGAGTGCGGGGGTTATATTCAAGGGTTAGTTATGTCTCATGTGCTTGTTTTAGGTTTTTGGGTTATTTGAGGTTAAGGGGTTAATCAATAAGCAATTGGGGACGATGAGTTTTTCAGGATATTAGAATTGACTAATGGGTCATTCAGCGATGAGATTTTCTCGAGGGATTATACAGAGGGGTTACATGAGGGTCATTTAGGGTCTATTTTTAGTTTTAGGGTTATTTCCAAATTAGGTGTTATTTATGGATTCTTTAAAAAATTTGGAAGTCCTGGGAATATATTCTTGATTATTTGGAGTTTATGGGCTATTTAGGGCTAACAAAGTGTTGATTCACGGGCTATTTCCGATTTACTGTTATTTTGCATTTAGAGGGTTAATCCGAGGTAGTTGGATCTCTTGGGTCATTCGAGGTTAAAAGTTTAACGAGGGAGTGTCAAGTATTATGAGATAATTAGGGTATTGGGGTTATCTAATGTTTTTGTCAATGTCAGTTAATGTTGATTTATTGAGAGTTCTATTCTACGGATATCTTAGTCTCATTTTTTAGTTTACTTAGGGCTACAAATTCAGGGTGTTATATCCAGATCAGGTATTTTCGCGGGTCATTTGGGTTTTACCAGTTCTGGGGTGATATCCTTGGTTTTTCAGTTCAGGGGTTGTTGAGTTGAGTCTCACTTGAGGGGCCATTACCAAAGCTTCGACATTTGAACGAGATAATTTAAAACTTCAACTCCGTTCAACAAGCATCCAATTATCTCATGTCCCAATAAGTCCTTGTCAAATCAAAGGTGAGGATTTGGATGTTGATGCTAACTCAATGAAAGTTGGGATGGTACATTCGCCGCACCATGTGAAGAGCCAGTTTGGCAGCCCATTGCAGGCTCTTCATACCATGGAAGGCAACAATTGCCTATAAAACATCTGAAGCAGAAAATATTGGATACACCATTTTCTTGTTCTCCAGAATGTTGATGCCAAATTCTGGACGTTACAACTAGGCATCTATACATGAAGTTGAGAGAAATCATGTTCAAACGTCTTATTTTACCGCACTGCATAAATAAAGCAAATGGCTAGTTGATGATTCTACAAAACTCTGTAGCCTTTGATCACGAAGAGGAAAAGAGAAATTAGTGGAGAGTGCAACATCATTGCTGAGAGGAGTCGCCTTCATTACTCATAATGATCACGTATCTATGTACAGCAAGACCATAGTGAACACAATTATGTAACATCAAATTTGTGCCTTTGAAAGTGTAGGAGTCAACTTTAATGATATATCACCATAGGCTTCATCTTGTTGCACATCAATGAGTCCGTAACTCTTCAAAACCTGTCCACATCATATGAGCAATCATCGACTGAGAAAATGATCTTGAAAATCAAGAGTGCTTTAGATATGGCTTCAGTTTAGTACATCTAAAGTTGTAAAACTCTTATTATATACTCAAATACCAAAAGCTTGCCAGATAGGAAATTGCATTAAGCAAACATCCTTACATTCAAGTCCCACAGATAATCAAAAAAATATTAGCTTAGTATGAAGAATGATAAATCAAAGAAAAATGTCAATCATTATTTAGCTATATTTAGAGTATTGGCATCCTCTTTCCTAACAGAAGTAGGACAAGATTCTCGCATTTATACAGAACATCATATCATGTAGGTTTCCAGGAAGCTGGTATCAGATGCAAATTTGCAACATCAATGCGTGTAAAAATGCAAAACAGGTAGTGACCTAGGTGAACAGCAAAGCATCAGTATAAATTCTTCTCTATGTCGTGATTTTGTTGTAAATGACACCCGAAATCACTCAATCAACAGGAAGTTACTATTGGTCCACAAGATGCTCTGTTCCCTTATATGGCACATAGGACAATTTATGGCTCAACAGAAGAATCTGGTATGACAGGAACAAAATATACAATCTTCATTCATTGAACTTTAAATCTTGCCAAACATCTCTGCTACTATTATGGCACGAGAGTCAACACAAGCAAGAACTAGAGCATGGGCAGCACTGATCAAGACCTAGAAGAAAGTGCAAACGTTGATGCTCTTTTATGGGGACTGTAAATGGGCTCTGTGGAGTGGGTGGAAGAGATTAAATTCTTATGCAATATATCTACCACAAAATTTCAACTACCATAGAAATTCCAAGGAACGTACTAGTGTCTCAAAAAACATTCTTGCGCATAGTCTTCTGTTCTTTCCTTCTAAAATGTTGGTCAGGCTAAGACCTGACTCTTCTTCTTGTCCTGGGGCAGTGGGAGAACGTCTTTGTAAGAACTGAGCGACTGCCCTGCAATAGTCCCAAGCAGTAAATTACAGTAAGCACAAGTGAATCACTTACAATCCAAGAGTTAAACCTAACTATTAAGCATCTAAAAATAGGGGATTCTAATAAGGACACAAGATCAAACCTTGTTCTAATAGACAAAGGGTCAATTTCTTGTGATCTGCAGGATCCTGTTATCAAGCATTCTTGGTCAGCTATAAATGTCTCGCCCATTAAGCCTTACAAAACACAGTAAAAGTAGTAGCGCAAATTATGCATTGCATCGTACCTGCCAGTGAAGTCTCCTCTGCTTCCAGAAAATAAAGTTCCTGCATATACATTGGCAACAGAATCAAAAACTTGTGTCAAAGCTCTCCACTACCACAAACTTACTAGGGAAAAAGAATCAATACATATATGTGTGTTTCTCTTGATCTTCATTAAACAACAAGGAAGCATTATGCAATAGGCAATGCATCAAAGACTCCAAGGTAGTAATGCCAAGTAGATCAGGCAAAAGAAAGAAGACCGCAAGGAGAGAAACTCTAAGCCAAGGATAAGGAACTGAGATTGGTGATGCAAAATAAGATGAAGAATGTGCCAAAACAAACTACTTATGCATGAACGCCAGCTATTTTGAGTTATAGAAATTTAGGCATGTCAAAATTCAAAATTAGGGTCAGGAAAATCGCAATACAATATTTAGAAGGTGAAACCATAACTACGAGTGTTGGCCTTTTGTCACACTGAAAACGGTCATATCAGCATTTATATAAGGACCAAGTGAAACAAGATCAATTTGAATTACACATTCACAAGAAATGCCGGGTATCAAATAATTAATGAGATACTCTATCGAAGTAAATCAGCCAGTTGGCAAAGGAATTAAAAAGAATTGAAGAATACACAAAAAATAAAGCGAAGACCTACTTCTGCAGCAGTCATCTCTGGAACATCTGAAAGGCAAGTGTTCTCTTCAACTTGATTTTCCTCTATAAATGTCAGTGGTGTTTCTGTATCAGACCTAAAAGGAACAGTGGACACGGAAGCATCAGGTGTTGGCAGAACTCCAGTTCCAACAGTACTTCCCTCAGGAAGCTCCGGTGCCAATCCCAAACCAACTGGTATAGGGGTAAAGGTATCTCTTCCCGAGAGAGGAGTTGATGCCTCTTATCGGAAGTGAAACAAAATCCAGGAAGTTGCCGCCAGTCTGGTCTTTATCATGCCGAAGATGTTCAATTTCCATGTCAAAAGCAGTAGCATTATCAGGAGATAGAGAAATCCCAAGACCAGGCAAAAATTTGGTTGTTGGACCTGGAGTCTCTGAATCCACAGGCTCTGGAATAACATCATCTTGGCCAAAAAGATGTGGGTTTATTGATACGTAATCCTTCTTAAATACATTCTGAAGATCAGTGCACATGCCTGCAGCAACGCATATAGTGTCATCCTCTAGTGAAAATTTCTCCACCTAGAACACGCAAAAAGCAGTAGAAAAGTTTTAGTGGGACAAATACCATTGAAGAGGGGTTCCTGAAAACTGCACTCCTTCCTGAGGCGTTTATTTAACTTCCATAAACCAAAAGCAGAGCTAGGAATATTCCTCCTTTTACGCAGTAAATCATTGGGATTATCAAGAGCCTTCTTCATAAAGCTGCACATAAACATTTTTGAGTTACTGAAAGGCAACAACATATAAGTCTGCCCTTGTGTCTAGACTAATAAGATTACCTATTTTTCAACACTACACATTCATCAAAAAATTGCTTTCTCTTCCTTTTCCTTGCCGGTGGCTGCTGGACAGGTGGGCTTGATCGAATCTCCAATTCAGGTGATGCATGCTCTGAGATATCGAAAAACACATGTAAAGAACACTGACTATGGCAAATCTGAAAAGGCATAAACTCAGCTCATGAACATAACAAAGCCTGCGTGGAAAGTGGTAGAAGGTCGCACCAAACAAAACGTGCTCATCTGGAAACACGGTAGCATTCTGCAGATCTGCTGAAGTGGCTGTTTCTGGACGATGATGATAAGGTAGTGATGACCCTCCAGAAGCCAAGGCATCTGGCACAGGAGGGGTGACAGTTCCCTTCTCCGTCATGATTTGCTCAGATCTTGTCAGAGAGTTTCTATCATCTACATTATCTGTCATGGGAGGAAAGTTCTCAAATCCAACATCGTGAACTGTATCACGCATAACTTCTATTTCTGGCAAATCTGGCATAGGAATGTCACGATCAATCTTTCCCCTTGATCCAAGAGGAGAATCCTGGAAGCTCTCCCCATGTACTTCTGAGTGACTACGACTAGGACCTTCAGAACGCCTGTTTAGACACGCATAGAAATCACCTTATCATTCTACGATCAAAAGACTATGTATTTTTCTGTAAACTGCATAACATAGGGAAAAAAAAGAACTTCTTGTAAGGACACTTACTCCTCTTCCATTAAACTAACCACAGAAACAGGTACCAGCGCATGTTGTGACGATTCCAGAATATCCTATAACACAAGCCATTCTTGTTAGGTATCAGAAATATTTCTAGCTGTTAAAGACAAAGCAATGATAAGTCACCCGAATGAAAAGATGATCAAGTGTGAGATTATAACCTCATCAAAAGATATAACAATATAAGGATCTCTTCCGGTTGGGATTTGCTCTAAGAACCAAAGCAAGAAAAGTACACAAATTCATGAGTTAAGTACGCAAACTTCAAACAAAATGATTCAAAAACATTAGACTTGTTAAATTAAAAACTAGTCACCTATCAAAGTAATCTCCTCGCGGCTCCGTAGATGGTCATCCTGGATCCTGAAATAAGATCCACTATTCATAACATTTCAAAAAGTGGAACCATAGAAAGGCAAGAGACTAGTCACAATCATACCCGTCTTCATATGTGTCATCCAAATCCATGGCATCAAGTTCAAATGTGTTGGGCAAAGTGATAGATTGTACCGGTGCCTGTCTTGTATCCTCTGGCAAATTAAGCTCTACTGGAGCAAAAACTTTGCTCAATCCAGTGAGTATAATATTACACTCGTGGAAAAGATAATCCACTTTTTTGGAATATATCCGAACAACGCCCAACAGAAGATGGCCAGACATCCTCAAAGCAATTGGCACCTCAGGAAACATAATATATTCTACAGAATACCAAAAAGAATTACTCAAATTTGAGAATCTTTTTGAGTTGCATATCCAAACAATTACAGAATAACACCAGACGCTAAGAGTATGGATAAGCACTTGAAAGCAAACAGATAATTTAGCGTCAAGGAATCAGAGGAAACTTCCAATAAAAGTTCTTATTATTATGCTACAGTGAGAAATACACTCCCCATGTGCAAGTTTGGGAAGCATAACTTAATTGGATAGCCCAAGAGGCATCTTCCTTCAATATTCAGATTAATCCCTTCCGAGAAACTTAATGTCAATCGCTCTCCCTTCTTACCACGCTACTACCCTTTGACTTAAAAAACATAAGGGCATTACCGTGATCGAATAACGTAAGAGCCATATGATTGCTTTGTGCAGCAACTGCACAAGCACCTTCAACCACACTGGCATTTATACAAGCGTCTGCACAGAAAATTGGAAGGATTTCGAAGACTAGTGATCAAC
This sequence comes from Syzygium grande, assembly GCA_024733475.1. Classification (NCBI taxonomy): domain Eukaryota; kingdom Viridiplantae; phylum Streptophyta; class Magnoliopsida; order Myrtales; family Myrtaceae; genus Syzygium; species Syzygium grande. Next base: position 171,643 of record JAMXDD010000011.1, read on the forward strand.
AAGGGACTATTACAGTTTATTAAGTCAGGGCGATAGGAGGAATGAACCCTCAAAGTTCAGCCGAATCAACATGACATGAGCGATCACTGGATAAAAGTAAATGCGACTGGACTGACGAGAATATTTCTGCCGCCAAAAGCGGAAATTAAATGGACTCAAGAATGATAATTTCCAAGCTAAAAATTCCTGGGTCTACAGACAAACTGGTTGAGAAAACAATGAATCCTTGCAGAGTATTTTGCCTTGTAAGATTCTTCCGTTTCTTCGAACCCATTAATTAACTCGTAGTAGCTCGTTCGAATGCAATCGCAAAGGAAAACCAACAGGAAAACCAGCCCCAGAAGTGAAGATGGAGGGAGAAAAAGACGAGTCTTGCGGCGTCAAAGCAAAGAAAGGAAGAAGCTTTCGGGCCAATTCACATGCAGACTGAAGTCTGACCGCATCAAATCTCCACCTTTGCGACGGGTGAACCGAACAAGGCAGGGGGCAAAAGAAATGACAATCACTACCGTAGCTCCGGGAAATCGGGAAAGAAGGAAAAACTCGAGAATGAAGCACAACAAGAGTGGGGAGGGATGAGAATACGAACCGACGGTCTTGAGGATATCGGTGGAGGTGTAATGAGATTTCTTGAGGCGATGTTGCAAATGAGCGGCGCACCAGACGGTGCCGAGGGGACCTTTCCGACCCAGAAATGTCTGGGAGTAAAACATGTCGCCGCCGGAGATGGAGGAGGAGGAGATAACGACAACACCGTTAGCATAAACACAAACTGAAGTCTGAAGAACGAACCCACCCACCCACCCCTGCGATGCGATGCGATGCGATTGTTGACTGTCGATTTGGAAGAGAGAGGAAATGGGAAGAGGGGAAGGGGGTGAATTTTGGGGTGGCCGCGGGAAACCCAGTGAGTGGCGCCAGCTTTTGTTTTTGCTTTTGTTTTTGTTTTTGTGTTTCTCCCCCGCGCTCTCTTTTTTTTCTCTCTCTCTCTCTCTCAAAAGGGAGAAATAAGGGCGTACGATTAATTACAGTCCCGCTCAAAACAATATATTCTTGTAAAAACTAAACACCAAATAATTCGAAACGGTTATATTTGGTAAAAATGGGATGGGGGTAAGGAAAATCTCGAAATTTCTAACCTTTTTTTTCTTTTGGTAATCAACTTTTCCAAAATATTCGATCTAACATAGACATCATAAAATATTCTCTTAATAAAATTATAATCTTATACATCCGGTCGCGGGAACAAATCTCTTATGCCACTACGTTCACACTACCGTTGAGAATGGACCCCCAAAAAAAAAAACAGTAGAAAATGATGGGGAAATACCAATAAACGTGAAATAAAAAGTTTTAAATGAAAGCTTGCAATTAACTACCCACTAATAGCCATCCAAAAAAAAAAAAAAAAAATCCTACCCACTCATAGTAAAAGTTAAAAACTGATCCAATTCTTCTATAAGAAAAATGTGGCGCAAGTAGCGTTTTGTTTTAGTAACACTTCAGAACAAATAAAATCGGTTCCCATGTCTGGAAAGAAGATTTTCTTATTCAAAAATAGGATTGAAGAGATTTGGTTATATATGTGTGTTCAAAATGATAAATCACAAGAAAAGAGGGCGACTGCTCATTTGCTTAAATAATTTGAGTCTCCTGTGTGCAATACACCGATATACTCATCTTTCCCGTCAATTAAAATACCATAAAAGATAGATACAAAAGGGTATAATTTAGGACTTTCAATGATGTTGCAGTGGATGTTTGGAATCCACTCCAAACGATGCTTTCCACCTAAAGTGAAAAGATCATCAAAATATGTTCACATGCATTCATATGCCGTTATATATTAAAAGTTGAATAACTTGAAAATTTTCGAGTGCCTTGAGTTAAAAACGTTAATTTCGCAAATTCAAAAGATAAAAAGAAAAAATACCAATCCTTCCGAGCAAGTCCATTTAACCTCACTCTCAACCCACAGCTCACTACTCCACTTCCCCTCCTCTTCTCTTCCCCGCGATGGCCCTCAAGCTGGCAAAACTTTTTCATACTCCAAGCCTCATTTTGCATGCTCCGCACGGTCTGTGCGTTATACTCTCTGCCATTGCAAAAATTAGAACATGTTCTTTCAAGTTTTGAATGTATCAAAGAAATGTCTATTCCCCAAGCAACGAAAATAAGCTTCTCCTGCCAATAAATCTTCCAGAGGTATTAGGTTCCATTTTGTAAGCTTATCTGCTTCTGGAAAGACCTGGCTGGCCGGTTCTGGAGCCCCAAGTAAATCACCCGCATCAGAGCAGACATGAATAGCACTGAAGAGTATCAATACAGTCTTGGGGTCATCACTAAAGCAGCACAATCAATCTCAGGATGAAACTTACAATATGCAACCGAGCTTCAAAACTATCTCCTTCATCCCCACCCTTTTCAGGTAAATAAATAGAACCAAAACACTCCAAACTTGCAAAAAGCTGATATCTCCGGAAAATACATAAATGATGTACATATCCAAAAAGCCAAAGCTCTCTCTTACTGCTACGCCTTGTTCACACGAATTCGTTGTCCTTCCATAAGCTGCAAAGCAAGATGCAGAGCAGTCGATGAGCTAGAAAACCACAACTACTGATCCATACAGAGAAGAGAACATTTCTAAGGGTCACACAACTAAGTTTTATATCAAGAAGACTAGAAAAAAGCGAGCAACAGCACAACCTAGAAGCAAAGATTGAACAAAGATCATGCAGATAGAGCTTAAGCCTCAAGATAAATAACGCATAGCAACTCGGGCTGTAGTAGCACACATGGCAACCTGACATGTGTGTGCCAACATGAAGCTTACGCCAACAAGGCCACATAATTGCATAAACTATCGACGGTGATCAATCCACTTACAGCATTGTTAAAAGATGCGATAGCAGCTTCCACATCCTCATCAGAGGAAAAGGTAACAAAACCAAACCCACTGGATTTTGATGTTCCCGGAACCCGTGAAACCTTTGCACTTAGTACCTGTCCCTTCTCAGAGAAAAATCGCTTCAGCGTGTCTGTAGTTACTGACTTAGAAAGATTTCCCACATACACTTTGTGTGGGCTGTCGACAAACTGGGATTCCTCAGCTTGGAAAGGGGACAAATCCACCGACGACAAAGGTTTTTCGGTGATGTTCACTTTGATCTCCCGGCCTCCTATTTGCTGCCATGGAATAGATAGAGCTAATCATTCCCGGTAATCTACTGTCTACAAATGTAACTCCCTCAATTTTCATACATGAGTCACTTACAGAGCCATTCAGTTTCTCTACTACGGCATTGGCATCCTCGACCGTCTTCATCGTAACAAATGCAAATCGGCGGCTTCTGCCAGAGTACTTATCGTACATCACCTAACAGCAGACCAAAACAAAAAAAGAAGAAGAAGAAGAGCCTCAAGTTCAGACATTATTTCATTAGTTTTTCTTTTTTAAAGAATCAAACCCACTCATGTAGCCACTCAATTTGTGATTTGGACAAACATTCATAATGGGCTTCGGTAAAAAGCCACGAGTGAGATGCAATGTACATCCTGATGCGGACCAAGCATAATCATTTAACCAGGGGACTGGACCCGACAGACAAAGAGGATGGACAATGAAGAGAATCCCTAATCAGGACTGAAAGACGTGCATTGGATTGGGAGTAAGTACCTCAGCTGCTTCAACGGCGCCGTGTTCCTCAACGATTTGGGCGAGCTGGGCGTTGTCGACGTCTCTGGGGATGTTTCCGATGTAGAGCCTCCTGGCGGCAGCGCCCTCCGAAGAAGGAGAAGAAGCGACGGCGGCTTCTTCCGCAACGGCGCACACACGAACTCTCTTCAAGGACAGTCCACGCGGGGCGAAGGGGACGAGGGAGAGGCGGCGGTAGGTTTGAGAGGAAACGGGAAGGCGAGGAGGGGCTTGAAGTCGAGGATCGGGACAGAGAGCTGCTTTGCATTGGACGACGCCGACAAACGGAAGGAGCGGGAGCGACGGGAGAGACCGCGAGGCGGCACCGAGGAGAGCAGCAAAGATAATGTTGCCGATGATGATGCCATGGGAGGAGGGAAGAGAGGAAGGAAGCACAGCAAACCAGCAAAAAATGAAGGAGGAGGAGGAGGATTGTCGGGGGTGGAGGGAGGGAATCGCGTGATTAGTATCAGTGCGTAGGCGGAATTGCGGTTTTATCTTCTGCTTGCAAAAGATTGTCCATTTCCTTTCTCCCCCCGACCCATCCCCCCCTCGCCAAGACAGACATTGCACCGGAAACTTCAGGTGGGCCTCTACTGAGCAATGTAAATGGGCCGCGCCCACTGAGAAAAACTCAAAGCCCATCGGCCACATGGACCGTCCCGCTAGGGTTTCTTTCCGGGAACCAGAACAAGAACTGCAGAACTCGATTTATATGCCCCTCCGTTCGCGCCGACCGGAGCGAGCGAGTCGTCTTCTTTCTTTTCAATTTTTTCTGGGGGTGGAGGGGGCACAGAGAGGGAGGAAGAGCAGAGGAGATCCAACGATAACAATGGCGCCCAAGAGTGCGAAGAAGGTGAGCAGGAACCCGGAGCTGATCCGAGGGATAGGCAAGTACTCGAGGTCTCGGATGTACCACAAGCGTGGTCTCTGGGCCATCAAGGCCAAGAACGGCGGCGCCTTCCCCCGCCACGCCCCTGCCCCCAAGCCTTCCCTTCCCGTCACCAAGTCCCCCAAGTTCTATCCCGCCGACGACGTCAAGAAGCCCCTCCTCAATAAACGCAACCCCAGGCCCACCAGGCTCCGCTCGTCCATCTCCCCCGGCACCGTCCTCATCATCCTCGCCGGCCGCTTCAAGGGTAAGCGGGTTGTCTTCCTCAAGCAGCTCCCATCCGGTTTGCTCCTCATCACTGGTGAGTTCGTCCTTCTCCATCTCTCTCTCTCTCTCTCTCTCTCGACATCCACCATTTGCTAATTGGATGGCCTTGCATACGCCGGAGCTGCCTAAGTCTGAATTTTGATGGCACGATTTTCTCTTAAGTTGCGTCGTTAGTCGATCCAGATTGGGTTACCCTCTGCAGAATTTGTGAGCGTGGGGAGCAAACTTTGATGCTTCTGTACAATACATTCTGTTGTAGGTGAAAAATTCATATGCATGTGTCCTGCACTATGCTAAAGTTACGTACTTGGGCATCGATTGACCTCCCGAGTTCCCTCCCTTTGTTATGTGCTTTTATCTCGGTGCGTATTTACCGTGGCGTTTTGTGTTTGGCTTAGCATGTTCGAATTTGATTTTACTTCACATGAATTCGATGTGGTTATACGGTGCCTATATTAATTGTTGTTGTGGTGTCAGGATGTAGTGATAGTTAAGAGTAACTGTATGATGCAACATTTAGAGCCGAGTGTCGTAGAAACAACCCCCGACTTCTTGTTGGGAGCTAAGATTTAATCGCTTGAGCTTCCACGTTTTTTACTTATGAAATCCTGCCAAGCATTCTGCTGGAGCAGTTGTCCCCTTTTAGAAGCAGAAACAACTTTGTGAAAGCATCCAGATTTTACATTTTCCGTCTTCCCACGGTTCTACGTCTGTACATTGCAAATATCTGGTTCATGATGAGTTATCTTTTCCAGCGCTGCAACATCAGTCGCCTCTGCAATCTACTTCGTGCGTTAGATTCACTAATTTGTGTTCTCTAGCATGAAAAATCAACTGACTAAAGTTACATTCCTTAATAAGTAAGGGAGGGCGTAGCTACTTTTTTTCAGCTTAGTCACGTGGCTGTAGTGTATTACTTTATGCCAGGCAGGGCTTATACAGAGGTCACAAAGAACATAAGTTTGTAATTGTTTTTCCCTACAACCACTCCTGTATTGTCATTAATCTATTTTTATCCTCCAAATTCAGGTCCGTTCAAGATTAATGGTGTTCCTCTAAGAAGGGTTAATCAATCTTATTTGATTGCAACATCCACTAAGGTTGACATATCCGGTGTTAATGTTGAGAAATTTGATGACAAGTATTTTGCAAAGAAAGTCGAGAAGAAGAAGAAGAAAGGAGAGGGCGAGTTCTTTGAGGCCGAGAAGGAGGTCAGTTCCATGAAATAGTTTTGTCATCTTCTCAACAGGGGAGTAGGATTCCTCTGCTGGCATTGCAACATTTAACATTTCTTGCTCTTTTTCTTTTCGAAATGTAGGAGAAGAATGTGCTTCCACAGGAGAAAAAAGATGACCAGAAGTCAGTGGATACTCCATTGATAAAATCCATTGAAGGTGTGCCGGATTTGAAGACCTATTTGGCTGCCAGGTTCTCCCTCAAGGCAGGCATGAAACCTCATGAACTCGTCTTCTAGAGGATGAAGTATAGTGCTAGGATTTCTCAGTTTTTGCTACTTTGAGCATTGTTATCTCATCATGTGTACTTTTTATTCTCACATTGCTATAGACATCTAAATGTTGTCATTTTCAGAGGCAATACATACTTTGTGGGGCAATTTTCTTTTCTCTGAATTCAGCAATCCTGACATTCTGTTGACTTTCGGTACTTACAATTATGTTGTGGGATTAGTTCATCATTTTTGTTTTCTGTGAAGGTTGTTAAATGTTGATTTAACATCTGAGCATAGTAAAGGGCTTTGCCTCTTTGATTGTCAGGCCGTGTCCCTCGCTGCATTTTTGGCATGCGCTTTGATGTCAGTCTCAATTGTAAAAGGCTTTTTCCTTTGAATAATAGTCCATGCCTCTCCCTTATGGTTAAGGTTTGTGTGAAATTTGACTGCATTCTCTGTCTTTATTGGGATACTGGACTTGGTCATCTCCCGTCAATTTATTTGCGTTATATGTAAAAGGCGGCAGGGTTATATGTGAAAGGACTTTATACTAATACATCCAGTGGCCTATATCGCATGACTGAACAAATCTTGTTTTGTAGTCCTGTGGAACTTGTTCTCAGCCGTTGCCATCTAAATTACGGTTATATCGAGTAATCTAATCTTAAGGCAGATCGTTGTTATGGATTATGCCCGGGATTAATCAGAACTTCATCTTTTGGGAGCTGATTCTGCCATGCAATCGATTTTGTTTAGCTATTCTCTCTTGCAGCTCTGAGAATGATTTGCCAGTTAAAGCTGTTAATCTAAGAGTGCTTGTTGTGTTTTTGACATGGTATTAAGACGTGGCTGCTTTGTGATTTAGAAATCGGAAAGATCAAAAGGGCATACATTTTGGGATATCTAATGGATACAGGTACAATTATCTTCAACGTTGGACATAAACATTGCGATACCAGCTTAACTTAATCACCCAAATGGAGTACACAATACCCTTATATTACACAAAGCAGTGTGTCAGAACATAGATTGGATGCATCTAATATGAAACAGCAGGCAAACCAGAAGTACGGCGATTGTTTCGTCACAGTAAACCATCTGTGCGAGCAGGCAATCTCTTGAAAAAATTGCTTGGGACTAAAGGGAGTTTGCTCCGGAAACGGGGATGCCGCAAGTAATACAGTCCTGTCACTAGGGCCACCGCTTTGAAAGGAGTGACATAAAGCACCACGGCTGCACAAAGACAAAACATGATGAAAAGGCCTGTTGCTCTTGGGTCTCTCCAAATGAGTAGGGATTGCAATCTCTCTCCTTGTGTTGCTATGTCGCCCACGACAGTTTGAATCCTACCTGCAACACTCCTAAGTCTGTCATACCTCATTCGGACAATATCGTGCGGCCTAGAAGTAGGGAAAGTATCAAATTCTTCATCCAACTCATCTGGGTACACAGCCTCTGCCCATGAAAGCTTTGGATCCATGTGAGGTGGGTGCCTTGGACGAAACCTGTAGTTCCATAGTCCGATAAGGAACATGTACAGAAATAGAGTTGGTAGTATCAACTCTGGATACCATATTAGTATCAGAAACAAGATGTGAACCAACACTGATGTCATGGGGTTCTTCCAGTTACAGACATCCCCGAACCACCTGCCCATATTAATCATTCCTGAAAGGAGTGACATTATGCGAAAGAAGTTGGCTTTACTCCTCCTCATGCTCCAAAAGTGTGAGTCCACATCTAGCATATACTCCACCACTTCTTTTCTGAGAGGAGGTTCAGCTCTCCCAAGCCTCACCGCCACAATATTCATTGCTTGGTATCTGAGATTGTCTACTTGATTAACAGTAAAAGGATGCAAGTAATGCATTTTTGGTAGCAAAGGGTGTCCGTAGACATAGATCATGTTGGCGAGAGAAAGGGTAGTGAACCGAAATGCAAGTTGTAACTCACCCATTTTCTTTACACCTTGTGGTTGCAGAACCAGAAGTGGATAAGAATGTGTGTAGATACGGTGAGCTTCTAGTGTCGAGAGGCGAATTCGTACCTTGCCAATTTGTGAATCTCTTGCTGCACTGCCCGTAGCTGACTTCTCACCTCCACCCAAATGGCAATTGTCGAAGACTCCTAATGTCATCACAGTGCAAGGATCATAGACCTCCCATGTGTATTGTTCATTCCACTTAGGATTCATCGTATCAAGAATCGTCCTTGTCCGAACCCATTTCTGGCCGTACTTTGCTACACAATATCCATCTGTGGTCCCTCGACCGTCCTTCATCTTCATTGGGAGGAGCCCTTGTGCACTTAGAATACCCACCTCCAATATGCCCACTGGCTGCTTCCAAAGCTGCCTTGATGTGGGCCGCTGATCACTTATGTACATGGTTGATTCATCCAAGACATGGTATCCACCTTCGAGGCAGACTCTCAAGTGAATCCTGCTAGAAAACTTCAGCTCCTTTCTCCTGTCTGCTTCCAGGGCTCCAAAGCCATACTTTTCAAGATTGAACCATCGAGAATGAACTGGCCTGTGGTCAAGCCGCTTCTCAAATGTGTCGAGCGGGAGAATTATTTTCCCTAGCATTTCCTCTTTCGAAGGGTGAACTCGATCTTCGACTGTAATGACCAGAAGCTCTTCGAAAGGCTCAGCTGCTACAAAAACTAGATCCTCATTCCAAAGTGGATTGCTTGTGCGAGTTGGACATATCTTCGTCCTTAGTACTTGACTGCCAACTTGAGCTTTGACAAATAAATCTGGCAATCGGCTTCTGTCACTGGGAAGTGCGTCTTGAGCTTCAATGACATTCACTCTGAGATACCAGAGCTTTGGTGACACATAAACCTTTGATCGAACATTAAATACACCTTCCCCATAGACAGAGGAAGCATCAGAATGCCATGCCTCAGGAAAGGCTTCATCAGCTTGAGTACCCATCCAAACTGCCAGCATTATCTCTCCCCTCACTTTCCCTCCTCCCCTCCTGTCCTCCAATCTATACCACTGTGGCGCCAATGGGCTGTCAGGAGGAACCCTAGTAGGAATTTCATTCAGGTCGAAAACCACTCTGCCAACATAATCATCTCTTCCCACCATTTCCTTATCCTTCACAAAAACCTCAAGTGCCGACGATTGGATTCTGTCCTTTGAGAAAGCAAAAACTTGCTTCCACTCTGGGTTCATTTTCTTCTCAAAATGCCTCGTTCTTCCTTTATAGTTCCCCAACTTGACCTCCACATAAGGGTCACAGCTCCCAGTTATGGAGCTTGGAGGAAGATCTTTAGCTTTTACGACTCCAACGTATAAATAGAACATCTGTTCTACAAGGTCGTATGTGCTTGTGAATCTCTCGCTGCTCATCCACCCTCTGCCGCCATATGATCCACTGTTTAGCCACCGTTCACCAAGCTCAGGATTGGCATCTTTGACCTTATAATCATCTGGATTAGGTGCTTGGGTTTGGAGAGCAGCTGAGTACATGGTGAATGGACCAGCTTGACTTGCTAGGTGTTTTCCAAAATAATGTGTGCTAGCTTAATAGCACTACTTGGTTCTGCATGATGAGTTACCTCAATTGAGATTCTGATGAACAACCAGAGCAAACATATTCAGCATATTTAGAATTTAATATTACCTGATGTTTTAGCTCTAGAAGAATGTAGGCTTCAAGTTCAACTACCTCTGTCCTGAATCTGCCAAGGCAAGAGGGTGTTTAGAGAAACATGGGAAGTGGCATAACCTTCTCAGCATGTTTGCTTGGCTGGAATCTCGTTCTCCAAGAGCCGCAGTGAAAAAAGAGCAATTTATTGGGGACTATGGCAAGACAAACATTTTTTACCAATCTCACCTTTGACAAGTTGGAAGAACGACGAAGTGTAACTCTTTGATACGCTTCCTTGCCTTCCTCGCAATCTTCTAGCAAGGATTACAGCCCTTCAAGAAGTTTAGGCTGGGAAATCAAACGTCCCAAGTTTTTCTTCTGAGAAAACTTGAATGGCTTGAAATGCAGGTTTTGATCTCAACAATATTGGGAAGGAGTTTCTTTTGACAAATGGGATTGAGGTTGTCATTAGTTGTTTTCTCGGGGTAGCTACAGGTGATATATAGATCCTAGCTTCATGGTGCCTTTCGTAATTATTCTTCTGATATAAGAGGATACCAAAAGTGGGGCAGAAGCCCACAAGAAAGCTTAGACTCAATTTGGAAGCAAGGAAGTCCCAACAAAGAAGGAAGCTAACGAGTATGAGAAAGTTCAGATTCTTCCCCTTTGAAGCACAGTGGCTAGAGGGTGAGTTCGTTTACGAGAAGAAAGGAATGCTTTGATGAAGAAGCCTGCTGAGGAAGGAATAGTGAAAGTGCAGAGAAAGCATGAAATTCTTATTGATATGCTTGGAGAAAATGACTAGGACCAGGACAGAAATGGACCTTTTCTCGAACAACTGATTGCAGAGTTGATCTAGCCAATTTTCCTTCTCTTATGAAAATGAGAAACATCACATGAAAATGCAATCGGTGATACATCATAGAACAAACATCATTTTCCATGTTCTCTTTTTCAATACAAAGTAATTTGCTGTTGCTGCTATGATCTTCTCTATTTCGATTTTGGACGCTTCGCGGATTCATCTTCTTCTCATTGTTTTCTGTAATGGAGCTTGGCACCTCACCTTCTAGCATGAATTCTATTCGTTTGAGTTGGCCTCCAGCTTATTCGTTAATCGGAGATTACTTGAAGCCTTGTTAAAGGAATCCCGAAGTGATCAAATCCAGCGCTTTTCTACCAATTTAAATGATGAATTAAGGATCATGTTGTGTTTGAAGTGAATAAACAAGGTACGGCAGTAAGTTAATACGACACAATCGACGTACTATTTGAACATCATTAACCATGTGCTCAAATTTTTTATTCCTCTAGAGGAAACTTATTTTCATGAATTAATTAGGTTTACAAGAAAATTGAGAATAAACAATGAAATACATGTTTTTCAATTTAAATTTTACTGAAATTCGGATGGGTCCAAATAGTTGTTAAAGGATTGGGGATGGAGCGCATATACTGAATTGTGAAAAAAAATCTTAACTACGTCTGAATTGTGTGCGCTCAACTCACATAAACTAGTTATTGCGTGGGATCCGTGGGCCACATCTAATCCAACGGTGCATGTGAATTGGGCTCACATGTATGGGAAGTAGGCAACACCTGCCATTGAATCGAACTTGGAAAAAGTAAAAGAGTGGGTGAAATCTTAGAATCCGTTTTGTTTTAGAAATGATTGCCATTTTCAATTATTTACCAAAGAGCTTTGTTCTGAATTAAAGGCGATCAAAATATGCTTATATTCCGCCAAAATCATGAAAGAGAGCTTTTCAAATAGTTGTTTTAGCCCTGTGTTTTTGTCATTTGATATGAAAAATAATGTGAACATCACAAAAATCCATTTTGATTTTTATGACTAGAATTTTGAAAACAATTACCGTTGTTTTCATTTCGAAAAAGCTATTTGAACTAAACAAAGCCTTAGTTATTCTTTGTGATTGTGGTCTGGAGGTTAATTTACAATATGTTTTTGAGGAAGCACAATATCATTACGAAGTTCATGTGGTTCTGTGACGAACTAATGTGAAAGTGAACACCAACCCTTATTTGACTGGGTTAACAACATTTATTTGCTAGTTTCGAAATTACTAGCAGTTATAATAAAGTCACTTTCGAAGTTCACCGACTTGTCAAATTTACTAATTCTTATAGAAAATGACCAGGTCTTATTTTACTAATGCTTGTTGGATTGTTCGAAATTACCAACCGTTTCAATACTTTACCATAATTTATTTGTTAAAGTTACCAAGATTTTAATTTATTAAATCTTATAGACTTTTCTTTGAATCACTACTGATATTTGTTTGATTGTTTTGAAATTACCAACTCTTCTAATAATTACCACTATTTTTTTTTTTTGCAAAAACTTACCTACTTTTACTTAACTTTTCTAAGAAATTACCAACATTTACTACATTTTTTTGGAAATTACCTACCATTCCTCTAATTCGCCAAGTTTGTTGAAATTACGAACAAGTTAATACCTCTTCTACTGAATTACAGCTATTTTTAAAAGTACCAACTACTCCAATAATTTGCAAACATTTATTTAGTTACCAGCGTTTATTTGGTTGTTTCAAAATTACCTATTGTTCCAATAATTTACTAACATTTATGGTAATTTATCAACCCCAAAAAGGGTAATAACTCCTATAAGAAAATATCGGCTCTTATTTGAGTTTGCTACCATCTTTTCTTTGATTGTAATGTACGAAATGTTTCAATAGTTTATTAATGTTAATTTGGAGAGCCTACTGACAAGTTAAATTACTATTTTTATATGAAATTACCAATTTTTTTACAAAATTATCAACTACATTCACATAATTTATCAACATTTTTTTGCAGAACCTAAGTTACCAACTCTTCATGAAATTTTCAACTCTTATTTAAGTAACTTACCGGCTTTTATATGATTGTTTTAAAAGTATCAACTGTTCCAATAATTTACCACATTTGTTTGGGGAGATTTCCAACTTGTTAAAGTTACGATCGAATAAACATTAGAAAAGGGACTCAAAGTAATTTCAAAATAATTAAATAAACGTCGGTAACTAAAGGTAAATGATTGTTAATAAAGCTAATACTAGGTACTGACTTTGTCCGTGAAGGGTTGGTAAATCACTCAGACTAAATTGGGACTTTATTATAAGACTTAGTAACTTTGAGGGAAAATACCACAAAACCCCAAACTATGCCACTTATGACATATTTATCCTGAACTTTTTTTGTGACACGAAAAATCTCAAACTATGCCACTTGTAACAAATTTATTCTGAACTTTTTTTTGTGACACAAAAAACTCCAAACTATGCCACTTGTGACACATTTACTCCATAATACATTGACCTATAGGCAGTTTTGTCTTTTTCTTTTTTTGTTTTTTTTTCCTTTTTTTTCTTCTTGGCGAGGAGGGTAGCCCATGCTCAACCCACCGCCGGCGAGAACCGCCCTCGCAGGAAAATAAAAAAAAATAGAAAAGAAAAAACGAAAATGCCCATAGGTTAAAATATTGTGGGGTAAATGTGTCGCAAGTGGCATACTTTGGAGTTTTTCATGTTACAAAAAAAAGTTCAGTACAAATTTATTACAAGTGGCGTAGTTTGAGATTTTTTGTGGTATTTTCCCTAACTTTTACACAATGACAACTTTAGTAAGTAAATATTGGTAAGGCCTAGTGAGGGGTTGCTGCCGCTAGTTGCCAAGAGAGTGTAACTTTTGCAAAGGATCTCAAACCTTCGAGTCACAAGTGGTGCAGAATAGTTATGCATCAATCCGAACATTTCGCAGTAGGTGGAGACCTTTGTGGTAACGACTAGTTGTTCCTCCCTATGCTTTTAATTATCAAAAGGAAAAACAAATAAATATTGGTAAGTTTTTGGAAAAATCGTAATTTTGAAACAACCAAATAAAAGTGGGTAAATGAACTCGTGTAAGAGTTAGTAATTTTCTACGAAAGTTTTTGTAACTATAATGCATCGGAAAGCTACACAAGTTAATAGTGATAGTTTATAGTAATAATAGGTAATTCAAAAGTTAATTAAATATCGATACCAAAACTATTGGTAACTAAACAACACGTAACTAGTTAAATAACTCTTTGTATTTCTATAATAATTGTTGGTAAACTAACATGTTATCGATTGAAGAAGTTGCCCGTCAGTCTATAGAAATCTTTTCAACTCGTAACATGGGTGAAGCCATTGCACCGCTAACCTTTAGAGCCCAATGCGAGCGGCTGCGCCATCCTAGTGTAACGACAGACTATCACATTTTCTATTAAGACTCAAACTTTTGGGTGGCTTCCCCCGTCAAGTTGTTCCTCTTTGCGGTTGTTTGCTCCACCGTTGCTCCTTAGCAGAGAAAGAAGAATAAAGTGCGTGTCCAGATTGATTAGTGTACGATGATGTCCACACGGGGAAAGGTTCTTCCCTCCAGCGGCAAGGCATGTACCAAAAGGTTCTAGCAAGGTAAAAAAATTCATACAGGAAGGACGAGCGTCCAGTCCTAGTAGAACCCAAGGAGCAAGCAACAAGTGAAGCTTAATCAACAAAGGATTCGGATTCTTAACTGAAGAGACACTTCAGTGGCTTCACTCTCTGCGCGGTGTTCCAAAACTATTGAAAATTCAATCCTATAGAGACTCTAGATGAAACCCATCCGCAGGTACAAAGGGCAGCATTGAATGCCATGGTTCACTCAAATTTCTATTACGACTTCTAAAATTCGTTTACAAGTTGTCTCGTACAATACATTGAATGCAAAAACTCCTTTTAGATGCTTTGACAACATCGGCAATACAATAGCCAACAAAATTTCATAAACGATGATAACAAAAATAATGACAAGATTATTTTGACTATAACTTCCTCATAACCCGACGGCATGCGAGCTGAATCTTGCATAGCAAAAATTGCCGAATTGAGAAGCATGAGCATACTTATGGGTACTATCAGTAAATTGCCGCGGTGCTTTGAATTTTTGAAAACATCATAGCACAGCTGTAATCTGACTTTTAGAGAAAACTCCTTTGCTCAAATGGTCTGCCCTCTGAACTTAATCAGCAACTTTCGGCTTTGCCTTCTGCTTTTTTTGTTTCAAGAGATCCCAGGCCTCGGCCCAATCCAACTGGCGGCTGAACTTCTACAGACGCTACTTGGTCATTCTTATCTTCAGAGCCATTTTGAGAATGGCCATTGACTTCCTTCTTCGACCCATCAGTTTCCTCACTATTGACAACTTCAGGGGTCATTCCTGAATTGATGATATTGAGGAGCTGCGTAAGGGGTTGCAAAGCTTGGACAGGAACACCATGTGGACGTATCAAGAGACCCCTAGCCGCAGCCTTTTTCCTTACTTCAGCTGCTGCTCGTGCTGCCCTTTCATCAACCCCTCTTCCTCGTGGAAGAGTTTCACCAATAATGGCAGCATTAATTGACTGATTAACAGACGTACTGGAACTTGCAGATCCCCCAGATGCAGCAGCAGCTTGAAATGCATGCATCAAGTCTGGATGAGCCTGTTAAGCAAAAAGAGAACCATTACACATACACACAGATGGTTGATTGAATCACAAAATGCATATAAGGAACCAAATATTGCAGGAAGGCAGAACATCATTGTCCAAATGGGACCTCAACAGCCTTTTAGCAAGACAGATGGACCTTTGCCTTTCAGCAAACCAGCATGGCTAATGTTTTATCTACAAAGCTCTGGCAGAGAGTATAAGCAGCATGAAATGTAACTTTTGGTGGATATGTTCAAAGATATTGCCTTTTCCAAATTCTTTATCCTTCATATGTTTGAGATTATGCCACTACCATTAACATATCTCATAGCTTGAAACAATCTAGCCAAGCACAAACTTCAAAGTCATCGAAAAGTACCTTCAAAATATTAATAGCCTTTTGAGCAGAAGCTGCATTCACAGCTTGGCCTTTCTGCTTTTGTGCATTCATCTGCCCACATAGCATTGACAGAGAAAAGTGATGAGTTTCGTATAACATAAAAATAAGAATGAACTGTGCAAAAGTAAATATTATGTCAACCAACTATATCATCTGTTTACCTGAAGTTCACGCATTTTGAATGTCTTCATCCAGTTCTGCGAATCACGGGTCCGTGAATCGTCCTCACCAAGTTGCTTAACAAGTATGTCATAAGTTTTCTTCTCATGCTGGGATGATAAGGCAACATTAGTCATCTGTCATAGCACATCATTGACGGACTAATTGCTTGAAGCACATACACACCTGATGAGAGAGCTTAAAGGCACCCATACAATTGAATGCAATTGCAAGTGCATGATAGCACACGGCAGTTTGAATATGCTCCTCCCCCAGAAGCCTCTCATTCTTTTTCAATGCCTCCTGCAGATAACGAAGAGCTGTATCCATCTTTCCCATATCCTGGTACATCATTGCAACATTTATGAATGTTGCAGCAACATCTGGATGATCAGGGCCTGATGACAAACTAAGTAGGAGTAATGCCCGTGCCATATGCTTTAGAGCAAGTTCTGTTTGATTAAGTCCATGGTAGAAAAGAGCCATATTTCCATAGCTGCAACCAGGAATTATTGCAAAGATTTATACCCACAATAACAGCAAGAGAACCGGGGGAGTGTGGATTTTGAAAATCAGTATAAATCAAGTAAAAATCAACATGCACAAACTTTCAAACATCCAAGGAAAGAAGGCCTACACCCTACACCAACAATTGACAAGACAGACTTGATAATCATATCCAAGCACCAAATTATTTATGAAACCGAAGGAAGAGGCCGGGGGAGAGGGGAAAAAATAGTGCCTGTGGGCAGTGTCAGGATGATCCAAACCCAGGCAACGTTCGTTTATAATCAATTCCTTGTGCTGCTGCATTATGGCCCCTGCCATGTCTCCTGCATGATACAAAACCATCGCAAGGTACCTGGAAAGTTGAACTAATAAAGTTACACACATTACTTGCTTTATAACCAGAAAATAGAGACAAATACAAAGTCATTGCAATCAAGAATTAAAGCTCCAGCTTATATCCGACATCACAGCAAAAATTGTTAGTTACCACGTGGTTCATGGCAATAAAGTAATCAAAATTATAACTGCAATTTCACAAGAGGTTCAAGTTATGATATGTACCTACAGCAATTAGCTACCTCTCGATGCATTGGACCTGTTACCTGCAATACATTAATTGCAAGATGTAAAAACGATGATGAACAAAATCCACAAGGCAATTTTAATGGACTGCAAATTTTAACGGACTGAAACAATATGCACCTGCTGAAGCATTGAAAATGCCTCCGAAAACAATGTGTATGCTTCACTAAGCATTCCCTGAGACAGAAAGGCCACAGGACTTAATAGAGTCTTAGACATATGGGAAGGAAAAATTGATCAAGGGATTATTAAATTTTGTTGTTTTCAAAAGTAAGCAAAGTAAATAAAGAAAAGTCGGCAAACCCGGATAATTGGTTACGCATACTTACAGATGGAAAAAGGTATATGTATCTGATCTACCTGATTTATTTCATTTCTAATTAAGCAGAAATTCACTAACCAATAGCTCAAACTCTCTACATAAAACCTACCACCACATCACTTTTACTATGAACTTTTAAAACCCCAAATTCAAAACAACAGAAAATTGAACAAACACATAAAGAGCTATTACCTCTGCCAGTTGGACTTTCCCGAGTTCCACAAGATCCTTTGCTTCTGTACACACAGGAATTGAATGCTTCACTACAGGTTGGATATCCAAGATATCAGATGTTTGGAATGGTAATGCAGCACCAAAATCATACTTGCGAGCAGCAATAGATATGCCAACCTATTGTGAAGACATACAAAAAAGTGTCATGATACATTAAACAAATTCACCTTGGCATCCCATAAATATTAAATATCACCATAAGATATATGACAATTTTCCCTGTCCAACAACCTTCACAATCCAGAAAATATCTAATCAAAAATAGATTCACATCATGGAAACTCAAATAAATAAAACAAAATGCAAATTCAACTAAACCTTATGGCAGAAGTTGCGCAAAACTGCAACTTTCTTCACACGTTGTCTTGCATCCTCCGGCAACTCAAACTATAAAACAAAGACACATGGTAGGACAAGTTGGTGAATAAGAACACAAAAGTGAACATGAAAATTTTCTAGCATATCACCACTAGGCCAATTCGTTGTTCCT
This sequence comes from Syzygium grande, assembly GCA_024733475.1. NCBI lineage: Eukaryota > Viridiplantae > Streptophyta > Magnoliopsida > Myrtales > Myrtaceae > Syzygium > Syzygium grande. The sequence continues at coordinate 189,751 of JAMXDD010000011.1, forward strand.
TGGAGAAAATGCAAACTTATAGGGGATGAGAAACAGATCTAAGTTGTAAACTATGTTTAACTTAGGCTTGTTCAGGTCCTGAGGATTCTATGCACTTTCAACAGCATGACATCACATAAATGGTTACTACCAGGCTAAAGCATTTCAGCATTAAAATTTCTTTTTTTAATTTTATTTTTTATGTAGCTTGATTCAGCGAAGATGAGATCAACCAACTGGTGGTTTAGTCTTACACATGCCTGCAGCTCTATGCAACGCATCCAGATTAATTCCTGAAGCTCTACCTTTGGGGGTTCACTCAAGGAAGTAGAACTTACCTGATATTTGAGCTTCGCGAATTCTTTAATGTCAGACCATAGCGTGTCTGAACTAATATTCATACATGAAGATTGAATCTTCTTCAGAGAAGCTCTGCTTTTCCATCTAGCTTGCCCTCTTGAAGACTTGCCCGAAGATTGGTGGCCACCTTGGTCCTGATGACAATCAACAGTATATATATAATGACCTGATTTCCTTGGATGCCAAACTAAGCTATTGCTTTAGACGTGACTAGCTTAAACTTCACAAGCAAAAATATCCAGTGATTTCTCTGTTAAGAAGACGCTTCCCCTTTCCTAACATACTATTACAGTAACACAGCTAACTGCCTGCAATATCACCACTAATGAAAGAATGGCAAACTACCGAGAATTATATTGTACCTTCTTTTGGATCCTAGACTGCACATTGTTACCCATCCCTTTCAGATTAACAGCTTGACTCTGTCCAAATAAGCAATTGAAGAAATGCGATACTGCAGGACCAATATCATGATCTTCCGTATCCCTCAAAATATCCTGCAAAATCAATAAAGAACAATAAGATTGGTCTCCGTAACCATAGCATATCATGTAATACAGGCTCAAGGAACTAAAGGACCATTCTCAGCTTCATCGTACAAAATTAAAAAGACAAATTTAAGATTTAACATTCAGAGTCTAACCAAAGAAACTAAATGCTTCACCACTTGCATGCATGCAAATAACTCAAAGTATGCTTGCAGACATCAAGTTTTCACACCAAAGAAAGCTATAAGCCTATTAGCAGCTCTGGCTTGAAGAGTTTCTGCTAGGATATATGTCACCTGAACTTGGTAATCCATGCATGGATCTGCCAACATTCTCAACATGCATTTAATTTGGGTGTTTACTCCTAGTACAAGATTTTCCAGGTAAAATGTGATGCATCATTTTCTCAACGTAAATGTAATTAACAGGAAAAAATTATTATTTAAATGTAGGTAAAATTAACCAAAAAAAGACTTGGGTGTTTACTCCTAGTACAAGATTCTCCAGGTAAAATGTGATGCATCATTTTCTCAACGTAAATGTAATTAACAGGAAAAAATTATTATTTAAATGTAGGTAAAATTAACCAAAAAAAGAACTTTAAGCAGCAATAAGCCAAAGCAGCTTTATTTCTCGGTTATGCTCTTCACCAAGAATTTAGAAATCTAGCAAAGATAACTTGAGAATCCAGACTGACCTTCAGCAGGTGCTTTGCTGACCTAACCATAATTTCATTAGAACATAGATCCCAAAGATGTGGCAAATGTTTGGTCCCATCCGCCACCTGTCATTAAGATGCAGTTCGCAAAATTCAAGAGTAAATTAATAAAGAATATGACACTCAACTTCTATGAATTCTTCATTAAGTTCAACACTTTTTGTTCAAGCCTGACTTTAAAGCTTTAGATAAGCTTAAACTTCTATCTTATAAAGTCACCTTTCCAATATAACGAACATTGATTCCATGGGCATGGAGGGCCTCAGTTAATGTCTGGCCATCCATGGGAGAAACTTCAAGGGAGCAAAGATCCTGTATAAACTTTGGCAGCACAACTTCTTTTAGATACAAACTGACTTTCTTCACATTTTCTTCATCTGCTGCTATTTCCTAATAAAGACAGGCCATGATAAAGGCATAAGAAGTTTTGACTTTTGAGTACATAAGAACAAAGTGCAAGATACAAAACTTGCCTCTTCATTCCCAGCCAACTTAAATTCAGTTAAAACATTAGGGTTGAAAAGTATTTCATCATTAGATTCAGAGATTTCAGCAGATGCAGGAGTACATTGTTGCACAGCATCAGTCCCCTCTTCTCTGATGTCCTGCAAGATGCAGCGATCATTTTAGTAAGAAGGTCAAAAGGGGGCAAATTCTTAAGTTTGCACACAGCGGGAACAATTCAGTTTTCATGCCATGTAGGATGACTTTGGCCCTTTTTCAATCTTCAATAGATGAAATAAAATAAAATGAAATAAAACGTACTTTTGTTGAAGCAAAATGGCACATCTAATACATTAAGTCAGGGAAACAGAGTACCCAAACACAAAGGAAAATAAATAAGAGATTGCGCGTGAGGGCGTAGATAGACAAAGATCAAGCTCAGAATAGAGTTATGTATTCATATTTTTAGCTATGAAATGGAAATTCCAGTCCCTCAAAGACTATTTGAGTCTTTCCAGACAGATAATTGATCTCCGCTGATTGCTAGATCATTTCAAGCACCTTAAAGAGTTCCGACATTGAATATGGGAATGGCATAACCTACTCGACTTCAGCCAATAGAAAACACATAAACTTCTGCATCTACTCAGAATGACTGATTTTCTCTCTTTTGACGAAGAACACCAATCACCTAGAACAATGCTGGGTTTTCAGATTATGCCAAGTTCTTGTTCAAACAAGCTGTACAGACAAAGACAGTTATACGTACTAATCAACTCTTTCTTAGAGTCGCAAAAAAACATATGATGCCATGAGTCAACCATTGCTGGGACTTGAGATTAAGTCATGCACGAAGTAACCAATACTATTAACCAATTTAAAGATGCTATAGCATATTATCTGAATGATACATACACAATGCCCTGATGTGATATTCAGGGGATATAATGCCAAGTTTACAAATGCCTGGATAGAACTAAACTATAATTGCCCAATACCAATTGAAGGGGAAAGATAAGGTAACTACCTTCCTGTTGGACAATCTTCCAACCCCAGCATCACCATTCCCAAGCCCGTTATCTCCGGCAACTCCTAAAGAATCAGTTGGCAAGTCACGGACAGTATCAGAGCTTGAACTCTGTTTCGATCTCCCTGCAGCCTGGGCCTTCTCAATAGAAAAATTTTAAGTAAGAAATCATGAAGTTGGCTGACCCACTTAACTACAGCAATAGCATGAGCTACCTGGCAAAAAGCTGTGACTAGTTCCTGTCTCAAAATACAAAATCGAGATCCAGGTCCAGTGTAGTTTGCATCACGAGGAGTTACTCTCATCAAGTCAAGAAGATAGTGCCTAAATCAAAACAAAAAAAGTAAATGGAAAGAGGACCTTATGAGACACACTATAAATACCGTGCAGATAAAATGAGAAGAAATTTTCAATTGTCATGTCTCAGTTCCCCCAACTACAGTATTTTATGCCATGTAAAAACATGTTTGACAAATGGGAATTTTAATCAATATAGCAACAGCACTTTAGCAAGATGCTGCAGCCAAAATTAAATTTGAAGTTGCAATAGTGGCACAAAAATGGCAAGATGCATGCCCTACATAAGTTTAGATCCAGTCTTTACATCACCATAGCCAAGTGCTATGTAACTTTACACTTGTAATGGAATCATACCCAAACATAAAAAATGTGCACCTCAACTGTTTAACTCTTTCTCAGCTAGTGAAATCTTCTCTTTTTTCTATCATCACGGAATTAATCCGTCTACCCATTAGAATTGTATCTCTCCAGCAGACAGTGCACACTATACTGTTAAGCTGTTTAGAGTACCCTGAGAATAATGTGAAAGGCGCCTTAAGAACTAGTGCAAGCCAAACAGAAAAAAATGAGCAACAATTATTGAGGAGGAAAGCAGCAAGATAATGAAAATAATCCAGAATGGCATGAACAATAAAAGCACACAGTTCAAACAAATTATGGGTAAAAGGTGATGTCACATATCAACCAGCAAACCAAGAAGAGGTAAGATAAGCTGCCCCAAGAGGATAACCTGTCATCACTACCCACAATACCCTTGCATTCCACTGGTGCAGCTAATTTGAAAATGTTTCCAGAACCATCACATACAGCATGTTCCTTCAAATGAAGACGTTTTGCTGCCTCCAACACCTAAAGACAAGAACACCAGGTCATCTAAGGGAGAACCACAGAAAGCTAGATTGAGAAATTTGAAGTGCAAGCTTGATTGATGAAATGCCTATCAATACTTCCCAGTTTTCCTTAACTGCGCTTGGGCGGAAGGGCTATGCAGAAGGCATCATCACAAGCAACAGATTTTGATGCTTTTGTTCATTTAGGGCTCAAACACTGCATCACAACTTATATAATTTAAGAATTGACACTTGGTCATTCATAACTGTGTCTTTTACTATAGCCAACTTAAAATAAAGTGTCGCTGAATCACTTCCCAAATTTTGTATGAGAATAGGGCAACGCTATATTAAGTTGGTCAGCCCCAGACCACCCACTTCCAAAAACAAATGCCATTTCAACTGGTAGTAGAATCATTGGCTGCTTATATTTAATTCATTACGTAATTCTGATTTAGAATTTTCATGGTCTCAACTCCTTATCTGAGTACCCAAATCCTGATTTGACAACCATCCTCGTAGAAGCGAGAAGATGATGACCAAGTCTTGCGTGTGAGTGTGCAAAAAACAAAATTCACATAGCAGAGAGCACTTTATATGGGTAGATGGAATAGTGTTTTAAGCAACTAAATGCTTAGCTGGCATCCCACTTCATAAGAAGAATAACTAAGCTACATTACTTGGAATTATCAGACTTTTGGCACAGAATTTATCACATTCATGCCCCCAAGAAGACATTCTACCGCAGCAGTCGAGACAGAATAGCAGAACTCTTATTACCAACCAGATATAATAGTTCTTCACAATATTATTTGCTGATTAAGGAATCATCTGCATCTCTTAATGTCTTGTGTGTATATAAGACCATTCACTTGAAGAGCAGATATGCCTTCTTTCATTTCAGTTCTCTCTCTACAAAGGATCCAAAATGGAGTGATACTATGAAGCATTTGACGTATGACCTCCTCTCTTCATATGCTAGAAGAACTTTCCACAAAGGTCAGGTTGATTGGTTGTGTTATTACAAAAGTCATGTGTGGTTCTTGTAAGAGTATGCACATATCTTGCACATAGGCTATGAATGGAATGTCCAACAAAAGAAAACTACCCCTCACCTTGGAATGAAAATCTTCATTCCAGCATATCTTCTTGCCATTATCAACAGAACCATACAGAAGGGATTCGGATTTATCCCCTTGAAGGATGCCAGGCAACACACTCTACAATAAAAAGTGGACAACTCTAGTAAAGGAACCATTTGAAAATTAAAAGCAGGAGAAAATCAGCATACAGAAGAAGACAATAGAAAATGTCAATCAGGAGACAGACAAAATCACCTAGTTTTTCAACTTAGTTAACAATTACAGCAATTGGCTATCTGTAAACAAAAAAATCCACCGAGTCTTGAGGCTAACATGATAAGGCAAGCACACTAAAAAGGAAGACCGACTTAAATGTGAAAAGCAAATACAAGTAAATAGAAGCCTAGAGGAAGCATCAGGTTTTGACCGTGTTTTATCCAATGTGCAGCTTGAAATAGAGAAAAAGTTCTGACACGTGATCTTTATACGTGTCACAAGTCTGTTAACCTTGTCAGGATTCAAAATTGTAAGATATTACAACAGCAAAGGAAGATACTAATATTTTACCCACCTGAGCTACCACCCTATGACCCCTATAGTCAATTATAGCCATAGCAAGATTATAAAGTCCAGGAACATCAGCTTCCTGATATGCTTTGGTGCCCTTCAAATCATTATTTGCAGATGCATACGTAGCCTGCTCGCTATCACCCATCTGGGTCTCGGCAGATAGATCAGGTTCCAACTGGATAGTAACAACATTTTCACCAGAATTTGACTTGTTTTTTTCTCCATCGGTAACTCCAATGGATGCACTTGGTAACTCAGAGGACGCCTTCTCAGATAATTTGTGGCAGGAGTTTGTGCTCTCGCCCTTCGAAGTAGAATCAGATGCACGTGTCTTTGACAACTGGTCGAGGTCAGCATCCACAGCAAAACTGAAGAATATATTGTTGTGGACATACCTAAACGCAAACACAAATAATTTGTCAAGTAAGATGACAAAAAGGAAATAATTTTGCCAAGTGGTAAGAGCATACCAAGAAGGTATTGAAACAGGCCACAGAATCAAAAGAGGCCAAGCCTGTAGCCCTCAAACTTAAAAAAGTAAACTAGTTTTCATCGTCAATAAAAATTTCTCTCAACCAGGAGAACAATAGAAGAAATCATCAAGAGCATATAATCAGGGAAGGCTGGGAAAACCACATAGAAACTAGATAAAGAATCATAGAGATATCCTTTGAGAACGAACTCTTATATAAATAGAACAAGATCACAACCATTTCAAGAAGCACTAACATATGGAAGCACTCAGGATCTGTTGGATTGATCTGGGGTATGCATCTGCTAATGACTCCGATAGCACCATTTACCGCTGCATCAACAAAGTCAGAAGTCACCTTGTAGAGAGCCCTATCCCGCAGAATCCTGCAAGGAAGTACATTCATTACAAGCAATTCAATAAAAAGGGGAAGAGAGAGATTGGACATGCTTAAATAAGCATCAAATTGAATTGTTTTTTATTCAGACAAAATCTGTAGCATGTAATTCGGTGTACCTTTCATGAGGAGTTGCATGGGGAAATTCCCTACAAGACTGCAACTCCTCGTTCCAATCTCTCTGCATGCCAATCAGCTCACTACCATAAGAAAGAGTTAGTGCATCCTCAGCTCTGGCTGCATCACGTCTATGATCTGATGATAGAAGTGATCAAATATGAATTAGTAGGAGATGTGGCATCAGCCAGCTTCATGCACTTTTTTCTTAAGAAAAAAAAAATGAATTGCACCTATAATACCAACTCTTTCCACATAGCCCAAGCCCAAAAGGAGCATTCAAGGTGGTAACCATTTAGAGGTGGGTCTTACTTGTGAACCACATCACAAGAAATCATCCACCAATGTGGGATCTGGAGCATTACAAATTCTCCCACTTAAGACACCAAAATCCTCGTCGGTGCCAGCCCATATAGCCCAACGTTATACCCCTTTTTAAATGTGTGATTAGGTCCATTTCTCCTCTTTGCCATCCTAGAAGCATACCAAGAGTCACAACTTATGCAAGTCCTCTCATCCCGAATATCCTTCCCCACTCTCATTTATTGACTGAAGCCTAGTCTATCCTTGACCATACATCTACTAAAAGGAGGTCCTACTCTAATACCACTCATATCACGTGGCCAAACCCCCAAAAAGAGTACTCACTGAGATAACCATTTGGGGGTGGGTTTTCCTTATGAATCATTCCACAATGCCTCTCCCAGCCAATACGTAACGTGAACTAGTATAGCATTCTCTAATAGCAACTTCTGGCTATTCTACTGGAACTTCTTTACTAAACGCGGATAAATCAAAGTTCGCCCGAAGAATTTTCAACAAAAAATTCAACGTCTACCCATAATCAGGCAATCCAGTTAATACAGCTCTATTTATTGATAGCCAAAAGGTCTTTATTTTTCAACAAAACTATAATTCTCAATTTTGAGACCAGAACTTTCACATGATGAATTCAAGAACTCAAACTCACAAACCGTGTGCAGTTTAGTCCATTGTGTCCATTATCTCCAGCAATTGACTCCGCATTAAAATTCCTCAAACAGATGCAGTTTCTCCATAGTCCTAAAACTTTCCCTCTCATTTAAATTAAATGATAATGCACAACAAGAAGACATCAAAAATTACAAAAGTATTGCTCCCCCAAAACAGAATCTTTAACATATTGATCAAACGAAAAAGTCAAAAGCTTGCATATATCATATAAAAATCGGGTGCAATATAAAACTGCAATATGTACAGAACAGATTAAAAAGTATGAGATGGCAGAGCCAGAAAATGAGCAAGAAGGTCAGGAAGCAGTTAATTTCCTGGCTTAATCGAAAGTTAAAAAGTTATATCCATTAGGCTAACAAAAAGGCAAAAGGAATGCAAACTATCCAGAGTGCTAACAACTATGCCATGCTTTACTGTACCACAACTGAGAATACTTGACGATAATGCATTTGTTTTACACATATTGTTGAAAGAATGAACAGTTCAGACAATAAACAACATACTGTTCTTACCCTCAAGACATCTCCATCTATCACCTAGGCATGATATTGTTAAGTTAATAGTCTCAGCATTTATATCACAAGCTTGAAGGATATCGATTGATTCACATTAAAAAATAAGAAATTATCGAACGACACAGCTATGCAACCATGAAGATAAATTCGCCTACTATAGAGTCTAACGCACCAGGAACCGGGTATACCCCAAGCCATGAATTTGGAGGTAATAATGATTGAACATTCTCGAACGGATGAGCAGAAGCCTTTCGTTCCAAAATCTCACGGAAAGCTTGAACACAATAACACAGAAAGTCTATGTTAAAGCCAATTATTGTACAGCAGCATACTGAGCAAAACCACACACACGCTACCTTTTTTGAATTTAGAGCTAATCTTTTGCAGGAGTCCAATAAGGGTGGTTGACTCAATGGTAGCTTTACTTGGCTTTGGATCAAGAATATTCCCTGAGCTTGAATTGACGTAAAATGTTTTTGTGGTTCCAGTGATACAAAATTTATTACCTTCCAAAGTCACTACATCTAAATAAATCAGATCACCCACAAGCCTGGAAATAAGAAAAAGCTGAAAGTTCAACAAAAAAACTCAAAGAACAAAGAGGAATAGACACAAAAATGCAAAGAAGCTCCTACCTCCTATAACTTGGAGGAGGATTAAAGGATGAAAAGACAATGCTCTCCACACATTTTATCTCCCTTGAAGAAGGTAATATCAAGTTTCCTAGGGCTCCAGGAACATCCTCCATAAGACCCAGACCATCAAGCTCTGGAACTTCAATTTTTGGAGTATCTGAAACAAAATGAAGTGGAAATGGAAAGTTTTAGTAAAGAATGCACAGGAACAATAATAAATATCGTTACAAAGGACATCAGTTGTGTACAGCCACACCTTTGGCTCCTAAACCCTTGTTTTGAGTTGTCTCATACTGCAAAGCAAGGGATGTCGACAGTGAGGCATGAAGTGTGGATAGGGACAGCAAATCTCTCGTGCGATGAACATGAGCCCTGATTGATCTGTCTTCATATAATGCTGCCAAAAAAAAAATCAGCATTATTTAGCAGAAAAATGATATGACTGCTGTAATAAATTGTCCTTTAAGTTTGAACCCTACCAGCAACCATTTCCAAGGAGCAATTGCTGGTGGTAATATCAGCTACTTCCGAAATTTCATTATAGTCCTCCAGGCAGTGAGTCAACCCATCCTTTGTGTGCAACAGTAGGTCATAGCATGTATAGAAACATGTTTCAGGAGCATCAAGAAGAAATTGCCTAATATCCATCACTGAATCTCCTGGATTCAACTGCAAATGGGAACAGTACAAAGTACATTAATCTAGAAGCACGATAAAAAATGTCAGATTGCTGACCCCGTTTCCTGTTGTTAACTAGGTGTGGTATTTAAGACATGGAGACCAATTCATTCTCAGCGTGAAAGCACAATCATCTTGAGCAGTAATATCTCAGCAAATAAGTGAGCACAGAACAAAAAGTCCCAAATAGCTGACACCTTTTAACATTAACTGACTACAATGATTAAGATGCCAAGACCAATTTTAGACTAATTATGTGAGCAAAATTATCATGACCAAGGTAATATCTCAGCGGCTAAGTGAACAATCAGACAACCATATTTCTATATCAAAAGAGCAAGAGCAATCAAGGGAGTGTACCTGTAGCTCAAGCTTCTCGCCACTTTGTGTCTTGACAGGAACTGGATAGAGATGAAGGTCTCCTGCAACCGCAGAGTTCAAGCAATTACAATACAATACATATTAGCGCATGCAACAATAGAATTCTCAAAACTCGCAAAACCAAATGAAGCTTTGACCCATCCAATGCATCTATTTTAACTCAACACTGAATGGGAATTGAAATCGAAGCCTCCTCGTCCAAAAACATTTGAAAGAAGTAAGCTGCTGCCATCACTTACTTCCTATTACATGTCTAGGAGATATGATCATAAACAAGATATAGGACGACAGAGGAAGGAGAATAAGAGGACTGTCAGTTGCGAGAATTGACCGACAGCACTTTAGAGCAAAGAGGGATGGGGCAAATATTGCACTTCTGCATAGTAGTTAAAGCAAATGTGCTCGCCACTTGGAGGACTAAGAAACCAGACTGGGCGCGGGCGCAGCAAAATGTTTGAATCCCAGTAAATTTATCCGGAAAAGTTCAAAATAACATCTACAGAAGAGTCGCCGGCGCTCACTTTGCAGGAAAAAGGAAAAGAAAAAAACGGAAGAAGGATGCAGAAGATGGACGTGTCAAGTGTGGCGGCAAAATGAGAAATCAAAAGAGCAAGATATTATCTAGGATGACAAATTAACGGTCAATTGTTGGGCATAGCCGCATAAGTATGTCCTCTCAACATCCTCATATGAAAGAGCAGGAACGTGGAAAACATTAGCAAAGCAATGTGTACCTTGTTTCGACTGGCTTGCTGCATCCGCAGTTTCAGATTCCTTCAACTCAGGTCCAGCCCCACCCAGTTCTCCAACAGCCGGAACTCCATTAGCACCAGCTACGATGGAGTCGGAGGGGCTCGGAATCTCCTTCGCGGCGGCGGCATCCGAGGAGGGCGGTCCCTCGGCAGAATTCGCGGCAGCGTGAGAGACTCTCCGATGTTTGCCTTTGTTAGACTTCCCCGCCATTTTGCCACCCGAGCGCAGAACCTAAGTCAATCCAAACGGCCCGAAAATCAGCGAGGCATTCTTGCTCGAAAGAATTCAAACAGGAGCAGCGCAGCATAAGTCCATATAAAATTTCGAAAGGGGAGGAATACGTGGCGGAGAACAAAAGCAGACGGAGGAGAACGTTGCGAAGAAGAAGAGGAAGAGGAAGAAGAAGGGAGGAGCGCGACGTGTGATTGAAGCGGCGGGGAGACAGACCGGGAATGCAAAATTGGAACGGAGGGAGGAAAACCGGCGACCGCAGCTCAAGAGAATCCAATCGAGAGAAGAAGCGAGGCCACAACGAAGAAAAGGGGGGAAGAGACCCAGGTGGCGGAGGGGGACAGAGAGAGAAAAGCGAGCTCGACGAGTGATGAAAGCGGGAGGGGCGGGGGGGCGAGGATTACGCAGCGGCGAGCACGTATCAAAAGTTGCAGAAAACCCGTCGCATTAACATTACGGGACGCGCGCGCGCGCACAAATGATTGACGACGAGGAGGAGGCCGTCTGTGTATTTGTATTGATTATGAACAGCGTGAGCCAGCGAGGGAGGGAGGGAGGAAGCGGGCGAGCTAAGAGAGCACTTACCAGAGAGAGAGAGGGAGAGAGAGAAGGGGAGGTCCGTCGGAGAAACTCAAGAGAACATGGGGGGGGGGGGGCGGAGGAGACGGAGGAGGAGGAGGAGGGTTTATGAGAAATGGCTATGAGAATATGAGAGAGAGAGAGGCGGCGACTTCTGACGCCCTCCTTTGATGTTGTTGTTGGTGTGTGTGTGTGTGTGTGTGGGGGTGGCGCTGTAAATAGTGTTTGCAGAAAAAGAAAAGGCAAAAGCGCCGCAGCACTCTCCCCACTCCCCCGGTCTCTTCTCCTCTCTTCTCTTCTCTTCGGTTTTGGAAGGGAGGGGTGGGGGCGGAAGAGAAAGCCATGACGACATTCACGAGAGTGCGCGTGCGCGGGGGCGCGATGGGCCTCTCCGTGGATTTGGGCCTGGTCCTGGGCCTGGGCCAAGCCCAGTATATGCAGTCAGGGTCGAACGACAAAGAGCTGCACGTGCTTTTTTTGTTCTGTTTTTGTTTTGCTATTTTTTAGGATCAGTCAGGTCTCTCTCTCCCCACGTTTCCTCGGCGAATTTTGATGCCGTGCGGGTCATTCCCTGCCCGTTCTTGATTGAGTTACGCAATTCGCATACATAAGCTAGGATCGCTTGTTGGTATGGTCACACTATGCGTTGAAATCGAACGGTGCGTGCATCGCTTGATAAAATTGATACAAATCCGAAGATTCACTATTTATATGTTTGTTGATTGATTAGATCACTTGCTTTTGTATACGGGGAAAACGACATAAACAGTTTCCGAACTTTGGTCCAATATGCAATATGATCCCTGAACTTTTAATTTGGTCAATGCAGTCCATGAACTTTTGCTCAATGTTCAATGTAGCCCCTGAATTTTTAATTTATTCAATATGGTCCCTAGAATTTTGGTACATGTTCAATTCAATCCCTGAACTATATGAAAATGCTCAATGTAATCCCTAAACTTGAATTAATGGAAGGACTATATTGAGCATTTTCATATAGTTCAGGGACTGAATTGAATATCTATCGAAAGTTTAGGGACCACATTGAATATTAAGCTAAAATTTAGGAACTCGGACTATATTGAATAAATTAAAAGTTCAGGGACCAAATTGTACATTTAGTCAAAATTCAAGAACTGTTTGTGTCATTATCTCTTATATATGCTAGTTGTAAATATTCTTCTTTTCGCTTCCGAGTTGGTCAAGACTAACGAATCATCAAGATTTCCTCCTTGTTGTATGATCCACGTAGATTTAATGAAAGGCGTTTGACTATGGTGATTGGGAATTTTTGTTCTTGATATTGAAGTTAATATATGTGCCTGTTAAGTTCATTATCTGGATTAAAGCCTATGTGGCTTCTCCCTACTACTCCTCTCAATCTAAATGGGGACTTGGAAGGCTTCCTTATAGGTGGGAAAGGATTGAAGCAAGTTTATTAATGATGGTCAAACTTATTGGTTTGTGATTGTTATGGAGGTCTTTACTAGGCTTCTTGATATACAGCTAGGCAAGGGAAAATAAAATATCATCAACGTGTTTTCAAGCTCAACTTACTCACTTGAGGCATTAGATAGTTCGGATTTCATGTCCAAATTATCCTATTCAACATTATGATGATGTCTTCCGAACCGCATAAACCTAAATATACCTGTATAAAATATTGGATAAGAAATCTATTACAAGATGGATTAACTTTGATTAGATAAATAATTTTTTTTAAGTAACTATCTCTATTATTTTCCAATGGAGTGATGAGATGACGCATCCGACAAACATTAGGATGAGCCCGCAATTCTTGACACTCTTAGTAAATGTCTGTCTGCTCTCAATTGATTCATTGAGGAATCATCAATTATTCTCAACTCATTTGTGTTTGCACGAGACAATTGTGATTCCGAATCTCTGAACTATTCCATTACTCAAAGTGGAAAATCAATTGAAACCAACCTTCTCACAGGCACCTCCTCCTCCTCCTCCTCGCCCTCCTCCACTCGACACGATTGACCATCATGATCGTTCACATTATCAATTTCCTACAATTGGTCACTATTAGTTTCTCCTCATTCAACCTGTCACGTGCTCCTCCTCCATCGTTGTTTTGCCACCACCAACGACAACGCCCACCATACGTTTGTCGTTGCCATCGAGATGCTAAGAGACATGGCCAAGAGGAGGGAGGGTGAGAGGGTTGGGGCCGATGATTGAAGCGCGACAAAGGGGGGGGCTAGTGGTGTGTAGGGGAACGTGATTAGATCTGAAGCGGTCGGCGAGGACAGTATGAGTGGAAGTTGGCAGGGTGGAGTGGGCAGCAGTGAGGAGTAGCCCATAGAAGAGGTAGTTTGGCTCGCTGAAGGGGCCACGAGAGAGAGAAACTTTCGAATGGCTATTGAAATTCGAAGGATTACAAAGATTTCAAAAGTTATTAATTTAATATTAAGCGGTACCAAACATAAAATGAGATTTCCTATAATCGGAACGATACGGAGATGAATTTTATTCTTCCTTATCAGATCCTTTTCACATGGGTGATGGGGGTTTAACATGGAGGGAATTTTGGATGATCGTCCGTCCGTGATCCACTAACGTAAATGTGGGAAGATCTTTCACGGTGTCGTCCGTCGAAGGTGATAATGGCGTGCCGTAATGAAGGTAACGAAACGCCTCTCCCGCCATCCCCGCCCCTCCGAATTTCTCTTTGCATATTTCATTTTTATAGATGGCGGGGAATTTCACGCTCGCAAGATACCGCCCGGCGCCCACCGCTTTGGCTTTCCCCTGGCTTGCCTTTTGCCTTTTGCCTTTATATATTTCTGCTTTTTTGTCTTCTGTTCCAGCTCCATCATCATCATCATCTGCCATCATTCCATGATCGATCGAGGATCGCGGAAATGGAAGTGCCGGTGATCGATCTGTCGCCGTACCTCGAGGTGTCCCCAACCCTGAGCTCCCACCCGGACGAGATGGCGGCGCAGCTGGGCCCGTCGCTGATGGGTCTGTGCGGGGAGGTGAGCCGGATCCTGAGGGACACGGGGGCTCTGGTGGTGAAGGACCCCAGGTGCTCCGCCCTCGACAACGACCGCTTCCTCGACATGATGGAGAAGTACTTCGACGCCCCTCCTCACTTCAAGCGCCTCCAAGAGCGTCCCCACCTCCATTACCAGGTCCTCTTCTCCTCTTGAGGGCCTCTCTTTCCGCTGCCGTGTCTCCTCCTCCTCCTCCTTCGGCTTGGCGGATTGCGCCTGAGCGTGTCTAGAGTCTAGAGATTGGGGTTGTCTCTCGCTTAGCTCGTTGACGCGGTCTTTGCCTGCATTCGGTATAATTTAGAGTGTCGTCTCAGGCCCTGCTGTCCGGAGTTTCTTGTTCATTTGGAAGGCTCTCTGGTTTTCGCATTTGTCCTTCCTTAGCCTTCAACCTTTCTTGTTCAGCTTTATGGGTAGTTCTAAAGGAAAAAAGTTCAATCGAGGCAATAGTCTGACGATCTCCGCTGCTGAGTATTCTTTGTTTAGCTACGGGGTAATTCGAGGGTGAACGATGAGCTAGTGATTCGAGTGTTTCACAATGGGAGCCCAATACAACAGGAGACTACTCTTTCGCAGCCCGTATTTTCAAGCTGGGCTCTTTGGTGTGCTTGTTAGAGCTGATGACATGTATTTTCACGAGAGTGCGAATATGGCAGGTTGGAGTGACCCCTGAAGGGATAGAAGTTCCCAGGAGCTTGGTCGATGAAGAAATTCAAGAGAAGTTAAAGTCAATGCCCCAGGAGGTCCAGCCAGCTACTCCAAAGGGCCCCGATCCTAAGTGGCGATACATGTGGAGAGTAGGCCCCCGGCCATCCAACACCCGCTTCCAGGTCTTCCATCTCCGCTTTTGCTTCTTTGTTATTCTCTTTTATCCCCTCTATCCCCTGATTGTTCATTGACCCATCTCTCGCGCAGGAACTGAATTCGGAGCCTGTCATACCCGATGGTTTTCCTGAATGGAAGGATACCATGGATGCTTGGGGTTACAAAATGATATCAGCAGTAGAGGTGATTCACCAGTACGGTCCTTTATCTGCTCATACTTGTTTTCGTGCCAGTCGGTTGAATATCTGTTGTCTGATGTAATCTAATATGGTGCTTAGGCCGTAGCTGAAATGGCAGCAATTGGCTTTGGCTTGCCAAAAGATGCATTCACTTCTCTGATGAAGCAGGTGATGATCATATAGCTTGGAATTTTTCTGCACGTTCTGCTCGACTTCAGCTCTGTTATCAAAATTGGAGGTTGGGAATGAAAGACTAGTCTGAGCGATTTTCCTCCATCATGCACCCTCTAGGATAATCTTGAACGCAATGTTTCCCACATTTTTCATTTATTGGCAGTGTACATCCGCATCCTGTTCTTTTTTTTTTTTTGGTAGAAGTATGAAAAATATATCACGAAGCAACATAGTGTCCCAGTTACTGCGTGGTGACTTAATGAGTCATTATTCACGTTGCTGCTCACACAGAAGACCTTTGAGACCATTGTTGGTATCTTCCTGACTTCTTGCCGAACTTGCTCCCCTCTGACCAAACAGTGTCATTTTTTAAGTGCATTACCTTGATAGCTTTGTTAAAGACTTAAGAATGTGCTGTGGAAGAGATAGGCATTGCTGACTGTCTACGAGTACACTTGTTCTAACTGGCAATCTTGATTTCTGTTGATTCCTTTTTCTATATAATGTTTCATGTGATGAAGTATGGTTTTCGATTTCCACAGGGACCGCATCTTCTTGGCCCAACAGGAAGTGACCTCCGCCAGTATGGGCAGGAGGGAATCGTGTTTGCTGGGTATCACTACGACCTTAATTTTCTTACTATTCATGGTAGAAGTAGATTCCCTGGCTTGAACATCTGGTTAAGGAATGGGCAAAAGGTTGAAGTGAAGGTTCCTGTAGGATGTCTTCTTATTCAGACAGGAAAGCAGGTAGGGTAATACAAAGGCAAGCTCTGTTGTCTGCTCTGAGAGCCATTGATGTCAAAAGGAATAGTTTATAAAAGTCATTGCACTTATTTTCTAAGCTATCTTTGACTTTCATTTTGCTTTGTCAATATTTCAAATATTATTTCCAGGCATTCCTTGATCTGATTTACCGATTGTAATTTACATATGTTGCCTCCTTCCTGCAATGGCATTATACTGCAGATAGAGTGGCTAACTGCTGGTGATTGCATGGCTGGTATGCATGAAGTTGTTGTAACAAGTCGGACAATGGATGCTGTGGCAGCTGCATCAAAGCAAAATCGCAGCCTATGGAGAGTGTCTTCAACAGTGAGTATCAATATGGGCCACTACTGTCGGTATTTTAATATCCGTGTTAATTTTGTATGGACCTTGCGGTGCTCAATTTAAATTAAAAAACTTCGATCGAAATTATGTATACGTTGTCTGACTTATTTTATCCGCCATGTGTAGCTGTTTGCTCACATAGCATCGGATGCGGTGCTGAAGCCTTTAGGCCATTTTGTGGATTCCCCACTTGCCAGCAAATATCCATCCATGTGTGCTGGAGAATTTGTCGAACAAGAACTTGCTGTGATCAACCTGAAAGGAAGTAAAGGAGAATCCTGATACTCTTGTTCCTTGGACGAGTCTAGTGATTGAATTATCGGAACAGCATAGCATGTTGAATTAATTTGAAATGTAATAAACATTGGTCATTCTTATTATAATTCTTGTTTGCTAACTTCGGGCCAAAAGGCATCAGAACTGTGAAAAGAATTCCACTTTGATGTGGAATGGTGCTGCCAGGACCGCTCTTGCCTGTGTTTTTAGCACATTGGTCTTTCTAATTGTGACTTCAGTCTGAGGTTGGCATACATTTACTTGTGATATGAGAATGCTCTCTGAAACTAATTTGATCCGGATTCTGTACAATTCTGAGTCAAAAGGCCGAGAATAGTCAACGACGGTTGATGAATTCTAGAGGGTGCTTTTGTAAAACTAAGAGCATGTGAGGTGCTCTATCATATCCAAAATGTCCATCAGGCATCAGCAAGCTGCAAAGCTACTTAACAGGTTTTTTTTTATAAAATTGGGTGTGGGGGGTTGTGGTAAGGGGGGCTGGACTGAATTTTCTTTTTTTCTTTTTTTAGCAGTTATTTAATCCGTGTCTTAGGATGAGGATGGAATCAAAATTAGGTGGCATGCGATTTTTCTGGATCTATCTAGTGCAGAATAGGATAACCAAACTTGAGCACGAGTTTTCCTTTCGAAACAAAATTAAAATTTAAGGTTGAGACCAACGATTGAAAGCTAACAAAGAGCAAATGTTTGACAAAATAATGTCGTTTAAGACTAACCGAAACCTAGTAAATTCAAGGGACAAAGGAAACTGGTTGTCCTCTTAGACACTATCTTCCACAATGTGATAATCAGACCGTGTCACCCCATTTAATCGTGAAAGACTATAGCATACTCATTGGTTCAAAATCATCGAGTATGAACGTCCCAACTAATTCACCAGCACACCCATTGCATGCCTTGCGACTCTGTGTAGGTAAATCAGCTGAGCGTTGCTGGTGGCTGAAACCATATATGACAGGCACAACTTTGCATAAGCCATGGGGGCATTTTTGCGTGAGACACTATATAACGACCCATTCCCATGAAAAAAGGCTTTGGGAGGCGACCATTGGAATCCGCTTCAAAATCAAGAACAAGAAATGAAGGCTTCTCAGTCCATCACACTTGCTATAGTCGTGCTCCTGCTTGTAACTGCCAGTGTGGTGCAGAAGGGAGAGGGGCTTACTTGTGGGAGCACATTCTTCTCAGCAATGGTTCAGCTGATACCGTGCAGGGCAGCTCTAGCTCCTTTTAGCACCATCCCACCCAGCGAAGCCTGCTGCAAAGCCATCAAAACTCTTGGGCAGCCATGCTTGTGCGTCCTGGTGAATGGCCCCCCAATCTCTGGCGTTGACAGGAACATGGCCCTGGAGCTCCCTGACAAGTGCACTGCCAACTTCGCACCCTGTATGAAGCGCTCTCTTGTAATTGTAACCATTTGCAGATGTTCTTGATTTCTGCCTGGCAGTAGATTGACACTGCCTCCTGGCAGACATTAGTTAGAGCGTCCGCTTCATGAGGAAGATTACTTCCACTACCGTTCTTTTCTACATTGTTCGTCATTATTGATGATGGCTCCTCTTCATATTTTTCCTGATGCAGGTGATATGATGAAGTAGATGGTGAGCAAGAACACGTCGAGGTGATGGTAACAAATAATACACTGGAATGCTATGACAGTTTTAGTACTTCTGGCCATAAGTAGATCAAGAAAGATCATGTACTGGGTCTTCTGTGGAATAAAGCTTCAACTTTTTTTTTGGACTTTGTAATTACTCCTGTCTAGTAGAACTTCTCAATGGTGCGCACATTGCTCTCTTGCTCGTGACGAGGACACTGACTCTTACTCCAACTCCTTGATCTCTTTACTGCTTCTTCTCACATCTGTTCCGAGGCAGTTAGTTCAGGAATTGCCCAGTCAAGCAAACAGGCGATATCTATTGTCCTGCCAACCTTTCGTAAGAGAACAGGTTCACAGAAAGAGGGGAACCTAATATGCGGTCGCTCTCACATTCAGGTCTAATAAACTACAGGACCAAAAAGCCTTGTGAGAATTCTCTGCAAATGAACTATCGTCACAGTATTCCGTGTATTAAAGTTGAGGTGGCATAACTGCCGCATCCATGTACAAAAATAATCTGAAATTCCAGAGCTATAGAGCATCAAACCCAGTTCCACCGATATAGTGCCTCAGTAGTCTTCAGTTTATGGATGGGATTACGTCATCCATGTAAATTATCCTTTTGCTAGTTGGCCTATGAACCTCCCTTTGATCCTTTTGACATCCTGCAATCGACACTGACACGCTTGACTAGCGTGGCTCTAGTTTAACTTACTAACCTACAGAAGATGCCGCAGCTTAGTTTAATCAAGCAGGAAAAAAGTATATAATGCAAATTAATTCGACTGCCTTGGCCCAGGCGCTTCCAGGAAACTGTGGAGTCTCCTAGCTAGTTCTTGTTGTGCACAATGTTGACTGTTCGAAGTGCTGCATTATGTTTGTTTAGTTTATAAAAGAAGTGCTTTAACAATGTCTATATTCTTCCATTCAATGTCTTCACTTCTCTTGCTTTGGTTTACTTCTTTCTTTTCCTTCTTTTCGTACGCCCTTTTGGGTTGGCTAAATGGTTAAACCTGAACAGTGGAATCTCTGGAAGGAAGTCATGCTGAGATGTGACTCATGCTCATGCTCAAAGAAGACAATTTCATGGAATTAAAAAATACAATACATGTATGTTACTAGACTTGAAGCAGGTACTCTCTATGAACATTTCCGTGTGGAGCAAAATAATCCAGCAAAAGGAAAAGAAACAGAAAACTTAGTCTGACGAAATACCAGAGCCGTTGAAAAAGCACATGAGCTTGAGCTACTTTGAATCATTGTAAAAGTTTAGGTTTCAAAAACTTCTGCAGGTTCTTTTTTTTTGCTTTTTGAAGTAAATTTCTGCAGGTTCTTCAGATACGGCCTCATCGGTCAAATTTCGATGAAGCAATTTTTAAGGATTCAACAGTGGAAAGCCCTCGATCATCAGGCAGCAAGCATGCCCAAACAGGCCACATGAACGCTGAAATGAGAGAACTCTAAGGATCTAGAGGAAATACAATGCTACATTCATCCCCCGCCATTCATTTGGAGGCGAATTCCTCCAATGGCTATAAATGTTTTGCCTGAAACTTACACCCAGTCTCAGTGTATATAAAGAGGACCATGGTTGGTCCAAATTCAGATGATCAATCAGCATCTTACCTACGATTATACGGCAAGAAGCATGAAAAACAAGAAAAGAAATTGTCTGAAATCCGTGCAGATGCTACCAGATGATATGAATTCAGCTCATCTTTATTGTCGCTGCTTTCTTTTTCGCTCGTATTTCTTTTGTTCTCCAGTAATTTTCAACCAACGGTGCAACATGAATTAATGCCACCCCCATCTCAAAGTACGAATGATGCCAAGGTAAACCCATTCGCAGCATAGAAATCAGCTTGAGATCCTCCCAATAGTCCAAACAAATTGCAATAATCTTGCTCGTCCATGAATTTAGACCGGGGGATTCATTTCTAATGACATCAATTACTCATTGGAAGATGATGCAACTCCGAAGGGCTGCTCACTTAATATATCTTGCACTTTAAGCGGCAATGTCACTCGTTTCTTCGGTGACTGGTCTTCTATCAGACGCCTTTACTCCTCAGTTTTATACAAAAAGAGGAGCAGACTCTGCTTCTACTCGGCTAAGGTGGTTTAAGGGCCAATTAGAGCACCCGGTAAGTGATGGGGCATGTCAAACTCTGCAATCTGGTCCGTGAAAATTTTCACATATTGATTTGAATGGAATTGAATAGCAACGCTGCAATTTGTACAGTCATATATTGATACAAATAAATCCAAGCAATTGGCACTGGGCGTATTTCACGACAGATTCTTTAGATAGAAGTTCCAACTGAGTTGCCATGGAACCAGCAAGGTGAAGCCATTAGCATATTCATCTCTGAAACTCCAGTGAAAGTTTGATGTTGCATCGTCGAAACTCTTACAGAATAACGTCAAATTCACCAAACCACCCCACCAACCCTAACAAAGGAAAAAGAAAACGAAACTCTTACAGAATAATGTCAAATTCACTAAACCACCCCACCAACCCTAACAAAGGAAAAAGAACATAGCAAGGGTCACCGAATTATGTGCCAAAAGAGAAGAGATTTTCATAAGCAAGAAATTGAATAGAGCAAATCCAGACGAATACAATAGACACAAGGAAACTTTCGTCCTTCTCCTGAAAGCTCTGGACAATTCTAATAATATCCACCAGTCTTCGCAAAGGGGTAAGACTGAACTTGTTCAGTAGTACGCTTTTCGAGGATTATTCTGCAGGAGCAAAACGGCATGCAGCACTGATCAGTTCACAGATATAAGGTTTACAAGGCTCACACAGCAAATAATAAGGTAAAGAGTCTAGTACCAAAGGGTTCGGTCGATAACGATATCCAAGCATCATTCTCTTTTTATACTGTTCATATATGTCATCTTCTGGCTTCACCTCTCCAGGATTATGAGCACCAACACCCAAGTTGTTTTTCTTCACTTCACCAGCCATGATTGGATCAGCAATACCACTTCTAGAGCTTCCAAGACCCTCACCTGCTCAATTAGCCAGGTGCACCAATTAGCCTTTTCCCCTCGGGTCATAAGTGATGACAGATGCAATTAGGAAGTCAGACACCACAAGAAGAATTCCTCATCAACCACCACCGTTGGCTTATATGTCACAGAACAGGGAGTTCCCTTCATACTCAAGACCCTTAGGAGCTATACAAGGTACTTAACAAATCGACACATTCATATGCATGGATACAACAAGAACTTCAGTACATCATGCACACATGATTAAGCTGCTTCTGTGAATAATTTATCCCAATAAATTGATCTAGCTATATCAAAGACGCCTTATCTTCTGGATGAACAATACCAAGAGCTATAGGGAATATAAAATTGAAAAATACCTTCTTTCCACCCCATTTTTGACAGAAGCTTATGGCCAACATTATCAGCCTGAATCCTGGCCCTTTCAGCAGCCTCTCTAGCAGTCCTTTGGGCAGAGGCATCATTACATGAAGCCAAAAACCTTTCAAGTTCTTCTGGAGGAATGAAATCGCCCATGTGATGACCTTTCTTGGGAGGGACCTATGAAACAAAACTCAAATGTGTCATCTCAACTGAGATGCAGATAGCAAGACACTGTGAAAACAGAAAAAAACACCTGCTCACAAAGAAATTCAAAATTCAAAAGCTAACCTTGAAGAGAAGGAGGTGGAGGCATTTCGTCTTTCGATTGTCTAGGTTGTCTCCTACTCTCCTCCTGGGCAGCCTTTTTCATGTAAAATTCCATCATTGCTACAGGATCTGCACTTGCTGTAGAACCTGACTCGCCTGTGTTCAACAAACTCGATCAACCAACATGCTTAATCCTTTATCGTGCTCACTTAATAATGCCAAAAAAGCATGGACCACAAAATATCTTTGCAGCATGTTGCAATTTAACCAAAAAGAAGCACTCACATCAATATTCAAATAATAACACCACTCATTAGTCAATGAATTTTGAGTAGTTTCTAGTAAAACAACATCGTTAGAATAAAAAACAACCTAAAATCAATTTGATTTGAAGACAAATGATTACGTCTGACAAGTTTTAAAAATTTAATACAGGGTACAAAGTTGCATAAATATAATGTATACTGATGCTATCAATGGTTTCAGCACATTCAGCTTTTCAGATGCTGCTCTATTTTTCTTTACTCTCTTTAAATACAAACAAAAGATGATCATATTTGTCACTTCTTTGGAAGGAAGTATATTAGTAATTTAAGCCAAAATCAGATGACATGGCAAGTGAAATGAATGTGTAATCACCATTCCTATCCGATACAACTCCAGAACTATCTGTAGCTTCGTACAATGCTGACGCAGGAGTTTGGTAATTTGAGTGGTGGGCCTGGCTGTTGAGTATCCTTTGGGAGCCAGCATTAGACCTTGACTCTGGTGCGCCTGCTCCACCTGTGAAAGGTAAAACAGGAGATTAAAGCAACTAAATATGATTAGTGAGTGTAGATAATTTACAGCACAGAATTCTAAAGAGCCAACATAGACATGAATGAGATAGAAAACTACTCAGATTCTGAATGACTTGGAAGGGAATAGTTGACCATTTATAGAATGGAAGATGCACTGAGTACCAAACAATGTAAGCTGCAAATAGATAATGCAAAGGCACAGACAAAACAAGCAGAATCAGCCTGAACCATTAAATCTAAAATGCAAAGCAACCACCTCATAACTTTCACGAGAAATCCCCCTAGACTGGTTTTCTTGACTGGTCCAATAATCCATTATAATCTTTTTACTCCTACTGGCTCTATTAAATGATACATATCATCTAGAATCAACTCACATGCACATCCCATTCTTTGTCTATTCAATGCACAAAGACATTCCACTTTTACTTTAGCAAAGATAGTACAAGTACCTTACCAAAAAAAAAGATAGTACAAGTACGTTCTACTTTTGCATTAGCAAAGAGAGTACAATTACAACATTCTGAAACTCCAGAACGTACATGATACTCCACAAATCATTATTATATGAAACATACAGCAAAACAATCAAACAGAAAGTGCTGAACACCATGATATAGAATATTTTAGACTAAGTGGGTGCTTGAAAGAGCTTTTGCTTTGCATAGGCGCTACAACTATAATAAAGTATTCAATGAGCAATTAAAGCAGAAGGTGAAAGTTGAAACACTTCAACTTGAGTCCTGATAGCAATTCTTGCAGCTTTTGCTATTCCAACTTTATGTTCAGGTTTCTCTTTCAGTTAAGCGGTTTGAAATACAAAAAATACTTCAAGAAAATTCATCTTCACATGCATGAAGTTAGTTTTACACTTAATTACATGCTGGATATTCATGTTATTAACCTCTAAACATGATGAAATATAAATTAACCTAACCTATCAACAATCATTAAATGGCATGCTCAAAACAAAACAAATGGAAGAACGGAAACTAATTATTCGGGAACATCCATGACAACAAACCAGCTAAGACAATGGAATACCATTCAACTCTGAAAAAGAAAAACATTCAAGCAGGATAGCACCAACCATTGTGAGATTTCCGGGTTTCCTTGCTCTGCAAAGAAAGGGCTTTTTCCTCCTGAGCAAGCCGGTATTCATAATACTTGTAATGAGCACAGGTTTTGTCAAATAAAAACCTGTGCACAGTATAAAACATTAGAGGCATGCTGGCAAAGGCAAGGGCAAATCACCATTCACTCGTGTGCTTGAAAAGGACTCGATGGAATCAGTATGTATCTAAGCACCACACGGAAGCCAAACAACAGCTATGTTCTAGACAGAAATATATGAAAGTATATACTTGAATGGAGTATCCCCAGGATTTTTCTGGCGAGACATATCTTCAAGATGCCTTCCATTTTTGGCCACAAAGCTGGCTAATTTGTCCGCAACTTTCTTTACTGTAGGATCGCTTGGGGAAGGTGGTGCTGCACGTCACTTACAAAACTGATTAATACCGAGAGCATGAACAAGAGAATGCAAACTACTCTTGTAGCAGGCGTGCCACATATTCCATATCTTTCAGTGAACATCTCTTTCCACCAATGTTGGTAGGTACTTAAGGTTAAAGCTGCATTCACGAGGGAAGAAATATTCAAGAATGTTTTGCTCTCCTTCAAACAGCTTATGAGAAATTGAACCTAAGGGATAAAATATTGTGTATAGGGGACTATATCAACCAACATCAAACACTTAAAGCACATTTCATTACAGTATATAAGTAATCGTGACTCCCAAATCAGGTGGCATAACCCCGGGGTGGATTTACTCCTGTACTGAGCTTATTAAAAGTGCACACCTGATCGGCATTAGGACTACAGAATTTTCAGAATTTAAAAGTAACATCATATATTGTCCATCAGGTTAAAAAAACAAAAGAGATAGCAAAATGGGGGCTTCTTTTCCGTACTTATCCAGCAAAATGCAAAGAAGTAAGCATGTCACTCAAAGATATTTTGTTTGCACATGTTCTACTCAGATTTCCAACACAAAGAGCACAAATAACTAGACAACAACAAAAAATGTCAGACAAGCACCACAATAGACAAAAGACTCTAAGCAATGTTTCTATTTTGAAGATCAGAAGAAAAGACAAGCGGAGTAAAGGCCAAACATTGTTTCCCTAAATTTTGAACTTTTTTTTTTTAAAGGATGGAAGAAAGCAATCAACCAGATTCTGAATGTAAAACAACAGTTCAAGCATAAATTAAAAGAAGAGACCTAGAATAAACAACTGGGCATCCATCCAAAACAACGACACAAAATGAGCAGCAAACAGCACGTATATCAATTCACAGTGAGCTCCAACCACGAATCATTACAGTTGTTGAAGAAAAAGCAAATTCTACCACAAGATACCAAAATGTATGAGAAAATCTCATCAATTGGTGATTATTTGAATCGATCTCGTCGTTCCATTCCTCGACAAGAAAGACGATCCAAACAAAAGCCTCCCATCACAGTCCTGACCACACAAAATTATATTCATGAAGTGGTATTTACCAACATCATCATGTCCTGATGATTTCTCATAGGCTTCTTGTTTGATTAATTTCTGCCGTTTAACCGACGTGTCACCCAAATTACTCCTAGCATCGGCATCATCTTCATCCTCATCTGCAGCTAACTTAACTGGAGGTGCAACAAGCTTTGACTTCTGTTTCAAGCTGAATGCAAGTTTACCACCGGATAAAGGCTGACTGGACTTTCCAGAATTATTAGCCTTGCAATCCAAATGTGTTTTGGTAGCACTAGGGTTCGAAGATCTTGATCCAACTGAACTCTGTTTGGAATCTCCTGATGGGGCACATGTATCCTTTGCTTTTTCTTGTTGAAGCTGTTTGAACCTCTCCATGAAAGAACCATCATTTACGAAAAGGCTAGAAGGCGCTTCCTTTTCCATGAGCAAACAACCAACTGTGCTAAGTCTGTAAACGGGACGTCACTGTTTCCAAACAAGCTTTCAAGCTACTTAGACATTGTACTGAACGTTTTGAAATTGAAAAGAAATGAAAGAGAAATTCCACAAGAAAATTGAAGAAATCTAACGGATAAGAACCACAACAAAAGAGTAAAAGGGAGGAAAAAGGCTTATACGCGTTTGTACGAGCAAAACCCAAATGAAATCATCACGGAATCAATCGCTGGATTCAAAAGAATACACCAAAAAATAGATTTCTTCGTACGTCCCACTAGAATAGAAAATCACGGGCAAGCGGCCGTGAACACAAAAACCGCAAACGTGCAGAATGAAAAGGTGGCGGATTCATCAGCCAGAACGACAAAATCAGCAGCTCATCCTAACAAAGAGCACAAAGAAGAGAGGGGGGAAGGCAGTATGAAGTCCAGGAACTTTAAAAGCACGATTACAGGATTCGGCGGCTGCCGTATTTCTCATTCAGACAAAACGGGACCTCCATCGCGAGAATGCAACCCCGACGGCGAACAAATGCCAAACCCTAATCATCAGCTAATCGGGGCAGACCGGCGGGATAGCGAGATACGAGAAATAACCAATTGGACGAGCACAAGCAAAGAGACGGACAATCGGTGCACAAATAGCGAGCAGAAGATTCAAACATCAGACTGGCCGATCGCAATCGAGACAAATTGGTCGGGGATTACTTCAGAGAACGACCGAACTGACCTCGAAGTAGTGATCGAGAGAACTGCTATTCGACAGCCAGTCCTAATCAATTTGAACGGGGCGAGTCGAGCCGAATCAGGCGAGAGCGACGGCAATCCGCGGGTGGCGATGCGCGACCGGAAATCTGAAGCGACGAACGCAGACGGACGAGGAGGAGGAGGAGGAGGTGGAACGTAACGTGAGGCGCTCGCGCGAGCGTCGGTTCCCCTCCTTATATTGCCGCGCCAGAAATAAGATATCCTGAGCTACAGCCCGTGCTTTTCATATATTTGCGGATTCTTCCCCAGAACTTCTCGAAATTATACTGTTGCCCAATCTCTACTTCGTTGTTAATTTTAGTCCTCGAACTTTTCTAATTTATACAATGATGCCCGTGAACCTTTTTTTTTTTTAAAAAATCATATCCCTCTATTATATTCCTTCCATTGAAGATTTAAACGGATACGAAAACATGACCTTCCATGTCATCAAACCCCTTATCGCCACATGTACATCTCTGCCATATCAGCACCAAAACATTAACCAAATTCTAAGGCTCAATTTGTTTTGTGGAAAATTGAATGATTTGAAATATAAAAATGATAATTTGTAATGCTTGAAATAATTAATCGATAAAAATGTTTTTATTATTCACAATAATTTATGACTAAATTTTCGTGGATGAAGATTGCTAATTCATTTTTGTGAACGATACATGTGATCACTTGCGAGAAAATATTGTCTAAATTATTCATGTTTTGGGTATGTTTGTTTCACTGAAAACCTTATGATAAAAGAGACTATTTTTCATGAAAATAATTTCAAGAAAAATGATTAGTTTTTATTTGTTTGGTGGTGTATTTGCTTTCACTCAATTTAAACTTGTTAATTTCAATCCATGAAAAAAATTATCCGTCGATTATTTTTCCATCATCCAAACACCGAAAAGTCAAAAAAAAATTTCCTAAAAATAATTTTTCTTTAAACAAATAGACTCTAAGAGAAAGAAAGAGAGATTGAGAGACCGGGTTACGTCCGAAAAAGAAAAAAAAATCATTTCCCGAGCCGCAATAAAGTTTCATGAATGCTGTTGCATCATCGAAGGAAAAAAGGATCCGTCGTTTAAGTCAATGAAACTGAAATCAACAAATCGAATCTTCCATACATGGCAAGGCCATTAGTACCATCCCAGATCTCCCGAGTTAGATACCGCATGATAACCATTCTATTCAGGAATGAGTTCCTGAACCAGAAATAGATTTTTCTATTTCTGGTTCCTGGATGAGTTTCTGGAAAAAAAACCCGTTTGATAATGACAAAAATTTACATTTCTAGAACGTAAACCCGTTTGATAATGTAAGCGAAATTTTTATTTCCCGAAACAAAAACCCGTTTGATAAACAACATAAAATTCTATTTCAGGAACAGAAATCCATTTTTTTAGAAATGGAATAAAAAAAAAAAAAAAATCTGAAAAATTCATAAAAATCTTTAAAAAAATTCAGAAAATCCCAAAAATTGATAAATTCAAAAAAAAAATCCTCAAAATGTCGAGAAAAAAAAAAAATTCAGATTTCGGGAAAATAGGAAATTTGTTGAAATTTTCAAAAAAAAAAAATCAAGAAATAAAAAATTTCAAAACTTCACGTAATTGCTTAGAATACTGTGGCCATCCACTTTTAGTGAAATTTAAATTTTTTTAGGTTCCCAAAAAAATAAAAAAAATTCAAAATTTCACAAAATGACTTAGAATATCTGTGGCCACCCGCTTTAAGGAAAATTTAAATTTTTTTAGGTGCCAAAAAAATAAAAAAATAAAAAAAAATAAAAAATTCCAAAACTTCACAGAATGGCTTAGAATACTTGTGGCCACCCACTTTGAGCGAAATTTAAATTTTTTTAGGTGCAAAATAAATTTAAAAAATCAAAAATTTCAAAACTTCACATAATGACTTAGAATACTTCTAGCCACTCACTTTGAGTGAAATATAAAATTTTTGAGGAGCCCAAATGGTATTTTTTTTTTTTTCTTTTTTAATTTTTATTTCTTCACCTAAAAATATTAAAATTTTTATTTATTTTATTTTTCATAAAAAATTTAAAAAAATTAAAATTAAAATTAAAACTTCACATGAAGTTTTTTATTTATTATTTTTTTTTTTTGGTACATAAAAAATTAAAATTTCGCTTAAAATGGATAAATGCAGGTATTCTAAGCCATTTTGTGAAGTTTTGAGATTTTTTTTTTTTATTTTTTTCGGCACCTAAAAAAATAAAATTTCGCTCAAAGTGGGTGGCCACAGGTATTTTAAGCCATTCTGTAAAGTTTTGAAATTTTTACTTTTTTACTTATTTTTATTTTTTTGGCATATAAAAAAATTTTAATTTCACTCAAAGTGGGTGGCCACAGGTATTTTAAGTTATTCTATGAAGTTTTGAAATTTTTTTTTTTTTTTTTATTTTTTCAGGCACCAAAAAAAATTTAAATTTCACTCAAAGTAGATGGCCACAAGTATTCTAAGCCATTCTTTAAAGTTTTGAAATTTTTGATTTTTGCTTTTTTTTAATTTTTTCGGCACCTAAAAATAAAATTTCGCTCAAATTGGGTGGCTTCTGGTATTCTAAGATATTTTGTGAAGATTTTAAATTTTAGAATTTATTATTATTTTTTTTTTTTGGCAACTAAAAAATTAAATTTTGCTCAAAGTGGGTGGCCATAGGTTTTCTAAGCTATTTTGTGAAATTTTTTATTATTATTTTTTTTTTTTTCGGTACCTAACAAAATTTAAATTTCGCTTGAAATTTTTGATTTTTTTTTTTTTTCTCACCTCAAAAATCGTGACTTCCATATGAATATGTGTGTTGAAGAATGAATTCCTCGAAATGGTTCTCACTTTTGTTCCGTAAATGAAAAGCCAACTTTTTTTTTTTGTTCATTTTCGGTTTCGAGAATCGATTTTGGAAGCAAACTTGTCCCGGTAACAGAAAAATGAAATTGCATTACCAAACGGGTTTTGGTCCAAAACTGATTCTAGGAGCAAAAAACCAGTTCTTGGCATAACCAGAATGGTCATCATGCAGCACCTTAGTGACCAACAAAGGGCCGGGATTCTGCCTGCATTGACTCTCGATGACTCCGCATAAGCCAACTCTATCCTCAGTTTTGCGGTGGCTTTGATTTTCTGTTTTCGCGCTCGGAGTAACTGAAGGAAGGAAAGCTGGAGAAGAACATTTTCCCCGCAATGTCGATCAGTGGAAAATATGAGGTGATGATGGCCGAAGAAGACAATAACATTCTCGATCATTTAAGACAACCATGGGGAAATGTTCGTCGTGTTTACGGTGGAGTTTTTGTTGCTCTTGTGATCACATGCCTTAATAAATTTGATTTTCCATGTTATTTCGATGATGTTAACATGGTATAGCGAAGCGGCTTCATATGTGCTTGACTAGCTTCATCGACAAACTATACAAAGTTCAGCATGTTTCTCATCATGTAGGAAACCGTTC
Source organism: Syzygium grande (assembly GCA_024733475.1). Taxonomy (NCBI): domain Eukaryota; kingdom Viridiplantae; phylum Streptophyta; class Magnoliopsida; order Myrtales; family Myrtaceae; genus Syzygium; species Syzygium grande. Next base: position 220,160 of record JAMXDD010000011.1, read on the forward strand.
TGTTATAACTGTCACACCCACTACCACAGATACAGAAACGCTAGTAGCAGAAATTGTCATCTACGTCATGTAGCAGTAGCACGATCATAATGTCGGGCGTTTAAACCAACCAACCACCAAATATATGAACCTCACTTGTTTAAGAAGTTATTGACACTTATCAAGGTACTTATAAAGCAAGTTTTACGAGCCTTGATTCTTGGGATCCTACTTGCTGGACATGCAGCCAAATGCGGAGTTTCTACCACCAAACATGGTTGACTCAAAGTTTACTATATTCGGTTGTTTGATTTCCAGATTAGCATTTTGGTCCTAAAGTCTCTCTGAAACTTTTCTCTTGAACCTCGAACTCAATTATGACAACTACAGAACCAACACACGAAGGAAATCTGGACAACTCATAAATGCTGGCAAAAATTTTCTTGTGAAGAGAGGTTAGAGACTTTTCAGGCTCTTCCGAGGTCAGAGGCCTAGTAGTTTCTGTTGTCATGAACAGGAAGGTGGAAGGTTGATTCCCACCTCTGGATTTGAAGGTAGGGACAAAGGTTACATGAAAAATGTGCCAATTTCAAATAAATGAATTCCAGTCTAAAAGGAGCTTACATTTCAGATTCGAAGCCAATGTTCCAGAATCCTTCAGGAGTCATTGGAGGAACATATTTATACCTATGCCGGGACACACCATCATGATGCTCGCAGCGGAAATTCCTCTTATTATTGTCATTATCTTTGCTTTCATCATCAGGGAGAACAGCATCGTAAAATTTCTTGCACTGCCTGCACTCGATTCCTTTTAGATTTTCCCGCTCGGCTTTCCTTCTTACAGGTTCCACAAATTTAAAACTTTGTTTGCCAGCAGAAGGTGCTACCACTTGCTGCTTCTTAGGACAAGGATCGACATTCATGTCCTGCGTCTCATCATCTGAGAAGCTTCGATCTATTTCCTTCATATTATGGGCAGGAGAATCTTGATGTTCTTCATTTGCAGCTGCATTTAAGTTCCTTTTAACGTTCTCGAAAGGTGTATTCAGAAAATCATCATGAGGATCAGGCCCTCCTAAAGGTTGATTGGACCTAGTATCTCTCCAATCCGATGCGTTGCGCTTTGTGCCTGCCGCGGCCGTGGATTTTTCACCAAGTTGACATTTTGATGCAACGTACTTTGAGCTGGCTGAGAGGGAACGTAAGTTCTTTATCGGTTCGACCCCTTTGTCAGCCTCAAAGCAATCTTCAACGCTGATCTCCTCTTTCACTGTCACCCCAAAACCAAAAGCAGCAGTATTCAGATCACTGTTTTCAAGGCCTGCAATATGAGGTAAAGTGCTCATTAGAAGGGTTGCGGCAAGGAGTTTGATCACTGAGGAGTTTGATTGTTGCCTCCATGGAAATGCACTGTTCACAACCCAGGATTCTATTTTATCATCAGGGTTTAAGAGACGCCCATTCCATGGGGTGGGACCCCGCAACTAAAGAAGGAAATAAAGGAGGATCTTTTACTGCCAAGTCCATGCAGTTTCAACGCCCATGCAAGAATGCTTCAACAAACATCTCCACTTACATACCTAAATAGTACAAGGGGTCATGATCGAAACACTTCTTAACTCTAAATCCAGATGTGAAAACGGAATGACTGTTTCAGTAAAGCCCAGTAAAAGCTATTCAAAGTCATTGTTATGCACTACCAGGATAAAAAAAGAACATGAAGCCTTACAGGATGCAGTAGGTTGATTCTGCTGGCACCTCAATATGTCCTCTTCCTCAAATGACTTGCTTTGTGGAAGTTTATCCTCATTCACAAGACCAAGCTTTGTACGAAGGTAATTGTTCTGAGACTTCAGCCTTTTATAGGCATCAAACAAATCTTTTTTTTTCTTCCTCTCAGACAATAGCTCTGAAGTTTTACATTTAACCAGTTGAAGTAGATTCTCTTCCGAACCTCCTTCAGTAATATCACTGCTCTTTTGTCGAAGACATGCCTGCAATTCATTCACTTTCTCCTCTAGATTCTTCACCTTGCACATTAAAATTTGTCTCTCTTCAAATTGCTGTGATTCTTTCTCATTAATCATACCGTCTAAATGACCTGAATTATTCTTTTCAGGCAATTCTTTGTTCAATTTCCTTCCCACCCCTTCTTTGGCCTTTCTCCACAGCTCTCCCTCAAGCTCACTTATTTTCTCCTCCAAGCATTTTGATCTGGTCATCAGTACATCTTTTTCCTTTTCGCAATTAAGCAATAGCTGCTCTCGATCTAAAACTTCAGATGCTCGAAATTCCATCTCCTTCATTAAATTTGCTTGCAAGTCTTTTCCCCTGATTACTTCCTCGGTTTTCTTTCTGACTTCTTCTTTAAGTGCCTTAACCATATTTTCCAGATTTTCTTGCTTAGTAAGAAGGGCTCTTGTCTTTTCTTCTTGCTCTTTTGTTTCTTTCCCTTTGATAGCTAATGCAGAAGCATTCGATTGAACTAACTGGAGTAACTTTTTCTGGAGGTCTATGCCCTCATCAATTTCCTTAGTCTTTTGTTGGAGCTCAGATTCAAGCTCATCAATTTTAAGTTGCCGGTTCTCCTGTTCATCAGCCATCTCCTTCAACCTCTCTTCCTGTTCCTTAGACTGCTTCGCCATTTCCTTTCTGAGAGACTGGTTTTCTTTGCTGACCTGCTGCTTTTCCAGCAAAAGTTTTTCTGTTTGAAGTAAGAGATTACTTTCCTTCTCTTTCCATGTATTCTCAGCAGCTTCCATGGCCTCTGAGTAAATTTTCTGCAAGCTTCTGGATTTCGACTGGAAATTTGGGTAAAGTTGACTGCAGAATATATATTCTATCTGAGATATTCTGTCCTTAGCTTCCTGAATGGTGGCAACCAATATAGTGCTAAGGCCTGATACATACTTAACATCATCATGGTCTAAGGAAATCCCTACTTTCGGAGAGTTATTGTCGCATTTGTCCATCTACAGAGACAGAGAATGTTAAGCATACGAGCAGTCAAGAACATAAAATTGGAGAAAAAAGACACCGATCAACACATGCAGGGTATTGCAACTAGTTGAACTCTTCGTCACACAAAGCTATAGAAAGCATCCTAAGCTGCAAAGCTTGTAACAACACGCTCAAGCAGGTCAGAAACAGGCCAAGTAGAGGTTTGAAAATGTAGGAAGTCAATGCAACAAATGCTTTGGATGGGACTACCAATCAGCCATATATCCGCATCGTGCAGACCTCGAATAAATTTGAGAGAGAGAGAGAGCGATATTTGCTGCCTAAAAGATGATAGTTTCACAGACCTAGTGTCACTTGGTGGATTCGCACATTTTATAATATTGAATCACAGTCCACGATGTGCCGCTTCATTCATAGAGGCAAGAATATCAACCACATTGGGATGCTCTAATGTCCACATTTCACATGCTCGTATATTACTATGGCTCAGCAGCCAACTCCAGCTGATTGCGGAAGAAAAGAGAAGCACCTGAGATGAGAAACAGGGAGGAGGAAGAACAAGGAAAGACAGAAGGGAAAGAGAGAAATTTTGAAAGGAACGAACGCGTGCCAATCTCCCTTACAATCTAATTCATTGTCATGAGAATGCATATCCCAGTGCACCAAATAAGGTACTCGCAACTAAGACAACCACGGTCGAGCTAAGACACTTAGTCGTGAGAAGAAAGAAGCGGACCGTGGGACTGCGGAGAAAAGCCTCCAACCTTTCTACAGCTGAGCACAGGATTGCTCGAGGAGAACGCTATATGAGGCGGCGATCCAGATCACCGCCGATCCCCGAATCAGGAAGAAACAGATTCGAATCAAAACCCTAGCCGAAGGAAGAGGAAGGCTGCCTCAGCGTTGGGGCTCGTTGTTGTCAACGCCAAATGCTTATACTTCTATTAGAAGCGGGAAACGTGAAATTTGCCCTCTTCCTCCGACTAAAAGAAATCAAGGAATTGCCTATCTATCACCAGGCGATTAGCAAGCGCCGGCCGAAGATCCGCGATCCAGAAATAGGTTAGCGCGCGGAGGAAGCTAACCAACTACAGCCGATTGCGGGAAAAAAAGGAAGAACACGAAGGAGATGGGAAACTCACCGGCGGCGGAGGCGGCGGAGGAAGCTGACGGCGGCGGCAACGATGCGGAGAGGAGGATGGTTTTGATCGGAGAACGGGGCAGGGGAAAAATGGAGCTGGAAGGAGAGGAAGCAGCGTACGAGATACAGTCAGGAGTTGGCGGCATTTTCAAAAGCTTTCCCGGTAAGCTTTCCCGAAGAAGGTGAAGATGAAGATGAAATGGTGAATGGGCCGAGCAGAATAACGAGACGGTCGTACTGGGCCCGTTCACCGGAGCCCAATACCATAATGGGCTTTGTCCGTCTTCTCCCGAATAGACTTTACGTCTGCTTTTCGGCTTTGCTGCACCCTGCAAGGCAAAGAGGCAAAGAGGCAAAGCACAAACGGCAGAATGCAATAAGCAAAAAGCGTGTGGTGTTTTTGTACATTTCCTTTTCGAGCATTTCGCAATTTCTTCTTGGTTGGTTTCGTCGCAATCTCTCCCGAATACGACCACCCGACGGCACCAAATCTCTCTCTCTCTCTCTCTGCCCGCACTACCCAGTGGGCTGGGCGGGACTCCGTAGATGCCGCCACCGCCACAGCCTCAGCCTCAGCCGCACGCCCCTCGTCTCTTCGCTTCGCTTCCTTCTTCCCCACTTCCTCCCGTCCCAGGGTTTCCCCTCCACCGCCTGATTCCTGGTACCTAACTGCTCCTCCCTCCACCTCCGTTTCTCTTCCGCCTCTTTGTTCTAGGGTTCGATCGCCGGATTGCGGCCGCTGGGAAGCATGGATCGACTTGATGATCGCACCTTCAACGTCAACTTCAGTGGCGAGGGTGCTACCCGCCTCTGGGACACCGTCAAGCTCAAGCTCAAGGAGTTCATGCCTGATTACGCCGACGACACTCTTGTGGTCTCTCTCTCTCTCTCTCTCTCTCTCTATTGCCCTTCTCTGCCCGTTCTGTTCTATCTTCTCCGTCGAACCACTTCGTTTTCGTCTCGAATGCTAGTGCTCGATTTATAATTGTGACTGGGGCGTTACGCATTACTGCTTCGGACATGTCGTGTAGGGAATTCGTTAGCTGATTAACCGCCTCTTCATTTTCATAGATGTTTGGATACAGGGATAGCTTTGCAGATTCATCTTCTGGTTTGTCGTCCTCGTCGTCGTCACAGGCCCTGTGTCATTCTAGAGTTAACGCGTCTCGTACTGTCTTGATGTGATATTGCAATCCAGATTTCGGTCTTTCCTTGTATCCTCTCGACAGATATTTCGTATCTCTACCTGGTTATCCTATTCCCACTTTGGTGTACTGGCTGTTGCGCTGCAACTTCATGGCATTCTTGATCTCAGTACATTGATTTTATCAAACTAGGGTTGATGACCCCAAGCCCATCTTCTAGCTATACACATTCCCGTTTTCAATTACAACCATGGTGGCTGAATGTTGTTGTTTAACTTTTTGATCTGCTTTGGCAGGAATACGTTGTTGTCTTATTGAGGAATGGCAGGCGAAAAGAGGAAGCAAGGAATGAGTTGGATGTTTTCTTGGGAGATGATAGCGATTCTTTCATATCTTGGTAACCTTTATTTTCTTCCTTTAGATATTGTCAATCCGTGCAACTGACCAGTTTCCCCCGCATCGCCCCCTGACACGATGTTTTCCCTTTTCTTGTGTCAGGTTATGGGATCATTTGGCCAATAATTTGGATCTGTACATAAAGCCTGAGGAACCTGACGCCAGTGATGTACATGAAAAACCGTTGTCAGAGGAACTACCCGATGGAGCAGTTTCTCAAAACCTAGATCCTGAACCTGAAAAGGGAAAATCGAGTAACTTATTGAGAAGTCGTCGCAATAGGGAATGGAAAGGACTAATGGGGGATGCCGGTGAACCGCCTCCTCTCAGGAGCTCAGAGAGCAGGCATATACATGAGGAGGCAAAATCTCACCACAGGGACGATCGTGTGAGAAGATCCAATTCTCCCCAGCAAGCAATGCAGCGGAAAAGGAGTCGACTGGATGAGCGGCAGCATATGAAGGTGTGATTTCTGAGCTTCAGTTTTGCACGTTACTCAACAATCTTATGCAAGTTGAAGCAGCTGTCTTGGCTTTTGCTTGCTTTTCCTGAATAATTATGTTGATCGACTAGCATGTCGGGTGTGCCTATCCATTGTTGTAGCTGAAGGTAGCTTATTTTCATATCTTGCATAGCCTACTCGTGAACAGTAATGTCAAAGTTATGACTGTTGTTGCAAAATTCCATTTATTTGGCCTTATGTAATCAATTTGCATATTTGCATGGAGCTAATTTGAGGATATGTTGTTAGTTAACACTACGTTTTTTTTTTGGTCGAGTAGTTAACACTAAGTTTGAGTAGTGTAAATTTGCATTGTCAGCGGTGTTAATCTCTCGGAGCCATGGTTCCTTTCAAAATTCAAACCACGTGTCTTGCCCCTATTTCTGATGTTTTAGGTTTCCTGCCTTTCTTTTTATCATCTCTGCCATCTTTCTTGACTTGAGGACTGAAGGAACTGAAATGATGTGCTTGATTCTGTGATGCAATTGCAATCATATACATTTCCATGTTGTACTTCATGCTCTGCTTTCCTCTCTTTTGCATTCTTCCAACAGTTTTTCAAAGGACCGTTTTGCTGATTGTAAATTGGATTGGCATTGTACTCAGGCCAAAGATCATCCACTGCAGACTTAAGGGGTTATCTTATAAGAATCTTCTGCAGGGGCTGAGTTTTCTTTTCGTATGCATATTGGCACCCCTTTATGCCTCCTTAGTGAAAATTTACACTTCTAAAATATAGAAATAGGAGAGAGACGTTTATGAATTGAAACTTTTGATTTAAATAACACTCCTATGGTAATTGTCTCAAACATTCTTTAGTTACGTTTAGATGCAGTTATTTCTGTTCATATAGGTCGTGAGCTTGTCATTTTTCTTTAGTGTGCGGTTCAATTGCCCCATAGGCTAGTTTTTGCAGTACCGGGAATCCTCGGTTTTAAGATGTTATTTAATAAATCTATCTTCTCTGCTTATGACATAAATGATCGCTGTTATGTGCTATCGATTGTTCTGCCCTTAAATCGTTCTTCTAGTTTGCCAGTGGCCAAAGTTTCATTGTCATTATCCCTCTCATGCAATGTGGAGCCTGCCTGTACGCAACCTCCAATTATGTGGGAAGGGTTTATCCTACCACAGTGTCTAAAAGGTTCTCAGGTTGTGGTCTTTGCCTTGAATTATGAACTTATAATTTATAAACTGATGATTGAGTCGATGCCATGATTATGGGTTCATTCCATACTGGACCAGCCCCGGTTAGAACCTCTAAGGTGTCCAAATGGATATATACGTACACAAGGTAGGTAATCAAACAAGACAGAAGATGAGTTCTTCTTTCCTTTATCACTTAGGAGCTGTGCGAGTTGAAAGTCTCATGCACGGTTTTCGTTCGCTAGTGATCTTAGTCGAATGAGCCCATTGAATAGAGGGTAGGGGTTTGGATAGTGTATCGATGTGGATTCCGGACTGGGGCATTAAACGAAGACTTGAAAGTCGCTTTAGAATAAATCCATTTTTTCTATGGGAAAAAATTTCTCAAAATGGAGGAATTATGAATCCAATACAAAAAAGATTTTTTGGATTGGACATTTACTCAGGAAAACAAAGGAGGGATCTACCTTGAATCAAAACGATTTTTCCTTTCTTTTCTTCACGGAGATCTTGCATACTGTTAGAGCTAAGTATTTACTTTCTTACCTTGCTTACCTTTTGGACTATAGGAGTTATCGAATTGACTTAGTGAATCTTCCTGGGTCTGCTTTGTAATTATCTCTCCTTATTTGGGACCCTATTCAACTCTTTTAGCTTCTATTGAATCAAGGAATGGGTTTGATTGTCCATCTTTTTGATTAGTTTGCTTGCAATGGTTCTGCTCTTCAAACGCTCTTCCATTTCTGTCATGCCTTTAATTTCCCTATCGAATAGGCTTCCCCTATTCACAGTGGACAGTATTTTTTCAATGGATCATGCAAATTTTCTGGGGATATATCTATTAAATAATAAAATTTTAAAGTTTTGCTTCTTACTCTCCTTTCAAGAGTTACTTTGTACGGCTTTTATATTTCTTGAGGAAATTTGATCTGATTTGCTTCTGAGCAGAGGGACTCGAATTCTCAAATCATTGATGCTCCTAGACGGTTGCTGCAATTTGCTGTGCGAGAGGCTGTGGCAACTTCCCGTCCTTCTGACTCTGCTGGAGAATCTACTTTGAAGCGACTTCGTTCTGTGGTTTCGACAGCCTCAGAAGATGTAGTTGATCAGCCTCCAAGAATCCGATCAGTCGCAAGGGTTCCAAATCCCATGGCGACTGTGATAAAAGCTGTGGCAGAAGCTGCCAGAGATGTGAGAAAAGTAAAACCTTCGGGAAATGTATTCGATAGACTGAGTCGTGCAGTGGAGCTTTCAGAGCCTGAGCTTGTTAGAGAAGTTGCTGCAGAAGAATTTGATGACTTTGATCAAACTGTGGAGCATACTGATCTAACTAAGCCTCAAAGACTGGATTATGATGAAAGCTATGATGGGGATATGAGGATGATGGAGAGGGAAAGCACTCTTGGATATGACTATATATCAGACAATGAAGTGTATGATGAACTAAAAGTTACCGGGCATTCCAATCTTCCTCAGACTCACATACATGACGGAAGCAGGCATGAAGATTCAATGATGATGCAGTACAGTATGTCAGAGACCACTGAAGATAATATTAGCTTTAAACGGAAAAAGAAGATGGAGCAGCTGCCTGTGACAGCTAATTCTTCCCATAAGATGGCTAACAATCCTGTGAATGCAAATTCATGGCAGCCTCCTCATCAACAGGCTGGACATGATGCTACTAAGCTGGACAACCAGCACCCTCCACGAGGAAGTCTGGCAGTGGCAAAGAAATTTGATGGACAGGTCATAGGAAACAACAAACACATCGCTGTTGTTAATGGAAATGTAAGATGCTTCTTCGAGTCTCCAATATTATTTTTCCTAGTAGCGAGCATCTATTAGCTGCATATTCCTTGTGCTGAAATTGTTGGTCTCTGGGGTGTTAATGATCTACAGGCACAATCTACTGCAGATACTCCCAAAGAGTCTCAGAAAATGCTATCATCAACTTCAGGTGGGTTTTCATTTCTTTCCAATATTACCATTCTGTCTATTTTATGGAATGCAAACTATTTGAATTGATCGTTCCATCAGGATTTGAACAATCGAGCTTTCAATATTAGTTTATGCTATGTATTTTCAGCTTCGGATTATTTTAAATTGGAAAGTTAGTTCCATTCTTGTTCTACTTTTTGAATTTTTTTATGTTTTCTAATTTGCAGGATTAAATTCAACTACTCGTTCTTTGGAGGACACTGATTCTCGGACTGTTTTTGTGAGCAATGTAATAATCGACTTTCTTTTGGTCCTTGGTAAATGTTTCCTTTTTCTCAGTAAGCTTCTTACTGATGCTCATTCATTCATGTACAGGTTCATACCGCTGCCACGAAGGATAGTCTTTCTCAGCACTTCAATAAATTTGGTGAAGTAGTGAAAGTGATAATTAATACCGACGCAGCGACTGGACAACCAATAGGGTAAGCGGTTTGAATGCCTTTGCTGTCTCATTTTGGTGATTTGAGCAATATTGTTTTCGTTTGTGTTTCTTACTTAATGCACATTACTAAGCAGATCAGCTGTTGTGGAGTTCACGAAGAAAGAGGCAGCAGATGATGCACTTTCTTTGGATGGGTCCTCCTTTATGTCACGGGTTCTCAGGGTACTCATTCAGGATTCTATAAACTTGTCATATGCTATGATCAGTCTTAGTTTCTGTTGCAAACACGTAGTCATGTGAACCATATAGTGTCTGGCCACTGTTGATTGCATTTCTCTACTAAACATCATTACAATCCCTTGAGCATGTTCTTGGTTCTTCATTTTGGTGGAGTATGAGGAACTATTCACAGTGCTAGCCTTGGCTACAAGCTGGCTATTGGTGAGTGTAGGGGAGTGTTACATGAAAGGCCCCGTCATATTTTGCTGATTGCTGCTGTTAAATGTGTAGAAGTTTCTTTAGTATGGGTGATCTTGTCGAGTGGTAACATTTAAATATGAAGTGATGGGGCCCTGCTGTCTCTTTGGTGGATGCTCATTGGTCCATGTTTGGGATCTATTAATGCGTCTCTTTAGCACTTTTATGGGGAAAATACTTGTATTTAATTCTTCTCTTTCTCAAATACTTGCTTCTAGAGACTACTTTTTTCCTCTTTTGATTGTTCAATATGTTTTTTTGCAGGTTGTGAAGCGGAATACTACTCTTCAGAAGGTTTCTCCAATGACCTGGCCACGGCTTGTAAGGGCCTCTCCTTATGCAAGGTTTTCGAGAGCTCCTTTTTCAAGAGGAATTCCAGGTGCATTCCGGTCTCGTCTCCCTATCAGACCTGGTGCAAGGAGCTTGCAGTGGAAGCGGGATGCGCAGGGAGGCACTCCTGCAGAAGGTGGGAGTAGTGTTGCTGCCAATAGCATCCCCTTTTTGGGTGCCCGGAAATTTACCTACGTGCGTACTGAGTCTAAACCTAGTGAGAACACTGGCGGAACATAGTTTGTCGGTAAAGTTGTGCTCGAGGAAGTTAATGGCGGAAAATGCCTCAACTTGTTTCTCTTCAAGACAATTAAAGCCGCAAAATCCAGTTCCATTTGAATGTGAAACACGTGCTTTATACTTGCATGTTAAGGCAAGGTGTGTCATGAAGGGACATCATCTTTCTTGGGTCATACAAAGTTTTGATCTTCCAAGTGAAGTATATAGGCTTTTGGAAGCGTTGATGTGATTTTGGCGGAAGTAATGTTTTCTTGGTAATTCACTGGCAGCTTGGTTGTATTCTTCCCAATTTATATGAAGAGACGAGATTGTAATATGTGAATAGGGATAGGGATTTGTAGGTCTCTTCGATTTCTTGTTTTGATGTAAGGACTTGGCCCTGCTTCTTTGTTTCTAGACTTTATTGGACGGTTATAAAGTAGAAAGGTGTGAAAATAGAAAAAGAAAAGCATAGAGGAAGATGATATGCTGAAATGCACGTTCATATATTGGAACGCTACTTCATGACAGCTCTCTACAAAACTTGGGAAAGATTTCTCTCTTAATTTTGCCCTGCTTATTTACTTGATTGTAAGGCTGCTTGTACTCGTAATTACCTACGTGAGGTTTAACGGATACAGGATGGCAAAAGAAAATGCGATCTGGTGTGTTGGATGTGTTTGCTGAAATACAGTACCATTCACACCGTATGTCGCGCACCCCTTAATAAGCTATGTGCATTTAACGGTAACATTAGCTGCCATGTCATTGAAAACAAACTGTGATACCCATTGGGCATCGTGGGATGAAACTTGTACGGATCCCGGTCCACATTTATTGGTCTGTTTCAGCCGTGCATCATCTATTAGTACTGTGATAACCATTCGGCATCGTGGGATGAGACTTGTTTAGCATGCGAGTTTTCTCGGATCTATCGGATGCTAGCTGGAGGCAGTTTGTTATATATCAGGCATGGATCTAGTTGAGACTGAGAACAAGAACTATCACCCCATTGTAGTCATTGCTTGTATGGCGCCTATTCACGACCATCGAGATATGAAGCTGAACGGTTGGAGTTTGGTTCAGATGTGATGATCTCTGTGAGATCAAAGTTCCTAGTTGCCGCTTCAACCGGGATTTTCAGGGCAGGACGTTCTGTCAAACGGAATGAGAAAACAGAGACAGTACAGCGAAAAGAAGATTTGCTATCAAATTGCTAAAACTCTTACTGATCAAGGGGATCACAACCATCAGAGTTGGTACACTCGGGATGGTTCACCAAATCTAGTGCGTGTCTCAATGATACACACTTGGAGTTGGTTCACCCACCTAAGCTGTAGTAAATATGCCCTTAAGAAGGTCACCATGACCAACACAACTATTGTGTTTACCATATTTCAGTTCTCTTGATGAAATGGGGCAACATGTTAAATATAGCCGATTAAGCATACATACTCATAAGGTCGCGACCTTGTAATCAGAAAATTCCGCCTTGAGAATATCAGCAAATTCCGCCTCACGTTATGGTGCCATGTCCATTTGATATGTAAGGACCATTTGCACGACAGAGCGGTGCAAACTACAAAGAAGAAAAGGCTTAAGTCCAGAGTCTTGTCCGGTAGAAGGAGAGCAAACCACCATTAGAGTTGAGGGGTATGCCCATTGCCCAGCTGATGGGTCCAACCACCTTGAACCTCTGCTCTTATACAATCATATCCAGTCACTGGAGAGTACTACCAAATGCCACTTCTGGGCAAACTCAAAAACAAAGCCTAGGTGCTCCCCATTGAACACGCAATTATGTAAAGACATCATGTTTATGCCGATAGAATATAATCTATCAGCCTAAATGAACAGTTAATTTATCTGCTTTTGGGAAGTTACCACTGCAACTTAACTCACAAAAGAGAGACGGAGGAGACTTGGACATTTACTGGCCCTCTACCAGCCTTGCGTAACACACACAGAGATGACAAGAGTAACCATGAAAGGATGTAGGCAGCCATTGCGTAAGGAACATTTTTGACGTCTCACTACTGATAACTATAATAAAGAAGACTAGATATTCATGCAACAAAAGAGACAAGTGAATACCTAGGCATATCTACATCTACTGGCCAAAGTTTCACCCGGATCTTGCTACTTTACAATGAGGGTTACTAATTGGATGTCTAGGGAGATTGCATAACAGTTGGGCAATGCGTCCAGTCTGAAGCTGCCACATCCAGCAAAACTGGACAGAAATATGCTAGGATCATGTATGCAGCCATGTATTTGTCATCATCTTCAGCTTTCACAACAACACGCTAGAGTAAAGTAAAAGTAAAGTATAAGAAGACCATTTATTAAGAAAGCACTACAATTTTTGACAGAATGAACCTGCCATTGCAAGTAGGGACTTGATTTTCAGGGCAACTTATTTATGGTTTCCACAACAGTCAGGGGCGGGCCACACATCAAAACCTCTGGCTCCTCTTACTCCTCACAAATTACGTAAGAGGGAAGGGCCAGCCATTTGGTAAACCCATGAATTGCGTGCCGTGTGTAAAATGGAAACGAGAAGCCAGGGAAACAAAAAGGATGCCGAAAAACGAGAGAGAGAGAGAGAGAGAGAGAGAGGGGTCACTTGGAGAGCAAAGTGAACAAGACACCTAAGGAGAGAGCCCCAGCACAGAAGTAGGAAACCCCACGAGCCCGGACGAAGAAGAGGTTCAAGCTCTTGGCAGCCTGAAGCGAGAGAGTGAGGATCTGGAGGCGACCGAGCTGCTCCATCTTGAAGAAGAAGGAGATGGGCTTCACGGACTGGCGGAGGAGGAAGGCGAGGGAGAAAGGGAAGCCGAAGGCGACGCAGCCGAGGAGGGAGGCCTCGAAGATGGGGGAGGAGCGAGTGAGGTAGGAGATCCAAGCGCCGAGGGCGAGCTGGACGAGGCCCAGGGCGGCGACCGCCTTGCTGGAGCTGTACAGGGTCTTGATCAAATCCTCGAGCACCTGGCGGGTCTCGTTGGCCAGGGCGGAGGGGTCGCGCTCCACGGTGGGGCCCTCGATCTCCTGGTGCTTGAAGTTGGGGTTTTGGCTGGGGTACTCCGTGTCCGTCGGACGGGGAGGCTTGTCGGAAGGGGAGGGAGGAGAGGCGGTGGAGTAGGAGGAGGAGGAGGAGCGAAGAGGAGGAGGAGGAGGAGGGAGGACATGGGGATGGTGGTGAGAGGGGAGGCGAGGGAAGGCCGGGGTTTGGGGGAACGGCCGGCGGCGGCGGTGGCGGTGGGGAACAGCAGACCGAGAGGGAGGAGAAGGGCCGGGGTTAACGGCGGAGGATGGACGGAGGAGGGCGGCGGCGAGGAGCTTGATCTTGGACTCCCTGCACCTACGGGCCAACAGAGCTGACATCGCCGCCGGCAGCAGACGAGATCGAAGGAAAGGTAAGGCAGGTCGGTAGGAAGGGAGGAGGCGGGGACTTTTGCTGTCACGGAAGATGGCATAAATAATCTCTAAATTTTTATCAAATGTGTATAAGGATTCTTAAATTTTTAATTTATTCAATATAATTCTTATTTTTCAGTATAATATATAATAATATTATTAAACTTTTTAATATATATTTAAATTAATATATAAATTATATGAAAATATTTAATATTGTTCATGATTTCAAATTAATAAAAAGATTACATTTGAGGATCATATTAAATATTATGATAAAATTTAAGAACCTAATTGAATAAATTAAAATTTTATGAATTATATCAAATATTATATCAATGGTTAGGATCATCTGTGTCATTTGTTTCGAAGACATCATGGACTGTATAGCTTTTTACTGGGCTTGGCCTTGGATCGACACCCACAACGACATGAATTGCTTAATTGCTAACCCAACTTAATACAAGAAGAAAATCAAAGATCCAACAACCAATAAAAAAATTTGAAACCATGGCGTTCACTTAGCCATCCCAGCATATATGCATATTGCACCGAAGCAGTTATTCCCTTCTCCCGAATACCATCTCTCTCGATTTTCTGTTCCTTGTGCTGTTTTCTCAACAGTATCTAATTCAAGTGGTATGCGAGGAATGACACGAGGGAGGCACCGACCAAAGAGCTGACCACGGGCAAGATAGCGGCAGCTGTGCCGGTGGGCGCGGGAGCGGGAGCCACCACAGGCTCGGTGGCCACCGTGACGGGGCTCACGGAGGTGGCAGTGGCGGCAAAGAGAACTGCACATGCCATCTTCTTCATCTCCATGGTAAAGAGTTGATTAAGCGAGATCGACGGCAACCGACAAAGGATACAACTCCTGGGAGATTGGTATCGCCCATTTGAAAAAGAAAGAAGAGAGAAAAGAATGGCTAAAGGCTTCCGGCAATCCCGATTGGCAAGGATGCTTGTTGGAGATCGATGGGAATACCCATTTGAGAAACGTTGCTCATGCTCATGGATGTCGCCAAAGGCAAACCTTCATGAGATTTTAAATAGCAAAAGTGGGCTGGTTGTGTTCTTTTTTTTGTTTTTTTCTGGAGCAAGGTTTGGGCTAAGCACTCTTCCGAGTGTTGCCTACATAACAGAGACTATACATACACGTGCATCGTCCCTCTGGTTTTTGGGGCAGTATGGTGTTGAAAGCCATCTTGGCCCTAAATGAAACAACAGAAGGGACTCCTGCATGTCGAATGAAGCCTGGCCGAAGAAGAGTCGAAGAGTCGAGTGTCACAGGGCCCATTGTCGCAGAATTACGTGAAGCCTGGTCGGCCTCGTTTAGAGAGGTCCATATTCTGCGAACCCACGTAGGGTTTGATCAGACATGCATCGATCTTTGATTAATTATCTTTACGTCATATTCCTAAAAGCAGTAAGGTCGGACCAATATTCTTTCGGCGTGGCATGGAGACACGTTTTTTTTTTACGGTAGTACTTTGGGAGCGCAAGTGGTCCTGAGCTAAACTAAGAGTCAACGCAAACATCAATTAAAGAGAGGTCCACGATCAGATCTGATGCTTCGTCTCTTTCCTTTAGTAGTAGCCAAAGCAACTTCTCAACTCTCTCACCTCAAAACACAGAGAGACTCAGAGAGAGAGAGAGAGAGAGAGAGAGAGAGAGAGAGAGAGAGGCGACATGGGGATTGATGTTGAGGTGGTGGAGCGTTGCGAGATCAGTCCACCACCGCTCTCCACCCAAGAGTTGGAAGAGAGAGAGGTGGGGCTGAGCATGATGGACGTCCCCTGGCTCTTCTTCTCTCCCACGCAGCCCCTCTTCTTCTACGCCTACCCACACTCTCTCTCCCACTTCACCTCCACCGCCCTCCCTCTCCTCAAGCTCTCCCTCTCCCGCTCCCTCCTCCACTCCCTCCCTCTCTCCGCCCGCCTCCGTCTCCACCCTCGCCCTCCCCTCCTCCTCCTCTGCTCCTCCCACACCGTCTCTCTCACTGTTGCTGCTGCTGCTGCTGCTGACGATGAGGATGTCTTTCGCCGTCTCTCCACCCACCACCCCAGAGACGCTGCCCTCTTCCACCTTCTCGTCCCTTCCTTGCCCCCCATTTCCAACTCCTCCTCCAGCCCCCCCGTCCCTCTGTTCGCCGCCCAAGTCACCGTCTTTCCCAACTCCGGCCTGTGCCTCGGGCTCGCCTGTCACCACGTCGTCGCCGATGCCCGAACCTTGAACCTCTTCCTCAAGGCCTGGGCCTCTCTCTCCCGCCAGCTTTCCTCTCCTGCTCCTCACCCGTCGCTCCGCGGGTTCTTCAGCGCTCCCCCCTGCTACGACCGGACTGTCCTCAGGGATCCACGGGGCATGCTCCACAGATTCCTCTTCGAGTGGTGGAGCTGCGAATGTCAGGCCCCTTCATCACCATTCAATGGTGCTGGTTTCCCCCACATGGTCCGATCCACTTTTGTTGTGGGCACCACTGAGATGGACAGCATCCGAAAATGGATCTTGTCTCGGTGCAGTTCCGGAAATCTGTCCCACCCACCCCATTTGTCTCCTTATGTTCTCACCTGTGCATTCCTTTGGGTCGTTTGGGTGAACGCGCATCTCTCCCTTCAGGCCCACAACAATCCAAAACCCGCCACCCATCGCGGCCCGGTTTACTTCGGATTCATTGCCGGCGGCCTCACCCGCTTGGGCTATCCGGTACCCGCTTCTTACTTCGGGAACTGTGTCGGGTTCGGTCGGGCGGAGGCCACAGTCCACGAGCTGGTCGGAGAGAATGGCATTGTCGTCGCGGCGAACGCGCTAGGGAGCACGGTCAAGAGGTTGGACAAGGACCTCTTCGCAGATGCGGAGCGGTGGATCTCGGATTGGAGGGCCTTCTCTGAGTCGGAGCTCCACGTGACCGTCGCTGGGTCGCCCAAAGTGGACCTCTATGACATGGATTTCGGGTGGGGAAGGCCCGTGAAAATAGAGGATATATCGATTGATAAGAGCAGAGCCATTTCGTTGCACGAGAGCAGAGATGTGAAAGGTGGGATAGAAGCCGGGATAGCTCTGCCCAAGCCCACAATGGATGCCTTCGCCTCTCTCTTCAAGGCTGGTCTCAAGGTCATGAAGCAAACGACACTCCCAAATCCCAACTCATAGCTTCTGCCGTTTGGGCTCAGCAAACGATTAATCTGGACTAATTTCGACTTGGCCAGGTGTATCAACCTTTCTTCAAGGTCTCAAATGTGTTTGTGTTGGCATTCCATGGCTCCCTTGTGCTCGTGGCGTGTGCTATTCTACGAATAAGGTGACCCTCGATCGTTTGGCAATCACATCTCACTTCGTTCTTGGTCATCCATTTACTACCCTAGCAACGTTACATTCATTCTATTATTCACATTCCACCTTTATAATTGTCAATAGAATTGAACCGAGATACACTAAGATAATTTCAAAAGCTTATTTGCTAAAGTGCAAATTAAAGCTGGTATTTTCACGAACAACAACATATGATTAACAATTAGGCATTTGCCAAAAGCAACCATTAGCAAATTATTAAATAAAATTCGGGTGTGATAGTCAAGTAAAGTCACATTAGACATAGTATTCATCTGAGTTAAACGAAACCTATATAAATGAAACGGCCTCTCCTTAGTTTTACTTTTGTAGGAATTACGAAAATGCTCGGCTCAGACACCAAAAGGGGTCTTAGAATGGCCTTTACACTACTTGTTTCCCTTTGGAAATGGACCCCATTGGGATGCGATAGCAGCGTAGAGATTGCTAAAAACTTTGAACGAGCTATTATCTTAGCTCAATTGGACGGTACAGTTTTCCCTTCCATCTTTATGATGACCATCTGTTGTTTATACATCGCAGCTCGATTTTCGCCATCCAATGTTTCTTGGCCGACCCATGCAAATCCAACCGGGTATGTGAGCCGTGATTCCTTGCCATTACTTAGTCAAGATACTTACTATTAACCTAATCATTAGAGCGGTTCGCCATCGGATTAAAAGAGAATAATACCACCACCACCGCCACTTGCAAGATGCAGAGGATTCCCTGCATCTTCAAAGGTCAACTTCTGCTCCTCCCAGATGCCATAACGGTTTTATCTTTTTCAAGCTGTTGGGATTGGGATTTTGCTAATGATCCATCATTTTTAGCGCACTCAGAAATGTTTTAATGACTTCACTTTGAAGCCAAATCAATATCACCACTAGACTTTTTTCACAAGTATCCCATTGCTCCGGACTGCAAGTGTCAGCAACAAGTACCACACGCACAGATCAGAGCCAAATGGAGAAAACCATTCCCAACAAAAAACATGTGTATATGCGTTCCCCATGTTTCTTCACCCCCTTATTCTTTTCCAGATACAATTTACTTTATTGTAAAGATCTGCATATCCAAAGCATCCAAATTTTGAATCTGTTTCAACCTCCGAGGGCAGACAACTCCGCATCTGATGCAAACAAAAAGGAAGAGGTGTAAGAAAGAAATTTATACATCATACCTTGCTGCCCAGTAGGACCGCCTCAAATTACCCAGAATAAGAAATCGAGGACTAGAAGTTCTGCAAGGCCCACTTTATTCAACAAAGTCCAGGATACTTCAGAAACAAAGCTTGCCTCTTGATAAAGCCAAGCAGATTAGCAAAAACAATCCCCCCATAGTCTACACAATGGGACAGATAAGCACATATAACGTGAAAATATCTCACGAATGTTGCTAAGAGCAACAACCACTGACAGAAGAAGCTTCTACAAACAACAAAGGACCTTCGCTATTTCTGTCTAATGACGAGAAAGCGACAAGCCTCATAGCAAGGGTGTATAGAGAACAAAGACTTAACTCTCCAGCAAGCCTTCACTTAAGTCCTCGCCCAAGCTTTAGAAAAGATCATTTTCACATTCAACATAAGCACCAGGCTAGTGTAGAAAAACGAGACATGCACACATGGACTTTGTATCACTTCAGACAGTAAAAGACATTTAACTCCTTGTGCCTCAAAAGCACAACAACACAAACAACAGCTTTTATCTCCAGGTAGAAAATAATCATCAAGCAGTCCATAGAGGCAGTTACGATTGGGGAAGCATAATGTTTTCTTATCAGTATCTCACAGAAATATATGAAGAACTGGAAAACCTAAAATTCAAACTCACCTCAACAACCAACGAAGAGATGCCATGCCAACAGATTGGAAAATTCACAAACACTTCAAATAGGCATTCATCCTGCAAAAATGACGAAAGCATTATCATTAACCTGTACAGACTTCTCGTTTTACACAAAAGCTAGTCTAACATCTGGCCAAAAAAAAATAAAGGCCAGTCTGACGTTGGAATCAAAATTCAGTAGTTAATGAAAACTCATTGGAACTTGTTACAACAAAAGGGATTATCGTACCATATGCCAGAAATAACGAATTAACTCACCCTTAGAATGTACTAATGGCACTGCTTAACTAATCCGTAGGTCACCAAGAAAGTCCGACAGCCTGGAGATATATTAAACTTGGTTAGCAGAAGCTAATACAAAATAAACAATTGAAGGCCAAAACTGAGTATTTAGAATTAGCAACTGGATGATAGTCAACAAAACATTGAAGAGAGACATAAAGAGCACTAATGAAAGACCTAATATCCTTGGCTATCACTGTTTGTCCATCTTCAGCTCCCAGATGCCTCAAAACAACTTCCTCCAGCCGTCCATCTCTGTATGCGTGCTGCAAACACATAACATCTATTACGTAGGCATTATGACAATCTGATTAAAGTCCATCACATGATAGCTGCAGATCTACTCAAATTGAAAAGGGACATCTACCAGTAAACGGCCATCAACCAACTGTCACATAGACACTTTACACACACTACAATATAATAAAGACAAACCACCAAATTTCCATGTCTGCAAGAATGCCAAATCACATAACAGTGCTAATCCAGTCAAAGCATCCTTCACTAATTAGCATACAACCAGTAGAGGCACCAGTAAGTAGAATGCCCATTCCATAATTCATAGCTTTGTCAGCTCTCTCCCAATATATTCACAAAAAATTAGCGAGATGCATGGATGTAAAGCAAAGGTTTCAAGATGCCTGCCGGCGGGGACACTAGGATTAAAATACAACCAAACAAACACTTGCAGAATCTCACATAGCTTGATTAATTTCCAATCATCTCCACAGAAATGTTAAAGGAAATGTTTTTCCATGCCAATCAAACATCGGTGCATCACACCACTGACTTCAATCAAATCAAAAGCCCACACAAGTTAAAACCTAGTTCATGGTTCATAATTACAGAATTTGATAGGAATAGAAACAAACTACAAGCTTCATCTTCTTTTCTTATGCAAAAATGCCAGTTTGCCAAATATCAAATCCAACTTAATGACAACCGGCTAAAATCTGGAACTCGAGGACCTCTACTCCCTATCACTTGATGAATCACCCGAGTTAATCCCCAGTTGTGCCAATAAAAAAGCCATCTCCACAGGTGTTAAATCATCGTCATCGGTGTCTTCAACATTATAGAAATCCAAGTCTTCATCTCCCATAAGGCTCTCAAGAAAAAGTAAATGCTCAAAAACACCAAACATTGCATCCATATTTGCAGGATTGCGCCTGCGCCTGCGTCTGCGAGGAGGTGGCCTGTGATGTATCCATGTGTATGACCCTGGCTTGACCGTATGCTGGAAACAACAAACACGATACCCATTAGGGTATTATCCATTGCCTAAAGATCTTTGGGATGAGCGTACATTAAAGGACAAGTACGTTCATAATTCTAACGACAGAAGTCAGACGAGGACAAGATTTCATCTTGACCACAA
This sequence comes from Syzygium grande, assembly GCA_024733475.1. Taxonomy (NCBI): domain Eukaryota; kingdom Viridiplantae; phylum Streptophyta; class Magnoliopsida; order Myrtales; family Myrtaceae; genus Syzygium; species Syzygium grande. The sequence continues at coordinate 241,096 of JAMXDD010000011.1, forward strand.
CAATGCAACTAACTACTTAAGAGACAAGCTCGTTCTCTCTATAGGACCCAAAAGAATTATACATAGACACCACCACCTCTTCTTCCTCTTCTTTTCAAATATCAGCATTCAAATACACCAAAGTTAATGGGAGAAAATTGCATAATAATCAACAATAACTTGATCATCATACAACTCTTCCAGAGGAAAGGCCATTTTGACTGAAGTCTATCGAAATTGTTCAAATTCCAGAAAGAGGCTGTTATTAAACAAAGTCAGTGCAGCAGAAACAAGAGAACTCCAACTTCAAGTTCTAAATAAATGGAAAACCGCTCTTCATCGGCAATATGAGGAGCAAACCAAGCCGGCAAGGGAGGATTGGAGGTTGCATATCCTAGTCAATCGGAAGAAGACTTAATTTTCAGCAATCAAACTCTACATAAGGATAATATAAAATATTACTTTCTAAATAACATTAGTCTCACACAATTAACAGTGTGGGTGTCTTGTGCTCTTTGACACCTTTCTGAAGCCTACTGAGTCATTTAGATGCACAGGGGAATGAGATCAGGTATAAAGCTTAGAGCTGCATGGTGCTCCTAATGGCAAACATGGAAGAAAGAATATTTATTTTAATATTCACAAATCAAAAAGTGCTACAAGTAAGATCATTAGTCTGCACCAAATGGCAAAAAGAAGCAGATATAGCACAGAAAAGCACATCAGCCCAGTATCATTTTCAACTTTTCTAAGCAAAAAAGTTACTTATCCACTTTTGCTCCAATACTTGAATATTGTATAAGTCAAAAATATGAAAAAGTTAAACAGCCAACATGCATGTTAATATTGGCAATTTTTGAAAATTTTCGGGTACTATGTGTTAGATAAAAGTCACATTACAAGAGCTGCAATATTGGAAAGTAACAAGTTGACAGTCAGAATCATTCCAAACAGACACTTGGCTTGAACAAGATGGTTTCCCCCATAGTAAGACACAACAACACCCATGCGTAGACTATAAAATGGGGAAAAATGGACTAAAACAAACGAAGAACAACCACATATTTCTCCACGTATGGTGTTGAGCACCAGGCATATCAATTGAATATCACAACATACAGATTACAAGAAATTCCTTGGCAAAGAACTCATTTAACAAATAGCCTATAAATTGGATGGTGCAAAATGCAGCTAACAGGACATGCCTCTGCAAACAATATACAGCTGAAATAAAGACGCAGAGCAACATTAAAAACAGATGTGCTTATCTCCATGTTCACTTTACCAGTGAGCTATCTTCTTTTGAGAGAAACAACCAATACAGGCACCAAAACGTGGAGAAAATGCATATCCTGTCACAATCGTCCGCAGGAGAAAGCAAGTAGGCCAAAAGATGAATTCCATCAAACAAGCCTCACTTAAAGTATACATAGGGCAAGGCAAGCACTGCAATAAAATCAGAATACTCTCAAGCTTGGAACTGCATTACCTTGTAAAAACAACTAGTCCCAAATGGGCAGTTTCCATCTCCAAAATTGAAGTGCTTACAATCAATTGACCTGCAAATTAGTAACAGGCTAGAGAAATCAATTCGAGAATAGAAGAAGAAAGGAAAGGAACGTGCGCAAGTTATGCAGAGCCACGTGATTATGTTTTACAGAAAGTATTTTTATGCCTTGCAGTCAAGAAGCAGATCTTAAGCTTGTAGCATATTATGCAAATGACCAAAGTTTTCACCTATTACTGCTTGTAAATCTCAACAAATTCCAGACAAGATTTACTGGAACCAATCCAAAGATGACTAACAGACGGTCCACAGAAACCATAAAGCCATAAATATTCTTAGTTCACCTCATAACATACCGACGATAGGCCAACAAGAAACTGAAAATTTCTAAGTGAATATGTGTGTGTGTGTGTGTGTGTGTGTGTGTGTGTAGGATACTTTGATGTCCTTACTTGAGTTTGGCCTTGTAGTTGTCGATAATTTCCTGTTTTTCTTCTTTTGAGTTGTACCAAATGACACTGGGGATGACGAAGTAAGACAGCTTGCGACAAATTGGGCAGGCCCTCAATGAACTATTCACGTCCATTCCAGTAGTTGGTGAGCTACTACGCCAGTTCCTGATGCACGTTATGCAAAACGCATGATCACATTCTGACAATATACCAAACTTCCTTTCAGCTGCAGTGGGTTTCGAAAGAACACGATCTAAGCATACACTGCATTCTATTTCTTGACTAAGTTTCAATGCCTCGAGCTGCTTTTGCTTTTTCTCACAAGTCTTCATATGCTCCTCTCTTTCTTCCGGTCTAAAAGGATGCAAGCAGTGTTTCCCACATGTTGGGCATAAATCTCCATGAATATGAGGGCAAGCTTCTCCACGAGGACAATCGCCAGCGGCAGCAAATGAGCATATAGACTGATCAGCTGGTCTGACAGTTCTAGACTCTATGAAGTCACTGCCATCAACATAATCATGCTGCTCAAAGCCTCGATTCCATGCAGGTTGGTTACGGGGTCCTAAAGGTCTACTTCGTGAAGTAACCTCTACAGAATTGGAGCTGGAATGGACCCCACTCCTAGAAGATAAGACTTGAGGAACAGACCCCGAAATGGGGGGCTGCGAGGAAGTTCTGGACGACGATGACGATGACGATGACAATGACGACGACGCACCGGACCATGGACGAGAAGCCTTAACGTGCTCATATCTGCATCGATTTCCGTAAGTACATATTCCTTTCTGATAGAAGGTACATATCTGCGCAAAAATCAAGGGGATCAATAGCAAATACAGAGAATTGATCTGGGCTAATTGTAAAAGCCCGTGGAAGCAGACGAGTACATTGTTCGTTGGAGCTGTCCAGTCATGTGAATATTCACAGTGCTCCCCTTTCAAACAAGCACCGTGTGCAAAGAACTTGCAAAGAACTCTGCAAGCACAACTAGAGTCATAAGGCCATTTTCTCAGCCAAAGAAGGCTAAATGACAGAGTGGGTTCCAAAGAGCATCGCACAGTAATTAAGTCAAAGAAGAAACCACTTGCAGAACAGAATACAAAGAAGCAGATAGATTTTTTTTTTTCATAACCAGATACACTGCAGCTTCATGATCTACGAGGTTGTCGATAAAACCGGCACCACCCTAGACGGACCTTTTTTTTTTTCTTTTTCTCAGTTACACACGTCTAATCCACCGGTGAACAAGAACCTCTCATCAATATCCAGAAGCCATTTCATGGCCATCCGACAAAATTCACAATCACAGGGCAGCTGAAATGCCCGAATTCAAGAGAACCCTGTCGCGCCCCGAACAAACCTAGCGTCAAGGCAAGAGATTTCCCACGCCTCGACCGAACCGACACCAAACACCTAAAGCATTTCACACGTATCGATGCACCCATTTGGGAGAGAAAAAGGGCAAGGACGGATAAAGACAGCTTTTTTTTTTTCTTTTTTCATCATTTATAAAACAATTAAGGGCACGTAATCATGAAGAAGGCTTATCGCTGGAGGAACAGAAACCTCAGTCATCAAAGACCACCGTTGCAATCGGGAAAACAAGGAAGGGTGGGGAGCAAGCTGCCAATTACCATTCACCCACAGAGAGAAGCCGCAACAACAACAACAACAACAACAACAACAATTACAACTACTAGTCTGGAAAGCCCGGGATGATCAGAGACGAAACGAATCGGCTAAAGAAGAGAAAGGAGCAGATTCACACCTCCTGGACATGACGGCTGAGGATTTATATAAAATACACCAGCTTCTGGTATCTGCAAGTTCTCTCTCTCTCTCTCTCTCTCCCTCCCTCTCCCTCCCTCCGTGTGCGATTTCGATCGGAAGAGAGGAGAAGGACGATTGGATTGGATTGGATTGGATTCTTTGCTGAGGACTGAGGAGAGGAAGAAGCAGCGAAAATCGAGAATGAAAGGGAAACGCCCCCTCCCTCCCTACCCTCCTGACCACTCCGCGCCCCCTCCTGCTTTTAGGGCTTTCCTCCTCCTCCTGCTTCATTTTGGGCGGCGTCCCCCCTCCGCTCGTTGAACGACACCCTCACGCGTCGCTCCGCACGTGCGCGTGTCGTGCGGGTAACTCCCTCGTCAAGCACCCCAAAAAAAGCGGCATTTGCAAATTTGCATGCACTCTTTTTTGCTAATTACCATCTGCAATTTTCTCTCTTCAAGTGATTCAAGTCAAGCCACCTCCCTGTATTTTTCCTGTGGATTAAATTAAATTTCAGTCATATTAAGTACCTGCTTGGACATGGACATCTATTTCGAAATGACGTGTTTCCCGATGCATGCGTTTCTTGATATGAAGCTTACAAAAACGATTACTTGTATCGCTTAGAATAATTAATCAATTAAAAATGCTTTCATTACTGTCATTAATTAATGTCTAATCATTTTCGTGAACGGTAAAAATATTCTTCGTTCTTTCATTTATATAAATAATACAAACGGTCATTTTTAGGAAAATATTTTCAGAATCATTTACTTCTTGTAAAACAAACGGAAATCAAAGATACATATGTGAACGTGTAACATCATGAAAAGAAATTTGAAAGTTGCCCTTCGTGGTTTTCTTTAGTTTCTTTCTTTCCTATGTTGATGATCGTACTCGAATAAGCGACCGATGGCTGATCTTGTTCTTTTTCTCGGTGGTATATTTGCATTATGATTCGTATTGATTTTAAATAATTAGGAATGCTTGAACTTTTCGGCTCAACTAATACTCACCGACAAATTCGGTGAGTAACGTGGGCAATAATTTGACCGAGATTTTATGTATTACTAAGCATTGATAGGGTTTGATTATTCCGCATAGAGTGCACAGGGCACGTGTTGGCTCAAGCGAGTATTATTTTAAGTACCCCAAGAGTTCGCTAGAAGGTTCATCTTAATCAAACGTGAAGTAACTCTTGGGGAAAGATTGCAAGTGGTAATATCTAATACTCCATGATTGTTTCCATGATAGGTTGCATAATAATTCACAAAGAAGAATGTTAAGAGAAAACTATGGGCGTAATTGCTTTCATATAACCATGAAGTACACAGTAAATCTTGAATTATTATTACGACATAACTCTTTCTTTCTTCGGGAACCTCATCTTTAAATGACGCAATCTAGTGATTTTTAAGCTTAAGAGTTTCGAAAATGGCCTTGGATCATAAGACTTTTCAATTTCATTCGTGTCAATGGAAGGACAACATGAAAGTAGAATAACGTTGAGAGGGTTTTCAACAAGTTGTTCAGATAAATTTCGTGAGAAGTTTCATTAAACCTACACATCTCTAACGGTTCTGAAGCCCTGTGTCAATGAGCAAGAAGAACCAAAGCTCATGAGGGTAGTAACTTATTGTCGACTACAAAGGGCTGGGGAGAGAAGCTGGAAGGTGGTTGGGAAGGTGTTCTGCATTCCATCTCCAGGGAAGTCGTGTTAAGTCGGAAAGGACAATCACTAGTCTTCCTTTTCCCGTACCAATGATGTTTTCTTGTTCCGTTGTCAAGCTCGTGTCAAATGAAGACAGAAAAAGTACTAAAGGTCCATTGGGATCGTGAACAAACATATCAAGAGAAGAGATTCATAGATTGATAGCCATCCCGGAGTCACAGTGATCGACTAATTACAGGTGCAGATATAAGGTGAATGTGCTGGGAACACCTAGGGGAACTGATGTACTGAACCTTTCGTTTTAAGGCAATAAACTGTCTTCGTTGGCGAGGCAAATGTGATCCTGGCAAAAACCATCCTTACTAGCCTCAGTTTGCAGCTCGTCTGCTTTGTAGTGCACTCACTCTGAGTTCATGCATAGTTTCTCATGATATGTAGAGAAGGTCAGAAACCCATCGCATAAAATGCCAGTGCGGATGCATACAGAGGCACATTAGCCGTGCCATGAGCTGTGAAATCAGGGGACAGTTCTGAAAATTGATAAGTACATCAATCAAATGGTGCGCAGCTTTTGCCTTCTCATCTGAAAAGGGCTCCATCCAGGAGAAGCAATGATGCAACACACTCGGGTCTGTCAAAACCATAGCTCCAAAACCTCTATATTAGGAACCGGATGCCAAACATTCTGGTACTGGATGACTGTTGTTGCTTCTATTTACAATGTCGCAAAGCAGCAGCAGGATTGGATAGGTGTTTGGCTAGTGCAGAGTGAAGCCATCATCATAGGAAACATGCCATCCTCGTCGACAAGGGGGAGCGTTCTCGTCATACTCCGCGCAGCAGCTCCATCTTCTCTTCCAATTGGCCCTCCCCGTGTTTGGTCTATTGCTCTTCTCATTCCAGCGGTACACGATTACTCCAGATAGGTCACTCCACTCACCATCAATCCCTTGGTGCGGTGGAGCCAATGCAAACAATCCCTTCTCCCCTAGTAACATCTACCAAACTTCAGTCCCACACATTTAATTGCCAATGCTATATTCCCTAGCTTCGGACCCCTAATAACATCTACCAAACTTTGGTCCCGCACATTTAATTGCCAATGCTATATTCCCTAGCTTCAGATGACGGCGTGTGGAGAAAAAAAGAGTGCGAAAATGGATTGTTAAGGACAAGGACACGAATCCTCAAGACACAGGACATTTCTTGGGGGTAATAACATACTTCTGCGGCTCTGCTACTAAATCCATATTGAACATAATTGGGGAGTGCCCTTCTCACTGTTTAAAGACAGCATTAAACTTGGACATGCTGTATAACAAGCAGCACAATCTCCCACAATCATGTGGGTCTTTGATCAACAGATTGGTTCGAGGCCTTAAACTCCTCAATTTTTTTTTTAATGAAAAAGAAGAGGTTACACTGACGAGCATTAGGGGCTTTCTTTAACGCCTGGAAAAAGTAGAACACAGCTCCTGAAAAGGGTCATAATCTTGACAATCGAATGAGCAAAGAACCTCGAGAGCACCTAAATTTGAAATTTTCCTTCGCGGATGACATCTATCGACCATAAATTTGAATGGGTATGACAGAACATCGATGTGTGTATGCTTCTAAAAGCAACAAAAAAGAGGAAAAAAAAAACAGCTGCACTTGTGTTGTGGAGAAGGGAAGTACTACCGGTGGTGTGGCCGTGAAAAGAGCAAGCAGCGGGAGAATTATGGGCATCCACATAGAAAGCGTTGCACCTCAGGCATCTCTTCTCGGGCTGATTCCTCCTCTCTCTTTCTATGTCTGAAGACGAACACCTAACCTTATTCTTCACGTGATTCGAGTATGGCATGACCATCATAGCCCTGCGACTGGCGCTGACAAGCCCATGACCGTAAGCGATGCCGTACGCCATAGCCATTCTCTTTCCTCTTAACTCTGAATCACATTCAATACAATTCGAACGGGTGATGGCGTGCGAGTGCAGAGAGGGAGAGAGAGAGAGAGAGAGAGAGAGGAGACTTTCAGAGTGGGCCAACATGAAGAGGAGGATAGTTAAAGGAAGCCCATTTTCAGTGACAGTGAGACTTTCTATCAGCCATAAGGCCCATAGCTATCTCCCATTTCACATATTAAAAAGATCCCACCAGTCCCATGATTCAGTTCCCGCAAATGCCATGATATGGCCGCTGTCGATCGAGTCCTTGGAATGTGGACTTGAGTGGACTTCGGCTATATCAAGTTTGTGCCAGTCAAGTTCGACTAAACTCGGTTTGATTACCCTTGTATCATGACCTGGATAGCCAAATATATTTTGCTTTTATATCCATCGCATGTATTACGTAGCTATAAACATATGCTATGATGTTAGAATCATTCACTGGAATCAGAGTTTCGTGTCTTAAGATCTATAAGCCCAGTTAACGTAGTAAGACGTAACGATTCAACTTCATTTTGATCTTGGAAACTCGTGTTGAATCTGAACGTGGGCTGCATCGTTAAAATTCTGATGTTCATTTACATTGTGATTGCCAAAAAGAATTAAGGCCCGACAAAAAGTTTATATGAAACATCAGCGCCACTTCTTGAAATTGATTACTGTTCAACCTAAAGTTTCTAGAGAAAAAAATTAAGAGGGCATAAGGCAGGTCAAGTAAATGAAGGTGCATGGCCAAGGCCAAAGGCTCTAACATGGTCATTCAAGGATCTCTTGTGCTTGAAGTCCGAGCCACAGACGCAGTACCAAATCTTGCCACAGTTTTTCTCGTGTGTTCTCCAATCACCTTTCACCGCGAACGACTTGTTGCTGCATTTTCGACAGGTGAACGGCTTGCTTCCATAGCCGTGCCTTCTCTTGAAGTGGGTCTGAAGGGTCCTGAAGTCTTTGAGTGGCCTTGCTCTCGGGTGTCGGATGTTGTGTTTGCACCCAGGTGCGCAGCAGTAGCATGGGATCCTTTGCAGCATCAAGCCATCATTTCTTTCTTGTGCTCGTGCTTTTGTGCTTATTGTTCCTTTCAACGACTCGGGCCCTTTCCTGTACTCCGATCCATGTCCCCACATATGCATCTGCGACACAAACCGCATCAGCTTAAGTCAATAATTCAAGCTTTTTAAGAATTTCACACTGGTGAAAAAGCAGCAATTAAGTACCTGAAGGTTGTTATATCTGTTGAAGGTCTTGTGGCAAACAGGACATGAGAATAGTTGAGGACCAGCCAGAATCTGCTTAGGAGTAGGGATCCAGTGTTCACCCTGGCTTAGCTTGTCCAAGTGACTCCTGATGGCATCGGCCACATCCATGGTGGTTTCCTCTTTTCTTAGCTCTGGAGCCGGACTAGGTGTTATGGGGGGTCCTATCTGTAGAGCCACGGTTACGCCATTATCATTATCACAGTCAGCATCAGCTTTCCGCAAAAACAGGCACTCATCTTGTTTCGACATGCCATGAGAGGGCAAAGGCTCATCGGGCATATGAAGGCCTAAGCGGTTGATAAGAGGAAGAGCTTCGAATGGAGGGGAGGAAGCAGATGTTTGGCAGTGAGTACCCGTAACCAAGTTGCTTGATGAGAAGGTGGAAAAGGGCTGAGAATAGTGTGGGTGAAGAGGCAAAAACATGGAGTTGGACCATTGAATCACACTGTTGGAATAAGGGTCTTTCATTCTGACAACAGGAGGAGCAATATCAGGAAAAATACAGCAAGGTGCCTAACTCGTATGGGCACTCGGGTGCGTGGTGTAACTACCAATAACATATTCTATATTATGTCTCTCATATAAGAAGGCTGAGTCCAACAGGAATATTTAATGCAGCTCTTGGCTTGACGTGCTCGACCATATTTACCGGTGTATGCATAGATTTTCCTGTCTAAAGCCACGTGATTGCGTGAAACGTGCATGACTTCTTTCTCGAGAGAAAATAAGGGTTCAATTATCCTCGAAAACTGCAGAACCTAGCCACTTGTTCTTGATGAAGAGCTTTATGGGAGTTCTCAAGGAGGAATATGTTTGACTCCAAATCCTTGGAAGAATCACCCAAACCCCCCCACTCGTGCAATCTCGAATGCCACACTCCGTGGTCGTGGGGGTAGAGTTTTATATGCCCTCGTTTGCTGCAAACTGAAAAAAATAAAATAAAGAAACAGTAACAAATTCTGCTCCTCCCAACAATCTTTCATTTCCATCTTCCTCCTACAAGCTACAGATCCAGGCACTAGTGGACAACCGAGTGCATCCCAAGTTGATTCAGATCTAGATAGACGATGAAGATTCTACATTTACAAGCTCAAACGGATATCCTCATCAATCGAGTGCACTTGAGACGATGAGAGTGGTTTTCTACACAGTTAAAGTCTTTGACAGTATGACCGTTAATCCGATCAGAAGTTCCTGACCAACTACAGGCATGTGCAGTTAGATTATTTGGGAAAAGAGAGAAAATGGAGGAGTATATTTGGTTAAAAACTCAGAAGAAATTAAAATTTTTGGGCGGTCAAAGTGAAGGAAAAATCTAAATATTAGGGTATATTCCTATTCACTTTTCTTCACCGTTGCTTCCAAAAATGGCCTATAGATGTTCATTTGATTTAAAGCTTATATGTGATCTAAGAAATTCATCATTCCCAAAGACCACACGAGTGTCTCTGCCTTTTTACAAGAACGGTTTTCTTAACCCATGACGAGAAACCTGCCTTAGAAAAAACCATCAAGAGCCTAGACTCGACATAAAAGACAACATCCCCTAAGGTAACCCTGCTTTTTTCCTTTAGAACTGCTAATGTTACAGGTGAGCATCAGTCTTGATTTAACTTGAGAACTAAACCAAGCTGGCCAGTCATCAGATGAACCGGGTAGGTTCGTGGACATAAAATCCGAGACTGACTTTGGCTGGTTCAGTTCCCAATTTGATCCTTTGATCCGCCAGTTCTACCCAAAAACCAAGCAAGCAAGCAAGCTGCAACCATGGAGATTCAATCCCGAGTCAAGTATGAGGTGTACAACCTCCCTGACTCGCCCATTAACCATAGAAGATAAGGTAGGTTCACTGAAAGGAACAATCAGTTGGAACCCTGTCTGTACTCGATGTAGCCTTTCCCCAGCTTTTTTAGCCCCTAAATTATCATTATACACTGACCAATTGCCCCGCATGAAGCCACTCAGACTACCAACAAACTACATGTCATGAGCTGTGGAAATATGTAGAGAATATTTATAAGCTACTTTTCACAAGATAAACTCAATTCTTAAGTAGAACCGAGAACTGGCCACGGAACCGAGACTTACAGGTTGCTTTCCAGATTTAGGCTTTGGAACCAACACATCCCTGCCTTGTTCACTCCAAATTAATATCTATCTATATTAGTACAATACTATCTACAACAATCAATGCACAAAAAGAAACTTGCTATTTTAGAATTGGCATTTTCATTAAAGGTGGGAAAACTTAGTGTAATGATGGATTTGCATAACCAAAAGGACATCATAATTCTTCTATGGCTGAAACGAGATCAAATTACTTTGCAGAAGAGCTCTCTGCCTTACACTAGCTAGGTCTAAGACAGGAAGCAAGAATCACTTCCTCGACAATGACAGTCTACTAAGCAAATAGGAACCTATAGCGCAACAGCTTCCATTACTCATAGCCAAGGCACATCTGCATGTCTTTTTCACTTTTTCCGGCCAGGACAAGACATACTTCCATTTATAATGGAAATACAATTCAAGGTGGCCGCTTAGCAGTTGGCAACACCAGACGATGACAGAAATTTCAAAGTCGAGGGGGCTAAAAACCCTCAACTATAAAGCTTTTGGCACACAAGACAGAAGGCAAAAGCTAATGCAAACCAAAAGGCTAACGCCTTAGTTAAAATTGATAGCCAACCCAACCAAACAGTAGTTCTGCTGAACATCCTCTACAACATTCAGTTGCACAATGATACATTGTTCACTTAGTTTGCTTAGAAAGGGAAAATGAGAGTCTCTGATGGGTATGTTGCACCGACTCCGTGCTATGCTCTAGAGATGGATTGAGCTTGGCTACTTCATCCTGCTCTAGTTCTTCCAAAGATTGCTTCTCTGGAATTGCAAGCTGGTAATTTGGAAAAATCAGCGTGTCTAGTTCAGGTGGGAGGAGGATTCCAGGTCCTGCCACTGTTCTGGGTAATGGAATCTTGTTTCTGTTTTTTGCCAACTCTAGTAGGACCTGATAAGCAATTGGTAGTTGCATCATGCGATTTTCAACAAAAGCACAAAGAAAATCTAGCACACATTAATCTTGCTTTTGTTTCTTTTCTTTTTTCACTTTTGGTTAAGTGGGCAGCCAGGGAGATCTATAGAGGAAATTCTTAGGAGGATGGAAATTAAACGGTGTAAAGAACCACTCAATTTTCACTGATAGATATTGAGTGATAGCACCTAGCTGAAAATCATCATATTTTGTTGTGACTAACCCCAACAAAAGCTAGGGGAAAGACCGTAAAAGAGTACTCCAGGCATCATAAGATGGAAAAAATAAAAGAAGCATTATCAAACTCAGTAAAAGTCAAACACCGGCTTCCAGCCAGCTTACCCCTCGTGGAGGCGGTTGCGAGAAGGTGAAGTTGACCCTTGACTGAATTGCAAGCTTAATGTCATCAGAGTCGATTAAACCCTTGCCAGCATGCTCTGAGTAGAGCTGTGCGTCCGTCAATACATCGCCGGCATATTTGTACCATAGCTCTAACATATGGTGTACAACACGAGGTTCATACTCCTCAATGCCTATTGACTGCAGAAGGGATTTGATGATTTTGGCATCCCTCGGGATCCGCAAGTCCTCATCCTTTTCTGCCATTTCTCTTTTGCAGTTGGCTGCATCAAATAGGGAACGCATAAGTGCCGTCCAAATGTGAATTTGCAACCGCAAACTGACCCTTTGCCAAGGAAGAAGCTTTCACGCTGTTGTTTCACGGAATGAGCTAAATGTCACAGTGTAAATAATTGCCAGGTAGTGAGCGATGGAAAAAAAAAAATTACAATGGTGGACTCTGAACAGCAGGAACAGGTCCAATTGCATAAGAACCAAACGCGAGAGAGATATGTGCATATCCTAAGAACCAGATATCTTATTCGCGAGAAGATAGAAAAGAGTTCAAGGGAAGCATCACTTGCAGGTACAAATTCAGTAAATGCAGCATCTACCGAGAACTCGCAGAAGCACACGCCATAAATATGAATGAACAAGCGATCTTCAAGGTATCGGATCCTCTCGCACTCACTCTACAACCCTCAAAGCGCTTTTTTCTATTTCATCCGGAGGGCACTCCTATTCCTATCTCGAGGTTTTCAAAGAGACCCATGTTCAAATTTCCCATCTTCCGATTTGCGCGATGCAACAGAACATCAAGAAGTAGCTGACGGTACGTCCCCACGAGACAGTAACCGACCAACCGACTGCCACCATCACTAGCACTACACGAAGTGTGTGGCATGTCACAAAGAGCGACAATCGTGCGTCTATTTCGAATGAAAAACAGAAGGGAGAGAAACTAACCACAGATGGGGAAGAAAATGCAGAAGAAGATGATGGGTTTGCACGGGATCAGCACTTGCTTTTGCGAACCGATGTCAAGCACGGAAGCAACCCAGTCTCCAAGCATGAAGGTCGCTTCGTTCCTGACGAACAAGCAGGTCCCGAGCGTGGGGAGTTTAGAGAGCAGCTACCAGAGGAGGAAGAAAGGGGAGGAGACAGACGGATCGGTTGGATGGGCCGGAGTCCGAACCACTATATAATCCGGATGGGCCGTAAGAAAACATTCTCCTAAAAAAATATAAAAATGCACTAGGAAACGCTAACACTTATCATAAAAGTGCAATTGAGTTCTAAAACTTTTAAAATATATAATTAAGTCCTAACACTTGTTAAATTGATGCAATTGAGTCATTCGATGAATTTCGTCTAATTTGGCTAACGAAAAATGCCGTCATAAATTTTACTTATTTATTATTTTCTCCTATCTTACGTGCCGCTAATGTAATTAAAACGAAGTCATTTCGGTTGAAGGGGGAAGAAGCAAGTGAGGGCTCGCAGCTGCCCTACCATCGCTGGGAAGGCTTGGCGAAGGTGGGGGAATGGTTGGCGGGGGTGGGGTCACTCCACCCTAGCCAATTATAGGCGAGGGTCACCCTCCCCAAATTAGTTTATAATTGACCATTAGTTAAATGTTCCAGTGACCCTTGCCTATTGTTGGTGGGGATTGCCATGCCTCGGCTAGCTTTGTCAACCATTCCCTCGCCTTTGTTGGCCCTTCCTGGCAATGATGTGGGATGGGGGTAGGAGAGAGAAAGTAATAAAAAAAACAATGTCGGCATTTTCCGTTAATCAAGTTGGACGGAATTAACGGAATGATTTGATTACACCAATTTAATAAGCTTTAGGACTTAAAATATTTTTTGAAAGTTTAGGATTCAATTGCACTTTTGTAACAGGTTTTAGGATTTCAAGTGCACTTATCTCAAAATTCATTGCTCCAACACCTTTCGATCTAACGCGACTTGACATGCTTATGGAGTAATTTGATCATTCCTCGTATTGTTCATAAGTTAGGATGCTTTTAATTTTGATGTAAATCAACACAAATAAAAAGGAGACTGATAATTTTTGTTACAGGAACAGGAACAGGAACAATCAAAGTCCTACCTTGGGATATCCTCCAACAACGATTCTTACTCAAAATTGTTTAAACTAGTTTGTGTCGACAAATATATTCTATTTATGAAACAATTAGTCTATTAACCATCCAAGCTCCCCGGTGGATGATCGCAGAAGCAATATTTTGTCCAGGTCGCGCACTCTGGCATCCTCCCCTCAATTAGATTTGGTTTGATTTTGTGCTGGAGGGACTTGATTAGATGCTTTCTATAAATAGAACAGGGTTAATACGACAAAAAACTTCAAATTGGTGCACTGTTGATAAATTTACCATAAATTAATTTTTTGACCACAAAAAATCCTAAACTAGTATAACTTTGACAAATTTACCCTCCGTTAATTTCCGTTAAATTTTACCGTCAAATTGCTGAGTTTGATGACACATGACAGTTAATGGGTGTACCAGTTAGGGTTTTACTCCCCTGTTTGTTAGAAGTTTACATGTGTACGATTTTTTGTGGTATTAATCCAGTTTAACGGAGGATATATTTATCATAAGTGTATCAATTTGAGATTTTTAGTGGTCAAAAAATTAGTTTGAAGTAAATTTATCACATGTATACCGGTTTAGGATTTTGGATGATAAAAAAATTAATTTGGGCTAAATTTATCACGGGTGTACCAGTTTGGGATTTTTAGTAGTATTAATCTACAGAAAATTGAAAGTATTGGACTTAATTAGAAAGATAGAGCACACAAATGAAAATCAGAATTTCTTTTGAAGAAAGGAAAAGAGAAATATACAACCAAAGAAAAAAAAGAAAGGCGTTAATGACTCAAGATTGTAAGAGGGACAAACATATCATTGCCTTCACTAGCAATTTATGCAGAAAAGATGGAGCTTAAGATATATGGAATTTCGTAATAACACCACATGGATTGCCGACAATTACGATGTAGAGTTTGCATCAGGATATGTTTCGTTACCATTTGCCCATTCAAATTGAAAAGCTTGAGCAAGTATGGTGCAATGGTACCAAAAATCACCCTTTTCAGATTTGATTTGATTTAATTAGTTCAAGGTGGGAAACGGACGAGTACCACAACCACTCCCTCTAACCGCTACCGTAAGGTTCCCACACCTACTACAAATGCTATCTTTGAGCTATAAGTACTTATTTCACTTGTAGGTGTATGAGTCTTGTTACCGCATCTCTATTAAAGTTTCAGAAGCCTGAATTCAAATGTGTAATCCATAAGCTAGTCTAAGATTCACTTATGTCACGGTTTGAACTCATAACCTTGTGAAAAGACTCTCTAATCATCTAAGTGAAATCAGATGTGACTTGAATTGGTAAAGTGGAGGCATTGGGATGATAGAGAATCAAGATTCAAGATAATCATTAAAGGAGAGGGTAGGGGTGGGGGTCATTTAGCTTTTGAGAATGAATGAGACAAGAGGTAGAGGCTAATTGGCTAAAGTCTCATTTGTTTCTGGAGACAAAAATTGGGGGCAGGAGTAGATTAGGCAGGTAGGGGCCGCAACGTATTCCTCAGGACTAAAGACAAATATTGTGTTTGTCAGCAGATCACACTTCTCAGCTCCGCTTCGTTCTCCCTTCTTTGCTGGCTCTGCTCGGCTTCGCACTGTGACTGCAGTGGCAGCAGCAGCAGTACTGTGTGGGATGAAATGAGATGGACACTGCACCCTTACAGGCCAGGGGAAGAGATGACACCACCACGGTGACTTGGTTTTGTGTTCTTTTTGGTTCCTTCTCGACACTGTCGTGTATTTATTAATAGCACAAAATGTTTTTAAGCTTATCTTTTTTTTTATTACTTTAAGGCTGCTGCAGTTTAGGGGACCAAGGAGCAAGTCTTGTGGGAACAAATTGTAGGGATCAGGAAAAAAAAGAAAAAACTGAAGAAGAAGAAGAAGAAGACTATTTTGCTTTTTCCTTTTCTTTTTCAAGATTTGCCACAACTGTACGGCAACGATCTCTCTCTCTCTCTCATCCTCCTCTGCCAAATGCGGCTTCCCCCGGCTGTGGACTTGGCTTTTTCCTCTCTTGTCTTTGCTTGGTCAATCTCAATCCCCAGCCCCCTCTCTTCCCACCCGTTGCACGGTCATCCACACCGTTCTCTTTCTTCATTATCTACCTTTTTTGAACTTTTACTCCACCATGCTAGGCATTTGTATTGTGGTTGTGCTATTAAAAAATGGTAGCTTTTGGCCTCTGGAGGGGGGGGGGGGGTGACGAGGTTCATGACAATACTTTGAACAAGTTGTACTTAACAAGGGCTTCTATGGACTGTGATGTCGTTGCAGATTCATTGACTAATCAATCAACAACAGTTGTCTCTCTTCCAACACCCCACGAGCTAAAAGGTCGAATCTTTATATGCACTTGTGCCAAAATGAAGGCTTTCGATCAGCATGCCCCAGAAAAAGATTTGTTATGACATGATCGGAGCTTCTCTTTGGCAGGACTAGCCCAGGGACATACGCATGTAGCAGTAGAACATAACAACATAAGGGGAAAACAAGACACTGCTTTTTTTGTTATAAATTACTGTTTATATTCGGTGCGTGTTAAGCCAATTGTCCTAATTAGAAAGCGACGTAGATGAACAGGCTATGAAATATGAAAAGACGACGTCCATTTAATTTATTGGAAGTGTGCGAAACTATAGTACTTTGTCCGATTTTTAAATGCCTGAAAATTACAGGATCTTCATGCATTGTACAATCGGATAAGAGCTGTGAAGGCTGACCACTGCCATTTCTTTCTGCGAGCAATATAAGACTAATTGGATGACGGTACAACGGATTCAACCAAAGTAACTAACAACCTATTATTCCTAAGAGAGAGAGAGAGAGAGAGAGAGAGAGAGGAAGGCACAGAGTCATTTAATGGGTTACAGATGGTTCCCATCTTCTCAACAAACATTCTCTGCTGGGATTGGTACAGTAATGTGTGATATTACCCACCCTCCTCCCCCCATGGTGGTAATCCAGCTCCGCGGGTCTTGACCCGGAAAAACGTTGTCGTATGGACGGTGGACAGAGACAGGCAGCTGAAATCTGTTTGTGAGCTTCTTCTGTAAAAAACACCCCCACCATAAATATGTTTCTTTTTTCTCTTGAGCTTATTAACTGCAGAGGAAATAACAAAAACAGAGAAGAAACAAACGAAAGGGAGGCGGTCTTCTCTCCTTTTTTTGGCACCTACAAACAAGCAAAAGCAAGCAGGAGCAGGCTACAATCTCTCTCTCTCTCCCTCTCTCTCTGTGAATGTATAATTTTGGAGGAAACGTGTCCCTGAAACTCAGCATAAAGTGCCACAGCCCTCACTCGTAGGCTTGTAGAGAGAGAGAGAGGGAGAGAGAGAGAGAGAGAGCGAGAGCGGTTCAGTCGCCTCTTCTTATGCACCACCCATCTCAACAATGTGTGTCTCCTGTCTCCTCTTTCCGAGTCTCATAATCTCTCTTTGTTTGAGTTTTAGGTGTCTGCTCTCTCTCTCTCTCTCTCTCTCTCTCTGTATTTTTGTCGTTGTTGGTTATTAAATTTGGTTCTGCTGCGAAAGTTGCTATCTTTCATCTCTGGTGGAATGAAATTGCTGCAATGCGGGGTGATTTGCTTTATGGGTTTTCAATCTGTTAAGAAAATTATCATGAAATACTGCTTAGGAAGCGAAATGACCGAATGGACGAGAGAATGCAACGACGTTTGGTCATCTTGTTTTATTATAATTTATGTTAATACACAATGCTGCTGATGTATTTGTGAAATGCTCAATAGACTAATGGAAGGGGTTGTTTTAGACTCATAATCTCTTGTTCTTTCATAGTTTTTTGGTCAAATTTTGTTCTTTTATAGTTCAAAAGCACATTTTTCTCACGATCTTTTTTTTTTTTTTTCCATCCATATAGGAGGGCGGGCCAACAGATGTTTCTGTAGGAACTGATGTCAAATATGCGGCTTGAACTCTCGCGAGCAAAGCAACTTCATTTGCAGTGTTAGTTCTTCGAGTTTTTTTCTGTAGTTTCTCTTAACTCATGCCTAGATGGTTTGTCTGCGACGATGTATTCTTTTGAGCAGTTAAGATGTGGAGTCTGAAGCTTACTTCTTGCAGGTTAAATGAATAACACTTGAATCTGAGGGAACAATTTCACCATGTAAGAACTTTATGTAGACATTGAATAAATAGTTGATAAAAAGGTTTTCCTAGCTAATTTTCGGTTGCATCAGATTTTAATGCCTTTCCTTGTGCCTACAGTAGCTCTGTCCTTCTGATTTGCAATTTCGAGTTGCTAAAGTTCTTCTCGTGATGGAATCGAACGGTTGGATGGAACCACATTATGTAAATCCTGGGTACCCTTACCCCAACGATGACAGCTTCATGAACTTCTTTGAAGGCCTTAATCATGCCCCAGTGAGCTACACTCCCCCTGCTGTACCCTTGCTTGATCAGGTGGGATGGGAGTTTATGTCTATCTCTCTGTTGTGTGTATGTAACAAAGAACTCTGACAAAAACCAATTGTCTCTTCATGCTTTCATCACCGACTGATGTGAACCTTCCACATCCATTGATCCTCCTTGATGAGCACTGGGCTGGTGGTTGCATCAATCTGTGGTAGAATATAACGTTGCTTGTTCATATGCAATATGTTTCATTTATTAGTGCTGGATACCTCTGTACTGTTTTTCGTTCAATGGAACTGTATGGTTAAAAGGTGAACAATGAAATCCATGTTAGCCAAATTGTCATCAACTGTTGGATAGATTTACCTTTTCCGATAAAGAAAAAGGCATTGGGTTCACATGTTCTCCTTTTAAAGCAATCGGGTGACTCCAAGGATGATTTGTATTATATTCTGTGAATCTTGCTTTAGGTTATGCAGGAGTCCTTAAATAAATAAGATGTTGAAGGGATCTTGAGGGGCTAGGAAGTATGCCGTACTATTAATTAGTCAGATGCTATAGAAGCTTCTCATTGTACTCTTGCTAATGCTTTAATATATTCTTCTCTTTCAGGAAAGCATGTATTGGTCGATGAGTATGAATGCATACAAATTTGGCTCAGCTAGCGAGGGTAGTAATTCCTATTACAGTTCTTATGAGATGAATGGTCAAATGCCAAGAATAGAGGTCACTGGGAGTGACTGGGAACAGTCCTCGAGATATAGTGTTAATGAGCCTGCCAGAATAGATTCTCAATCTGAGGAACATGCATCAACAAGTGTGGATGGGAATCTGGAAGAATGTAAGTGCAAATAATTATTTTATCATCTGTTTGACCATAAAATATTGCAAATAATGACTTCAAAGAATGGTGTCCCACTGATTAATCAGTAATGCGCGCAAGCTGAGGTCAATTGATCAGCTTGGGGGATTTCCTGTAAGACACAAGCTTGAATTGAGGGAGAAGAAACTTTTCCTAAGCCTCGCTAAGATTCAGACTTCTCTAATTCAACCGCCATATTTGACCAAGAATTTGCTCTATTATTTCAGGTAGCCCGAATCATCAATCTCCTGATGAATCTCAGGTATTCATGTTGCTTGTTAAGTGGCTTTATGCACTTGACTACTCAGAGTGGTTTTAGTTGGTCAACTCTACCTTTTGGCTAGGTCTGAATGTAGAGTGAAATTGGTGTGAATGCAACCGTCAATGTTTGGCTTACTCTGTTTTTTGGCTTATTTTTATTAGGACCAATTCCTTCTGCCATCCCACTTAAAAGTACCTAATTACGTCCATAGTCACTACTCAGTAGATTGATCAAAATTTCTCGTTTGTAAAGCTAATGATGTTTGACATACTTCTTTTAATGACCTTTCACTGGTTAAGACGTTCTTTTACATATCCCATCAACCTGAAAAAATTCTCTTCTGAAGAAGATACAGAAAATGTAAAATTAAAAGAAAAGTCTGCTGATGCCTCTGTGAATTACTGCAGGCTGTTTGGCAAGACGACATCGATCCAGACAACATGACATATGAGGTTTGTTTTGATTAGTATATGTAATAAACTTACAAGACCTTTTCTTTTGTTCTGAATAATGAGCACGCACTGTTCCTTGATGGATGTAGTGGCATTTGTGTGAACGCAAACTGCTCTGTGGGCAATTATAATTAAGATGGCATGATTCATCAATGCTGAGGCAATTATCACAAAGTTGCTTTTTTTTTTGGTCTGCATCACAAAGTAGCTTGAAAGCACGTAAAATCCATCTTGATGTGCATATAGATGTCCAATCATAGCAAACTTCTATATTCCTCATTCAAAGAATCGGATATATTTTATTTTTTCACTTCCAAGGTTCAATTACATTTGCATGTTTTCTTTATGATAGCCAATTAGCCTTTTCAGATATGTTAAAATTCAAATAAAGAGAATGTACATTGACACCGGCGATAATTTTACTAGATTCTTCTAAGTAGACTTATATGTGGATTCTCTGTGTTCCTTACGTTAGACCTTTTTTACACCAGCCCCTATATATCTGGTTAAACAATTTGTGGTGATCCTTAGTTTCAATACCAGTTTGGTGAGGATCTGTCCCTTGCTTGTCTCGTTATGTGTAATTAATTTCCATGGTTTTGGCTAGTGTTAAATCCCAATCTGCACATTATGGGGATAAAAAAAGTGTCAGGGTGCTAGAATAATAATGATGCCGTCATTTACAAGGTCAGGCTTTTAGATAAATAGATGGAGATCTCGCATGACTTCACATCCAATGTATGTATCTATGTCTATTTTTTACTCATTTTCCTTTTTTGTGGCTTCTTCATGACTAGAAACATATATGAAGTGAAGTTGACGTATAATACAACTGATATAAATTGAGTGTGGAAAGGAAATCATGTCTTCCCAAGTAATAAGGAGCTCTCAATGAATTCCGCTCTCTTTATACAAGTAATCTGAGCGTATTGACTATACACTATGACCTTTAAAACTATCCTTGTAGATGCCCTATTTTTTAACATCATCACCCAGCAGGAATATGGGAAATAAAATGTCCAGAAACGTGCGAGGAACTGTTTCCATTTCCTTTGCTCTGTGTATGTATTTTCCATGGAGATGTTGATTTGCACCATGAAGGGATAATAGGCATAACCACCATGTTTTTGTTCGAAAGCTGATAGCTCTGACAATTATCAAGAAAAGTAGAATCATTTGACACTTTGTACTTTATAAAGACAATGTGCTATATGTTTTTACGCAGCGGAACCACTATTAAACCCTCCATGTCAACTTCAAATTCTTACCTATAAAGTCTGCCATAAAGCATTTCATTGATGGGGACTAGTGCATGATGCCTTGTAATTGTTTAGATAATAGAAGATACGGGAGAATGATCTTGGAGGCTTTTGGATTTTTTGATTAAGAAGAATTGGTCCTCAGCCTTAATATTCAGAAAAACCAAAGTTAAATTATGTATTTGGGAATACAGCACTCTTTAAACCTTGAAAGTCATCTTTAGATAATGCAAATGATTATTTTCATTGTTGTTCCTATTTCCAGGAACTGCTCGATTTAGGCGAGGCAATTGGAACTCAGAGTAGAGGTCTTCCCCAAGAGCTCATTAGTCTGCTTCCAACCTCAAAATACAAGCTCGGTGGTTTCTTTACCAGAAAAAAATCTGGGGAGAGGTATCATTCTGTTTTTTTGGTGCTTTAGACTACTAGAGATAAAATGGATGCATTGTTTTAATCTTTAATGGAAAACGTCTTTGAACTGTTTTGCTCCTTTGGACACCCTGCTAAAATTGCTGGATAATTTCCTTTTCATGAAAAAGTTGATGTGTAGTATCATTAGCAGTTCAGGCATTATCAGCATGACCTAAATCACGCTACTTTCATTGCTGCATACGTGACGTGTTTGTCGTTTTAGCGCAAAGGGTAACAAATGAGTCTGCAAAAGATTTCTGATTTACCTCTGGGGAGTGACCAGAACAAGTGCCATGAGCAAATTGACTAATTTTTAAGGTTAATATTTCAGGATTCTCTTTGAAGTCTATCTCAACTCCTTTCAGGAATTGTCTCTTCTTGTTTTATTTTGGTTATTATCTCATTAATCTTATAATTTTCTAACAACTAGAACCAGATAGCATTTCTCTTTTTGATGACGTGCATTGGTTTTTGTGGACAATGGGCCTTTGCCTCTTCCTTCATATATATTATTCCTTTGCTAACAAGTGTAGCCTATCTGCAACATAGATGTGTGATATGCCAAATGAGGTACAAGATTGGCGATCGGCGAATAAAGCTGCCATGCAAACATGCATACCATGGTGAATGCATCACCAAATGGTTGGGCATCAACAAGGTCAATGGCATCCCAATTAGGATGACCCTGCTCCCTACTCTTCTGAGTATGGACTGTACATGTCAAAGCTGATGTCAGTCTGTTTATCTGACAGATTTGCCCGGTCTGCAATGTCGAGGTATTTGGCAAGGAATGAAAGGATCAGGGGATCAATCTACTGCTGAGAATGCTGGTGGGATTAGGCTGTTTTGCAGCTGGAGGCTTCTTTCTTTTTTGGGAGGAGAACTTTCGGTTCGATTTTTGTACACGAGATATGATATAGGTATAGGGACTATACTCTGGTCCGGGTCTCATTCAGGTCCTATTGAGTTGGATCGTAATTTCCCAGGTATGTTCCAGGCTATATTTGCAAGTGTATATCGAATTCTCAGATCTGATTGCGTGACGGAGGATTTGTCTAGTTTTCTCCTTTTTCTGTATGACCTATACATTTACCTATCAGATCCAACGTCTTGGACCATATTCACTATGAAGTAGCTTTAGTTTCGAGTCCTCCGGCATATTCAGCTTTGCTGCATTTTTTTTTTCCAATTTCCAAGCATTAAACCCCATGAAGGGCTATGAATGTCTCAAAAGAAAATGTAAATCGACGTCTGATTCGTAGATGGTCGATCAGTTTATCCTTGAGGGATGGTGTGCGGCGTGACTATGTACTTGAGCTAAAAGAGAGGTCAAGAAATGAAGAATGGGAAGGGGGGGTTGTGTCTCTACGAAAGACCGAATCGAATGGCGGGGGTTCATTGGTTGCTGCCATATTCCCACAAAAACAAGTCAAGAATGTTGAGTCTGTCTGTGCAAATTATAACTCTCTCATGTCATTGTTTGGCCTAATTCCTTAGCGAAGCACAAATTTATGACTATGGCCCAATCTTTTGTCTTAAAAAAAAAGTACTAATTTTCATTAGCGACCGAAACCTGTAAAGTTGCCACGAAAATCCACCGTAAAAAGGCCGACGTGACGTCATTTTTCCAAAGTAAATATGGCGAGATGAGAGGGACGTCATTTAAAATTGCGGGAAAAATGAGGGTCATTCAACTTCAATTGTGGGGGAAGGGGGGGGGTTGTTTCATTTGGGGGCAAAATTAGGATTTAGAGGGATATAAATTTAGGGTTTTTGCCCCAATTTCAGCGAGAGAGAGAGAGAGAGAGAGAGGAAATCAAATGCTAATGAGGGTCCGAAGGGACAACATTTCACCGGATTGGGACGTCAAGTGAGCAGCGTGTGAGAGATGCATGGTTCAATATCTGTCGCCACGTTGAATTGGGGGATGGCGGGCTGAACGGGTGTTGGGTCTCGAGCAAAAGTCAGATGTTTTTCTCTCCAAGACAAGCAAAGAGTCGGTCACCGTAAGTTTGGTAATTTTACAAGGAGACGAGACGGCTGTCAATTCCTTCCTTCTGGCTTTTTTTTTTTTTTTTTTGTTACCCAGTCCAAGGTCAGGAGGAGGAGGAGGAGGAGACTACCGCTTGCGTCGTGGGGAAATGAAACGAACATAATATAAAGACTAATAATAAAAAGGGCGAATCCCCCTCCAACGGTCAGCCCCCCATTAACAAGCCCAACCTCGCTTCCCCCCACCCTAACGTAACGTTCACTCCCTCTCCCCTCTCCCCAACGTCTCTCTCCCTCTCTCCCTCTCTCTCTCTCTCTCCCTCTCTGTCTGACTGCCTGTGTCTGTCTCTGTGTCCTCCCTTCCCTTCCCATCCCTTCCCGAGCGAAGTCCTACTGATACTAAACACGGTGAGCGAGAGCTGAGCAGAGCAGAGGAAGATCTTTTGGGTTCTTCCCGCATTCCTCTCCGACGCCGCCCTTTTGTGTTGTTTTGTTTTGTTTTCTTTCTTTCTTCGGGTGGGTTGGGTTGGGTGGGGAAAGAGAAGAAATGGAGCCGGCCAAGATCGACTGGAAGAAGATCGAGTCGGTGTTCGTGGAGGACGACCTGTACGAGCACTTCGACGCCCCCAAATGGGTCGACTTCTCCTCCTCCTCCTTTTCCTCCCTCGACCCCGACCCCAACCACGGCGACGACGGCGACGACGACGACGCCGCCCGCTTCTTCTGCAGACCCGGTAACTCACGTCCCCTCTCTCCCCTCCCCCCTCTTTTGCTTTACGCGCCTCTCCTCACATGAAAAGAAGGAACTTTTTCTATTCGCAGAGTGCAAGCATCCGAGGACGGCCGAGGATACGTTGAAATCCACCCTCGCCTCCTCCAGCTCCAAGGTTTTTCCCCATCTCCATCTCCATCTCCATCTCCATCTCCTTTTCTGATTCTTACTATATATTAGTGTAGAAGCAGTTCCATCCAAGATCTCGGCTATTGAAAAGCTGCTCCTTCTTACCTAAATTGACCTACTAATCGGCCTATTTCTGGTGAAACTCGGTGTTCTTTGCTTAAATCTGTCGCTTACTAAACACAGGCTCAACTGGGTTTTTTCCTATTCGATTCTTTTGAAGAGTTGTCGGTCTTGAACTTTGGGTTCACCTCAATT
Source organism: Syzygium grande (assembly GCA_024733475.1). Taxonomy (NCBI): domain Eukaryota; kingdom Viridiplantae; phylum Streptophyta; class Magnoliopsida; order Myrtales; family Myrtaceae; genus Syzygium; species Syzygium grande. The sequence goes on from JAMXDD010000011.1 coordinate 265,917, forward strand.
GCCTCAAATGGGTGTCCGTCTCGGCAGAGCAGGAGCTTCCGTTTAGCTCCACTGTTCTGTCATCTATTCTGATTTCTGTACAACCAAAGCAATAACATAGATATTTCGTATTGGTTGGTTTTTCTGTCCTAACGAATGCTTGCCTCTTTCTTTTTTTTTTTTTTTTTGGGCGGTGAAGCTCCGGAGACAAGCTAATATGTATGAAATCCTTCCGCTTGGTGACCGGAATCAAAGGTACTATTGATGACCTTCTCTCCGAACAGGTTATTGGGATAGTTACTCTGTACATTTAGCTGAATCCAATGCATTTCGGTTTCCCATCTAGAGATGTTGTCTTCAAGAGAAGAGGGGCAACTCAGTCTAGAGTTCCACCGAGCAATAGTCCCAACAGACCCAATCAAGATAGTGAAAATCAGAACCCTAATCTGTCTACCCCTCTCAATCTCTATTCCATCACTAAAGATACGATCAAATCGAGCACTGAAAAGAAGAAAGCAGCGGACGATGGGACGGGGGCTGCTGCTTTACCGAGACTCAGAAGCACGCTCTCGGCAAGGAACTTGTTCGCTGGTCGTGACATTTTGAATCAGATTTCAGAATTCTGCAGCGAACTAAAGAAACTGGCGACCAGGACCAAGGAGAAAGAAATTGCGGAGAAGCCGAATGTGGCGAAGGATGTCGCTCCTACAGAAAAGGAAAAACCTAGCGATGTTTTGGAGGAGTTAGGTGGGGAAGGGAAAGAGAGAAAGCCGCTACTTGAAGTCAGTATCGGGAAATCTGATGGCATGAGGAAGAGCAACACCAAGGAAAAGGGCCAACGGATTAAGTAATCTCTCTCTCTCTCTCTCTCTCTCTCTCTCTCTCTCCTCCCTCTCCCTCTCTCATGCTTGCACGAGTGTAGGGGCGGATGTTTGTGTGCATGTATGAACATGTTGGAGTGTGCATGGAGGAAGGATCAGCTGGCTTGTTTTTGGTTTCATGTGCACCGTTAGTAGGAAATAGCAGTGTTGTACAAAAATCCTAGTTTTGTGAACTAGATTGATCGTTTGCTAGGTTATGGTTGCCCAAGTTGATTCATTGTACTCAGTGAAAGCTAATTTTCATCATATGAAGAAATCTCAAGGCCCTCTATGCAAATTAGCCCCAGAGTGGTACCACGTTTAGTGAGCTCCTAGTGGCTTTAAGAAGATTAGACTGCATATGATCTCTATGTTATATCGTGTGCCTGCATTGTCACTGGGTAATTGACGTTGATGACTGTACCATACAGAAGAGTCGAAGAGGCGGAAAATGTTCCAATCAAGCTAGACTTGGAGAATGTGAGGCACAATGAGAAGGAGATCTTGTCGCAAATCCGCACTAACCCTCCCACTCCCCAGTGCTTTTCAGCCACTCGCGAGCCTGGCAAACCGACTCCTTCAAAAGCTACCAAATCTAGGTTTATGGTACGTCACTATCTCATCTTCTTTTTCTTCATTTGCTTGGAAGGGATCCGAAAAGAACATGCCTGAGGATACGAAGATGAAAAATGATATCACAGTTGTTGTGTCTGCCTTAGATAGCATTCTTTCGCTTTTCGCCTTATGTGGGTTGTTCCATGGATTACTTGCTAACCACCCACAAGCCTAAAAACATGTATGCATCCTAGAATGTCCCCTGGAGAAAATGACATGAAACACCAATTTGTCCGTCCTTCTGTTGACTTAAAATAATATGCTGTGGTCCTTAAGACTTAAAATAAGTAACATGCATTTGGAAACATATCATTAATAATCCAGAGTTATTTTGCTCTACCATGGTTGTGTTCATTTATATTGGAACATAAAAATTTAGTGGGCGTGACCTGATTAGGCCAATCTCAAACTTTACCTATCCGAGATAGCAGATGTTCATCAAGCACCCACATATTTTTTCTGGCTTTCACCAGCAGAATGTATTGGACTGGCTCCTAACCATTTCAATCTAAGAGAGAATGCAGAAATTTCTGGACAGGATGCTAAACAACAATGTAATGTAGGAACATGCCTCTGTTAGTCTTATGTACAGACAGAGAATGCCAGTCTGTAGCTCTGTGGGTGATTATCCGTGTTGTTTTTCCCATTTTGTGTGGACTGATGTTTTTCAAAGACGCATTGGGCTGCGATTCAAGGGCTTGCTAAACAGAACAAAAGTTAAGTTGAAGTTGGTTGCGGAAATTGGGACTAGAAATTTCAGCCACGTAATTGGCGTATTATGAATCTCTCAGGCGTATGCGTTAAACCTGTAATTTTATGAGTAGTTATCAAACAAAACTGACCTATATCTCATATATCTGGTTTTAACCATATTATTAATTGCAGCCCCCCTGTGTGTGCACATTATGATGGTATTAATTAACACTCGTGATATTCTGGTTACTAGGAGAGACAAATCCTTCAAGAGGTGAAGTTGAACAGGGGGGCGGTGGCAAAGGAGGAAACTCCCGACAAAGGGAAAACCGTGTCTATGGTGGATGGAAGAGACGCAAAGCCACTCGACGTGTTTTGGTTTCTAAAGCCCTGCACTCTGTCAAGCTGAACTAGAAATTTTGAGGGATGAGTTTCTTATAGAGATCAAAGGGGGAAGAGTCTTCAAACGGTTGCTCAAGTCGGGACATCAAAGTATAGTAGCAAAATATTCGTTCATTCTTTCATTCATTACTTTCTCATCGAACTTTTTCCCCTGCTCTGCACAATGTTGCTTTCCTATATGGGATACAATTACCAAACACGTATTCATTGTACCGATGGACACAAAAAAAACTAAGGCAGCTCATGTTTCTACTGTATTTTAGATAAGAATTCAGGGTGAGACCACCGCACGGCCCATTTCCCAGTCCTATTTGGATAACTATCTTATTACTGGATAAGTACTGATAATTCAGAGCATTGTCCTGTCCCGGCCTTATCCTATGATTTCTTGGCAATTTTGTCTCTCATATGTTTTCGTTCACGGGTCCCAGTAGATTGTTGGGGATGACGAATCTACAGAACCGCCATTCCCCTGCCCTTCTATCAAGCGTCTTTACCATAAAGGTAAAGAAAGTGTTCAAAGTGACTAGTGAATTTCGGTTCTTCTGGTGTGACTATCGTCAGGATTCAGAACCAAACCAAAAACAATTGCCCTTTTTGCCATGATTTTCCAAATCCCCCTCTGGCTTTGATCAAGAAAAGTAAAAGATCAAGCCATACATGCAGTCGCAAGTCTTGCAGAAGACAAGACTCTCAGATCGTTGCCCATTTATCTGCATCAATCTGGACAGCTCCTCTTGATGATAAAGATTCGATACTCGAACGAAATTGATCGGAACTAATCTCTGGAGACGAATGATCCAATCTGCTCTCCCAGATATAGATTGAAAAAGAAAGAAAAGCAGCAACAAAAAGGTTTCTTTCTGAAGATTAAGAGCGGAAAACGGCCCAGATATATAATATGCCTTCAAAAGCTCCCTGTTCGTGATTTCTTGAATCGTATGAAGACGAGGAAATTCATCCCCCAAATCAAACAAGAAAGAGAGAAAGCACCACCATCGATCAAGAACAACAGCCTCTCGGTCCCCTCCACCAACTAAATGACATCCTACCAAAAAACCCAAAGGCCAGAAAAAGCAGCTAGGCAATATAATTAAAAAAAAAAAGGAAGAAACTTTACAAGAGAATCGGGTATGGAGTAGGATCAGGCTCTAGGCCGTACTACAGAGAAGGCAGTCGACCATCCGGACCCAGACGTGGCGAACGCGAGGATAGACACGGTGGGTGTAGGTCCTGGACTCCCGCATCAGATCCTCCATCGTCTCCACGAACAGATTCAAGCTCCTTATGGGGGGCACATACAGGGTGAGGGGCACCGCCGAGAAGGCCACCGTGAAGAACAGCTGCAACACCATCTGATCTCAGGATCCAAAGAAGCCAAGAAACGGGTCTCTGCGGACGAGAGCGATGCTGGGAATTACAGAGCGCCTCGTGAGATCAAGGCAGAGGAAGGAGGGAAACAGAGAGAGGGAGAGACAGGGGAGGTCTGGAAATCTGAGGAACCCTGCGAAACTCTTGACGCCTGCGAGCTTATGCTGCAAGGACTGACTGGTGGTTGGCTTTTTTGGGTTGGGGTGTGGTTGACTTGTCAAGTGTATGGACAGTAAATGCTAATTCATTGCTCCTTCCCATAGAGATCGTGATCTCCACCCTCCCCATTTACAGAAACTTTGTAAAAGAGAATTATGTCGACGAATCGGGAATGGTCCAGATGTAACGCCATGTTTGGCAAGAAAAGGCGAATCAGAGCTTCGTAAGACATCCCAGGCATTTTGAGATTCTCTCGTATTTCCACCCCCACACCCCCAACCTTTTCCTTTTCTTTCATCGCCCAAATGCAGCATTCATGTGCTTTCGTCGTGATTGGATCGTTGTTATTGGGTTGGGATCAATTCATAATCCATGTTTCTTGCCGAATTTACCATTAACTCATCCAATTTTTGCGTTTTGCAAACTCGATTCGGCGTTCTTTGCGTCTTCCATACTTGCTTGTTTTGTGCAATCGAGTCTTTTCTCTACTCATCTTGGCAATTTCATATAATTCGGCGATATCACGCGATTGACACGAAATATCACGTTGCAACAACTGGCCCATATTGAAAATGAGTTTCTTCACGGACCTAATTTGGAAAGGCATTCCCACGTTAAATCTGTTACGGACAATCATTGTGAGTAGCGAATTATCAAACAACTAAGCACATGCAAAATTGGATTCGCTCTTGATAGCTGCTTAACAAGGCTTTTAAGAGCATCCCTAAGGAAGGTCTTATTGGGCAGGTCAAAACTAACAAGTGAAGATGGTGAGGATTGACCCGTGGTAACAAAAGTTTGAAAAACTAAGGGTAAAATCCATTAAAAACTCTAAATTATGCCTACCGTAACTGATTTATCCTTAACTTTTTTCTTGTGACGCTAAAACTTCCAAACTTGTACCTATACGACACATTTATCCTTCGATAAAATTTTGTCGATGATAATAGTTAAAAAATCTGTTTACATGGACGCCGGAAAGCAAACACTATTGACATTAACTGAAATAAAAATGAGTTATTTTGGATGAAAATCCATTTGACAAAATCTTGACGGAGGGTAAATGTGTCACATAGATATAAGTTTGTGATTTTTTTAAATCATAAGAAAGAGTTTAGGGTAAATGTGTTCTGGTGGATAAATTTGAAATTTTTTATATTATAAAAAAATTTGAAGTAAATATGTTACGGTAGGCTATAATTTGAAGTTTTTCATAGTTTTTTCTCTGTGATGGCCTTCGTAGTTCTTTTCCCCTTCTGGGCCTTCTCTTTGTGGTAGGTTCAGCAATCTGGGTCGGTCCAACCTTTGATGTGGCAGTCCTCTTCCCTTCTGGATTGTTCATTAGAGACATAACGGACGAGATACCCAGGATTGATAAAAAAGAGTTAAGTGAGGAAACATCCCTTTCACGCTCCTCGCTTTTTCGATAAGACAAACTGGTCGTGCTTTTACTTCCCCTCTATTGGCATTAATCATGATCACAGATGTTAAGGATTCGTACATGGTATGTACAAACTCCATAGAATTATATTTACTTCTGTCGACTTTGATTGTGCTGAATCATTAATCACTTGAACTGTAACAACATACTCGTACAACACAATATTCACGGATATTTGATTGGAGTTGGGATACAAATGGATTTCGATATCCCATTCCATGGTTTGGTGGGGCTTGAAAAAAATCATTGATTAGGTAGGTGAGTTTAGCTCAAGTCAAGTTTAAGATCAGATAGATAATTCATATATAAAATAAAGGTAGGATGTCCAAACTAATGCGGTTATATCCCTACCTCCTAACTAATAGTTAATTAGCAAAATTATTAGGATCCTTGACATATTTATTTCGAAGAGATTACTAGATATATATGATCTCTTAATAGAATGATTAATTGAATTATTCATGGCACCAAAGGTATTCATGTGTCTTTTTAGGGTTAATATCATGAAAGACTCTAAATTGGTACACATATGATAAATTTATCAAAAATTTATTTTTTGACCACTAAAAATCCCAAATTAGTATATTTATGACAAATTTACCCTTCGTTAAATTAGATTAATACCACGAAAAATCACAAACTGATAAATTATGACAATCTGAGGGACAAAACCCTAAACTAAAATACCTATCAACTGTTACGTGTTATCTAACTCAGCAATTTAACGGTAATATTAAACAGAAACTAACAGAGAGTAAATTTGTTACATGTGTACCAATTTGAGATTTTTTGTGGCATTAACCCTTTTTGTAAATCTTTTTGCATTCCTTTCTACATGGGTTTTCTTGGAATAGAACAACACATAAGTGTTGACACCTAAATTTTGGTATCCCATTCAATAATTAGTTGCATATAAATTTAGGGATTGACCTTGGCCCATAAAAAAATATATATAATTGCACAAAATATAATTTTAGAAGCATTCATCATATAGTTAGTTAATTAATTGAATTTACATTGGACCGACGGTGATGAATGGACTTGAATCCGTCACGTGGATTGGACTTGCACTACGTTGAAATTCAGCCAAGCCTGTTGGGGGAATTGGTGGCGGAAATTCATAAAGAAAAGAGGCCATGATGGACCTAATTGAGCTTAATTTAGCCCATTTGATTTTAATTAAGAGAGAGGCCTTGAAATTAGAATCCATTACTCTTGACAGGCCAAAGTTTAAGCCTGTGAGAATAAGGTTAAACCTAGGCTAACATTATAAATAGGCCATCATGTCTCGTAACTCTAAAGCTGCGTTTGGTCGTTCAGATTCTAATTGGGATAGGACAAGATAAAAAAAGATTTAAAATCCTCCACATATCCCCATATTGTAAAAATATCCTATCACATGTTTGGTGCAACCTAAGATACGATTTGGAATATTCGAAAACAATCTTTGAAAATCTTCGAGAATCCGCAACTAATGAAAATCCTCAAAAATCTTTAAAAATCCTTGAAAATCCCATTTCTGACTTTGCTCCTCGTCTTGTACGTGAGACTTAAACCCTCTTGACCACGTCTCTAGGAAGTCAACCTTGGGATCATGACGTCTCTCAATTGACACGAGTTCACATAATTTTGGGACGGCCTCGTGAAGAGCGAGAGGCACTCCACTATTGAAGAAAGCTACTAAGAGAGGCGACATTGGACAAGGTGTGCGTCATGGGATGGGCCAGGGGGAGGAGGTTCTACACCACGGTGCAAGTGGAACTCAATGCTTGAGAGTATGGTCACCAAGAAGCTGATGATGTGCTGGCCGTTTGTTGTCGATCAGTAGGTGAACAGCTGGCTCGTGAGTCATGTGTGAAAGTTCGAGTCGACATGAAGGACATATGCGATTGGGGCGAAAAGGATGATTTATGCAAATCCGGCACAACGATAGTGTTTTCACCCTTACTCATTGGAACACATCGCCGCCCGGTGGAGATGACTAGCATGGTCAGAGGTGACGTTGATCGTGCGGTGGTCGGAAGTGATGATGACTAGTAATTTTGGTGATGGTTCTCGAGCGAGTGGTGCCGATGAAGCAATATGCGAAGCAGTCATTTTATCACTCTTTTAAAAGATACAATATAAATTTTTAGTTTTTTTTAAATTTTATATCGTATCCGATCTTATCCCACCCCCGGATTTCATATTTGGCATTTTATTCGGATGTATTCGGTCCGAAGAGCATTACTAAACACTGGATAGGATAATTTGTTATCATATTCGGATTACCAAATGCAACCTAAGGGGGCAATTAAAAATCTCAGAGCGCATAGAGAAAAACCCATTGAGAGAGAGAGAGAGAGAGAGAGAGAGAGAGAGAGAGAGCCGAGGACTTGGACATGACCTTGCTGAGCTTGTGGGTGAGCTCTTTAATCGGGAAGAATGGAATCGGATTTTGAACGTGAATACACTGTTGCTAATAGTTACTGGCAAAAATCCTTCGAAATACAACAAAGTCTAAAAAATGAGAATATCAAAAAACAAATTTGGTATTTGTCCAAGAATTCTCAAAAGGAAATAGTCGGAGAATAAACTCTCGTATTTTTTTAAGAAAGAAACGAAAAATTAAAAAAGTACAAAAATATCGAACCTCTTAAATATATAATAACTAAACCCTTTTATGAACAAACCATACTGTTTTCAAAAGGGCACAGCTTTTCACATTTCAAGAAACTTTAAATTCGGTTTTTTTAATAAATGATTTTTTTAAAAAAAATAACCGCAAAATAATTGCTGTTAATGAGCACACTCATATATTTTCGATGTTTTGTCTATTTTACAAACAAACTATTAGCATGTCTAGAATTGCGTGAACCCCATGAGGGCACAAAGGGCTTGAAACGATCGGAAACGATGCAAGAAACCAGAGGAACACCAGCAATGCTAGAAGTTGAATGTAGAAGATTGGATAGGAGGTCGGAGAAAGGAGTGGCCACGTACTTCCTCCTCCCTTCACAGAGTGCAGCCAGGTCTTACGTAGCATCGGCATCCAAAGGCGCCATCCCGTCCGGTATCGTTAGAAAGTGAAAGCGATCGCCGCCCCTCGAATTCGGCCCCTTACCGGCTCTTGTTTTTGAGTAACCTTGTGTGGTTGAACTCAGTGTTTGACAAAGCTGATGTAAAAGCCCTTGTGATGGAGAAGTTTGGCCAATTTGAGCATTGCACCCATGTGGCCCTGCAACGGGTTTGGGACACAAAGGGCATGGAGTTTTGATGATTCATACTTCATCCACGGAACCCACCTGTTGGATCCTTACAATGATTCCTCCTCACTCTCCATGCTAGAATTAGATCTTTCACACACATACACAACGTGTACATAAGGCATAAATTCGATATGACAGAGTCATGCCGATACAGTTTGCTTGCCCTCAGTCTTTGGAGTGAGGTCCTTGGCGTGGCTCATTTTCAGTTGTGGGTCCTGCTTTGCACATCAATACTCTCCACTCAGGTGAGCGGGTCTTTTGCCCATCAATACTCTCCATTTAAGCCGGAACCGATCTGACCAAAAAAAAAAAAAGGTCGGAACCGACCAGCCGATTTTTCTGATTATGACTGCTTTTGGTTCAGTTTTGGAGAAATCACTTTGCATTTTTCCATTGACTTTTGGCTCAGGGTGTATTTTTGTAAAGGAGCTTTGAAATAAAAAAAAAAGAAAAACAGATATTCGCTTTTCTCTTCATAAAAAAAATTCACTAAACGTCCCAACTTTTTCTTAAAGGACTTTGGATCTCCAAAGTCCCTTGGGAAAACTGAACCAATCACACTTTATATTTAGGCTCCATGTTTTTTTGCGAAAAAATAAATGATTTGAAAAACATTTAATTTAAAATGATTGTTTTTGTCATTTAAAATAATTAGCAAATGCAAAATATTTTTATTATCGATAATAATTAATTAGGATAAATGATTGGTCCAACTTCCTTTTTTAGGGTAAATGAATTCTTTTTATATAACGGAAAATACTACTTGTATCACAGCATTGAAAGTGGCTGGCTTTGCATGAAACACAATCTATTTTAGCTCAAAATTCAAAGCCGAATGCCATAGGAGGAACTTAAAAGAATCTTGACATCCCATTTCCTTAGTCCAATTGGGTTTGATAAAACAATTAATTAGGTACATAAGCTAGACTAATTAAGCTGGGTTGAAGATATTTATGTTTAGGTCTTCAAGTTCGTGCTAGGAATGAGATGAATAATTCCAAATCGCTGCTGCCATAACCCTATTAGAGTTGCCTCCTAGTCCTGCATCATAGTACCAAATCACAAGCAAAATTGTTTTTCTTTTGAGTATGCCTTAACGACACATATTACCGAAATCATTGGTAGATGTACCGCTTCATAATAGAGTAATTAATCGAAATATTCATGCTACAAAGGAGGCTTCACACTGCTTTTTCATCAAACTCCAAAATCATCTTCAACTTAATCACGACCGCGGAACACAGACGGAGACGACATGCAAATATTAGGTGTAGGACCTTGTACAACCAACTAATTATTTAGACAGGACATCCTCGACCAACACTTCCAAATTAATGGAGGAGTACCCGTATGGACCAACCGACTGCGCTGCAAGTTCCTTCCACTCCATGGCCCTCTTCTTCATCTTCTTCCCCTTCTCTCCTTCCATCATCAACTCCCTCACAAGCCTCTCCACTTCTTCTCTCTTCACATCACTCCCGATCGCCAACCCAACCTCCCACTCATCACAAATATACTTACAAATTGTTTGTTTGTCGGCCAGACAGGGCCAGCAGAGCATCAGCACTCCGGCGGACAAGCTCTCAAGGGTTGAGTTCCACCTGCAGTGGGTCAAAAACCCTCCGATGGAAGGGTGGTTCAGAACCTTCTCTTGCGGGCACCAACCCGAGAGAAGACCCCACTCTCTCGTAATTTCTTCAAGAAACTCACCAGGGAGGTCCATTCCACTTGCATTCATCACAAGATCTGGCCTTATGACCCACAAGAAGCATTGCTCGCTATTGGCCAGTCCCATCGCAAACTCTACCAACTGCTGGTGCGTCACATATGCTACACTCCCAAAGTTGACGTAAACCACCGATCTGGGTTTCTTCGAGTCCAGCCATTGGATGCATTCGCTGTGCTCTTTCCACAGATTGCATTCGATGTTCTTCAGGACGTACCACTGGTCGTTTCCTAGAATATGGTTGAGCAGCAGCTGGATTGGGCCCACCGCGTAAAGTTGGGGGACCAACGAGGACAAAGCGCTCAACACGTGTGGCCCGAGCGCTTCGAAAGTGTGAATGACGGTGGCCGTGGCTTTATGAGCTCTCTCGGTCACTTCCATGGCGAAGTTGAATATGGTGTCGTCAGGGTCGGCGATGCGGCAGAAACTGGGCATGTCACGCAGCCTCATGTTCTTCATGCTCGGGATCCAATCCTTGGAGGTGTCCAAATAGCCATTGCTTAGATAGGATAGGATTCATCTGCATGTGTAAGCAAGACATACTAAATCTTTGAACACGTCATTCGTGTTTTGGTACGTTGGGATTAGCGTTAAATTTAGTGGATTAATACAAACAAGAAACTCTTTGCACATTCAACTCTAGGAAGTCTATTGATAGCTATCCATATTTTACCTTGGGGAGGTATAAGACCTTTGTCCTTGAGGGTACGAAATTGCATGAGCCCTCTGAGGGCACAGGCCGGGATAGTCCACCAATTTAAGAGGGGGATCTCAAACTTTTCAGCGGCAGGACATGTAGTGAATGACATTAAACCATCAGCTACGTTGCAAGAAATCGGAGGAAAACTAGCAGCATTAGTTGCCGTGGAAGTATCGGAAGCGTGACAAAGAAGATTGGGTACAAGGTCAGAGAAAGGAGCGACCATGTACTTCCACGCCGACTCACAGAGTGCTGCCAGGTCTTGCGTGGCGTCGGCATCCGAAGGGGGAAGCCAGTCAGGGATTATCAAGAACCGAAAACGATTGCAACTCAAAATGTCCCCCCTCCACGACACTACGAGGACCTCCGGCTCTCGCTTTGAGTAACCTTGCGGGGTTGAACTCGGTCTTGACGAAGGTGATGTAAAAGCCCTTGTGATGGAGAAGTTTTGCAAATTTCAGCATTGCCCCTATGTAGCTTTGCGCAGGGAGCGGAACGCAGATGGCATGCAGTTTTTTTGAGCCTGATGACTCGAACCGATGATCATCCAGCGAACCCATTTCTATCCTCTTTTACTCTCTCTAAGGAATTAGATCTCCCCCTTACGGCATAAATAGAGGGATATTGCCTCTCAATTTAACACTATGTACCCGGTATTTGCTGGGGTTGGTTTTCTAGATCATGGATCTTCATAAATGTCAGTAGTTACACCAAACAATCATGGGCTATTTACTCCATGCATCATTTTCCCTGGCGATGAATCTTTCTTTTCTTTTCTCTTTTTATATATGAGCTAATCAGACTATAACAACACTGATCCTAGGGAACGCTGCAATTATCGAGTCGTAGTGAAACGTAATTGCCATTCATAACCACACATTTCAAATGTAGTTCAAGCATATCGCTTCTAAGTTTGAAAATCTTTCTCCCAGCATACGTTCTATCCACTTTAGATTCAACCTGCCACAAGTCAGAACCCTTCAAAAGTAAGCAAATGTCGATGAATCTTCAGATTATGATGAGGGTGCGTTTATTATATCGAAAAGAATTTCCGCTATTCCATTTTCTAAATTTTCCGATATTTGGAACGTTCAAAATATAAGTCAAAAACTTGCACTCAAAATCATCAAAATCAAGAAAACGCTTTCTCCTCCCTAATAAGAGCGAAACGTTTTTATTAGCTAAATTTCACATTGTTACATGTCTCGAAGCGTAAAGCTTTTATAAAGTGCTCTCTCTCTCTCTCTCTCTCTCTCATGGAGAGCACAGAAGGTATATATTAAAATTTCAAATTAGATTGTACTTACCACTTCACTTAACACTGATTAGGGAACCAGAAAAAAAAACCAAAAAATTCCATACTTTCGTGTATGTTTATGTTTTACTCACTAAATTATATAGCTTCCCTCTCATTTTCATGCTCACAACCAAACAAGGGAAGACGAATCACTTTCCTTCAAATGTCCAATTTTACTGCACTCAACATTTTACTTTCTGAAGAGTGATGTTTCTCCCCTAAAAGTTGTCTCGTTAAATTATCGAAACCTAGATTTTCTTCAATATGTCACTCAATGTATTAACTCGGCAGCATAATACAGGATTCGCAAAAATATCTCAGCCACTCATATAAATTAAAGATGTATGTCTTGATCTCCCAATCCGTCTAAATATTTGATTTCTCCGTTATGTTTAATGTCGGAAATATTGTTTAAAAAATCATAAACTTATTGTATATTGATCAATTTAATCCCAGACCTTTCAATTGTGCCAATTTAGTGATAAATCTTTTGACAACTTGTCAATTTAGTCCTAAACATTTCAATTGTACCAATTTAGTCCTAAACCTTTTGATAATTTGTCAATTTAATCATAAGCTCTTAAAAGAGTTGCCAATTTAGCCATTCTGGCCAATTTTGATTGGAATTCACTGACTTGGTAGTTTAGTTAGCACCATCCATTTTCGTGATATGACTGGTGCAGGAGTGGACAATTTTTTTAATTGTATAATTTTTTTATTCCTTTCCTTTTCTTATTTTTCTTTTACCTTTTTTTTTTTTTCTTTTTCCCCTCCACCAGCCATCACTAGGCCTTGTCAATGGTCAATGGAGGTTGTCGGCTTTGAGCAAGGGACGCCCATGCTTAGGTTGGCGAGGGCATCCCTTGCTAGAGGCCGGTGAGGGCGGTCCTCGCTTGAGGCCGGATACCTCTACCAGCGATTGACGAGGACCGGTGATGGCCGGTGGAGGGAAAAAAGAAATAAGCAAAAAGAAAAGAAAAGAAAAATAAAATAATATTAAAAATTACAAAAATTGTCCATGTCAACAATTTTCCTACCAAAATTATTTGGAATGACTAAATTGACAAATTGTTAAAAAGTTTAGGTCCAAATTGGCAAATTATCAAAATGTTTAGTATTGAATTGGTATAATTGAAAGGTTTAAGATTGAATTGGCTGCCGTACAATAGGTTTAGAATTTTTTGGACAATTTTCGCATTTAATTTCCTCATCATCTTCCTTGACTTTGCTTTTTGGAAGAATTGATTTCGTTTTTATGTTTCCTTTTATGCTAACTACACAATCAGTTAATTTCCTGCATCAACCGTAAGATTACCAGCGAGCTCATAATGATATTTTTTTGTCTTAAATGTTTCATCATTTATGTTCCCACGGAAGTATGCTAAGGCTCTATTTATTTCATGGAAAAATTAATTTTTGGAAAATATTTTCTAGGAAGTCATTTTCCAAGAAAATGACAATATTTTCCCATGTTTGGTTGAAATATGAAAAATAACTAGAAAATATTTTCAATCGTTCGGAAAGGAAAACCTGATTTGGTTTTCCTAAATACATATACACGATTCGAGCGCTAGTGACTTGTTCACGGGCAGCAGAGGAATTAGGTACGGGCACTAGGATCCCGAGTCTAGCTTTGATGGACCTTGACCAAAGTGTCGAGGATCCAGGCACGAGCACATGGGTTTTAGGGCCCGATTAGTGTGGACTCGGTCCTGACCACCACAGTCTCAAGCTCGACCTTTGTTGACACCTATTTTTAATTTGCTCAAAATTAATTGCACAAAATTTAGGAATTAATTTTTTTAATTCCTAAAACAAAAAAATATTTCTGTTTAAATGCATTGCATATAGAAATTAGGCACATTTCGCATTAATAGGGCCTATTAGAGTTTTGTAAATAAAAAATTCAAAAATTCAAAAAAATTAAATTAAAATTAATTAAAAAATTATTAATTAATTAATTCATTAAAAAAAAAGAAGAAAAAAATCGATTCAGGCCAGGTCGGGGCCGGGCCGACCCGGCCCATTTCTCTTTCCCCAGCGCGGGCCTTCGGCCCGCTCCCTTTCCTTTCTCCCTTTTTCTCCCTCACGTGGGCCCAGCCCACTTCCTTTTCTTTTCCCCCTCCTTGCATTTGGGCTGGCCGGGCCCAGCTCCCTCCTTCTCTCCCTTTTCCCCCCGCGCCGGCCCAGCTCACCTTCTCCTTCTCTCCTCCACGTGGGCCCAGCCCCAGCCCAGCTTCCTCTTCCCCTTCGTCGCGTTGCTTTCCTCTCTCCTGTTTGCCTCTGTTCCTTTGTGTCGGGCGTGACATCGGGGCCGCCATGTCATTGTCGTCATTTGGTCGGGAGGCGGGGCTGGGGCGGCACGCCACAGGGACTGGCCATTAAGGCTAGTCCCTTCTCCCCCCGTGTTCCGGTCTCTCTCTCCTTCTCCTCTATGCTTTGCCATCATGAGAGCAGCCCCCTCTGCCTTTGACCTATGGCCGCGGGTCAGCGGGGCATAGGTTGGTGCAGGCCGTTGTCATCCGACGTCGGGGAGCAGAGCAGTGGCTCTCGGCCACTATAAAAGGCGAGAGAGAAGCGTCGGCCAATTTAGAGAAAAACCTACGAGAGAGAGGCGTGGCGAGGGGAGTTCAGGCGGGAGCCGCCAGCAACCTCCTTTGCCGCCCACGCGCGCGCGGATACCTAGCCTCGCTATCGACCGGTGAGCACCCTCCCGGATCTCGATCCCCTGTTCTCCCTCGCTTTTTCCTGCACGGTCGGGCGGGACTCAGGCCGCCACATCGGCGTGATTCCCGCCCATGCCGACGCTTGGTCAAGGTCCCCGATCCCGCCGTAGACGGCTGTAGTGCTGAGCCAACCCAATCGCCGAAGAAGGTCCGATTCAGCCACTTTTGGTCGCGCCCGCCAGGTGTTCGATAAAATTCTTGTGACATTCCGAAATTTCTGCCAATTGGAATTATTAAATAATTGAATTATATGAGGTGTGCTCGTAGTAAATTTATCGCCCGGAACTGATCATTCCTGGGAATGCTAACCATTAGGGAAAGGCTAATAGGGGAATTAAATTTGCGCGACTAAAGGAAATTAGATCGTGAATGGATTTTGACCATTAAATTGCGCAAGTGATATTTTGAGCCACTGTTGGCCGATCTAAGGATAGTTAGGGGTCAGTTCGTCACTGTCCTAGTAGTGGATCGCGGGTGATTTCGTTAGACCACGAAACGACTTGACGAATGATTTCGAAATTATACCGAACGATCGTACCCCTCAGATCAAGTGATTGATCTTCGCGATTTTAATGACAACTGAGGTCGTCACGCACCGGATGGACTTGCACGTGACTCGATTTAGTATCAGTCATGAGTCGATTTCACGAATTTCCCCAGTAAGCCGCCCGTTAGCTCGAGAAACGCTCGAGTCGCGTTTAATAGAATTTAATTATGGAATTTTTGCCCAAATTGGACATCGGAAAATTAAGAAGTCACGCCGGAACACTAGGACAACGTTGCACGTGTCACGTGTGAATTTTTTGTGTGCTCGAATCCTTCGGAAAAATTCGATTTGGACAAGAAACGGAGAATTGGACCATTTTACCCTTGAGAATTATTAAAGGGTATGTTTTAAGGGTAAAGGACATTTTGGTAATTTTGCCCTAAAATTTTGATTGGACAATTTTACCCTTAGATATTTTGGAAATTACAAGATTGCCCTTGGATATTTTTATGCAAGAATCGACCTTGGCCGTCGGATTAAGATAAGATCGAATCGGAACCGTTGGATTAAAATTGTGAGAGAGGGGTATTTTGGTCATTTTAAGGTTTGGTCAAAACATACTATTTAGGTCCAAGTTGGACTATTTCCTCTCCCCTTTTCTTGCGTGAGAAACCCCCAATGGACACTCTCTCCCTCTCTTGGCTTCTTTTCCTTTAAGCCGTGAGCCAAGCCACCACCGCTTGCCACCACCGTTCGGACCGCCCCCAAGCCACCACCACCAGCCGCCGTTCCTCTCTTCCTCTCCCTTTTTCTCTCTTTCTCACGTGAGGCAAGACCCACGGCCGTGCAAGACCCACGCCGCCCAAGCCGCGTCGTCGCCGCCCAAGCCTATCGCCGCCACCCGGGAGTTGTACGTTGTCGCCGTGATCCCCGATCAAGGGCCGCCGCTTTTCGTTCTAGCCGCGAAAGTCTAGAATGCGGGTAAGTCGCGCCTAAACCTAATTTAGGATTTGGTATCGCGGATGATTTTGGACAAAATCAGTATGGAATTAGGTGCGGAATGGCATGAATAGGGAGTGGAAATTTTATGGCGGGCATCGGGAATTAATTCGGACAATATTTATTAGAAATTCAGAAAATTGGGGTTGCGAATTACTGTTCATATGCCTCGAAACACTGTTCACCAGCTGTAAATTACTGTTCACGGGGCTGTGAGGGTCCGATTGAGGCGCGAGTTGAATTTTTGGAACCTAGAAATTATGGCGAGGAAGTTCCGTGAAGGATCGGAATTAATCCGACGCCATTTGATTAGAGAAAAATGAGAATTATCGTGTTGGATGTATATTTAAATTTTTAGTGAATTGTGGTAATTAAATTGAGTATACTATTATGCAATTAAGTGACTGAATATGCTTGTTTGGTGCACACGTGAGCTAAATTGAATTAATTATTGACATTGGTCGCGTGATTTGCTGAGTGAGCATGTTTTATGTGTGAAATGATGTGTGCACGAACTCCGTGTGTTGGATCAGTTGCGTGTGGTAAACGTGTGTTGAGGCGTGTACGTTTACGCGGGTCACTGGCGAGTGATGTGGGGAAGAGGAAATGAGAACGGAATGGATACATGAAATGAGAATTGAACATGCGTGTGTTTGCATACGACATTATTGTGTTTGAGTGCAGGTTGAACGCATGATTGAGTCTGGCAAGAGTGACTGATGTGCCTGCTATGTGATGATTTGATGCGTGCAAATGTGTATGTTTGTGTGTTTTGCGAAATTGTCTGGAGGTACGTGATAGCCTAGGTTGGGTTTAGGGGTGTACTTACTGAGAAGTGTCTCACGGTTGTTTTCAACCAAATAATTTCAGAGCCCCCGCCTGATTTATGACCATATTAAGGCCAACTCGGAACCGTTGGGTGAATAGACAGCTGAGGAGGATTCATGCGGCGATGTCGAGGACTGTGAGTCAGAATGGACGTCTCCGAGAGGGCGTAAGGACTAGCTCTGGGAGCGAGGCAATAATTGGAGAATGCCCCATTTTTGGATAATGCGGATCTAGATTGCTGATCCTTTTTTGTATTTTGGAAGTTAATAGTTACTGGTTCGGGGTGCTTATAATAATAATAGATATTGTAAATATTATGGTGTAAGTTTGGCAATGAGAACGAATATGTTTATTCTCTCTGATTGATTCCCCAGTTTTAATTGTTCGGGTTTATTTGTTGATATTCGCTGTGGTAGTAAATTTCTGATGGCGTTTTGAGGTTAGCGACATTCACGGAATGTTGAATCGACTCGAGGCGGATGGCGCGTGCCCGTTGGGGTTCGGGGCGTGACAATTCCTTAGAGAAGCCGATTTTGATTTGGCTCGCCGGCCGGCAAACCGACGGCCGGACGGCGAGCCAGGCGGTCGGAGACGTTGGTGGCGGCGCTGGGGGGTATTCTGGGGCGGTAAATGGACGATCGATTTTGGCCTCGCTAGCGCCCTCTCCCCGCAGTTCTGTGGTTCGGGTCGGATTCGACCTGAATTAATAGATTCGACCCGAGTCAATGCCCAGGTCGGATCCGTTGACTCGGGTTGGTCCCGACCGACCCGGATCAACAGATCCGACCCGTCAATACCTGGGTCGGATCCGTTGACTCGGGTTGGTCCTGGCTGACCTGGATCAGTCCACCCAACCTGGTTCAACACCCTGATCGAATCCGTTGACCCGGGTCGGACCGGTTTGACCCGAATCCGGTTTTTATTATATTATATTTTTATTTAAAAAATAATAAAAAAATTAAAATAATTTTTTTAAAAAAAAATTTAAAAATTTAAAAAAATTTTAAAAAAGGTTTTCTTTTTTTTTTCATATTTAGTTTTTAAAAAAAATTATTATTAAAGTTTTAAAAAATTAATTAAAAAAAATTTTCAAATTTTTTTTTCTTTTCTTTTTTCATTTTTTTATCTTGAAAAAAAATTAATTTTTTTTTAAAATAAAAATTAAAAAATTTTAAAAAAAAGATTTCCTTTTCCTTTTCTTATTTCGTTTTTTATCTCGAAAAAAAATTTTAAAAAATTTTCAAATTTTTTTTATGTGACTTATCTGAGTGTTTTAATCCTTTATTGTATTATCGTGCATGCTGTTGTCTTATTTAAATTAGACAAGCCCGATGTTGCGTAGTAGTACGTATGTTATTTTTATTACCGTTGCGTTGTTATTATGTATGTTTTTTAATACAATTACATGAACTGCTGTGTTTTGAATTTCATCTGGCTTAGTTAGGGTTAGAACCCCATGGCTGCATATTTGCATGACTGTTGATCATTTATGATTACGCACTCGCTTGATCAATCCAAACTGTTTGACAAATGTTTTCAAAAAAAAATAATAAACAGGGTAAAATGATATCAAAAGGGCATTAGTTATCCAACTAGTGTAACCAAGTCCCCGAATTCAATTAATCTCTGGTTCGTAGGAATAAGGTGATTCTCCCGTCACCTTATTTGGGTTTCTAATCGATCCACACTAAATCGATTAGTGGCGACTCCTGCATGTAAATCACTTGCATATTAAACACTTAAATCCTAAGTCACGATACGGTATGGGCTTGGGAAAGCCCGAGTTAAGTCCCAAACCTAGATTTAGCACGTACCGTGTCGACTCCGTGTGGAAGTCAGTCGCGACAACCTTGATAGACTAGGGCACGGGCACCAGGGTCCCGAGCCTAGCCATAATGGACTTGGGCTTGGGTGCAAGGGTTTGGGCATAAGCATTGGGACCCGAGCTCCAGTATTGGGGCCACGAGCCTAAGCACCGGGGAATCGAGCACCACCTTTATGGACTTGGGCCGCGGTGTTGGGGAGTCGAGCCCGAGTGTCGGGGACTTAGGCCCAAGTGTTAGGGATTGGGCCATGGGTAGCAGGGTCTCATGCTTAGCCTTTGTGGAGCGGGGCTCGGGTGTCAGGGCATTGGGCATAGGTAATAGGGCCTCAGTACTGGGCATCGGGGACCAGTGGGCACTAGCACCGGCATCGAGGTCCTAAGCTTGGCCTTGATGGACCCGAGCGCAGGCATTGAAGACCTGGGCATGGGCACCGTGGTCCGGCCCAGTCCTTGATGGACTTGGCCGTGGACACCGGGGACCCGGTCCTGGACGCTCGCTATCCGGAAATGAGCATTAGGGTTTTTGTGTCCAAGCGTGGGTTTCTGGCCCAAACACTAATATCTAATCATATTTTGGAAAGTGATTTTTTGTTTGTTGAATTTAAGCATAGGTTTTCATTGACTCATTTTTCTAAGCAATCCAAACACCGGAAAGTGAGGAAAATATTTTGCGAAACAAATGAAGCCTAAATAAATTTTCAAAATAGATTCGAGAGAGAACAAAATAAGGGAAGGAAAAAGGTGCAGGACGGGTGTTACGCGAGTATTTAGTCTAGAAAGAATTACTACAAAAAAATCAATTTTTTCCAACAAAATTTCCAACGAAAAATTCTGGAAAATTGTTGAAAGGGAATTTCAACTAATTTTCCAACGAAAAAAAAAAAAATTCGTTGGTAAAAAGGTCGTTGAAATTTGAAATTTTTCGAATTTTTTTTTGGCCGAAAAATTTAAATTTTCGTTGGAAATTTGCCGCCAATTTTTTTTTTCGAATTTTTTTTTGGAAAATTTGTTAGAAAATTTGTGGCTAAATTCGTTGGAAACGAATTTTTTTTTCCGACGAATATTTTTTCGTTGGAAACTATAATTTTTTTTTTTTCGTTAAAAATTGTGAAAATTTTTTGGGGAGGGAGCACGCCTGGCATGGCGATCTTGTGGCCCATCAAACATGTTTAGCCACAATAAAATAATTGGGGAGGAGGCGGGCAGCTGGGAAGAAGGTGAAGGGGAGATTGAGAGAGCGAGGGAGAATCAGGGATGAGGAGAGAGAGAGAGAGAGAGAGAGAAATTGAAATTGAAAGTGGGAATTCGCTAAAATTTAAATTAGGCTCAAAAATTGGTGAAATTTTCCAAATAAAATTTACATACTAAAATAATCGGAAAAAAAGTTGAATAATACCAAGTTTTTTTTAATTTGTTGGAAAATTCAAATTGCTGAAATTTCAAAACTAAAAAAAAGCTGAAAAAAAAATTGTTGAAATTTGCAAAAAAAAAAAAAAAAAAAAAAATTGTACACACTAAAAATAATTGTTTTAAAAATTTAAATTGTTGGAAATTTCAACGAATTTTTTTCATTGAAATTTCCAATCTAAATTTCCAACATTGTTACACACAAAAAATAGTTGCCCGAAAATTGAAATTTTTTGAAATTTTCAAATTTTTTGGAAATTTTCAACGAATTTTCCAACGAAAAAATTATACACAAGAAATAGTTGCCGAAAATTGAAATTTTTTTTTGGAAATTTCAATCTAATTTTCCAACTATTTTTTTTGGTTGAAATTTCCAACGAATTTTCGATTTAATTTTTTCGTTGGAAATTTCCAACGAATTTTATTTTTCGTTGGAAAATTTGTCAAAAATTTATGCATTTAAAATTTTTTGTTGGAAAATTTTCGTGGCAAAAATGCGTTTTTTTTGTAGTGGAAACTCAGCCCAAATTTTGGTCTTGGCTTCATGACGAACGGAGGCCTTCCTTTTCTCCAATTTCGGGAGCTGTACTACTTTTAAGCTTAGTGAAGGTAGAAGATGTGTCACACCGTGATAAGGCCTCAATTGACTTCCACTATGTGTGCCAAAGCACTTATATAGTCATTAGGATTGTGTACGAAAGTAGGAAAAAACATCGAAGAATAACCTTGCAATACTCTCAAACATTTTCTTGTAATATATGGTCATACTTTAATTAAATGAGATTAGCAATCAAATGTGCATTTATATTAAGGATTTAGCTTCCATTTTTGATGCAGTTCCAAACCAACAAAGCAAATAGAAGAAGACATTTGATTGATGATTATTGGAAGTATAGGTAAATAAATCATTATTTAGTAGGAAAATTAATGGTCTAATCAAATATTGGCTGATGCCAAGTATTGACTTTTTAAAATATGGAATGATTGATGTAGTTATTGCTATATTAAAAGGGTAAACTTCTTTTAACTTTAAACTACCTAATTCATGGGGAAATATCAAAGGCTATTTCAATCTTTGAATGGGATATCTTAGTTCTCTAGTAAATCACTTTAGTGACTTAGGAGAATATGGTTCTTTATATCGTTATTAATTCTTAAAGGAAAATGCTTGGCTAACCGTGCCATTAGCTTGGAAAACGGACGGTCAAACCTCAGCCAAGCATTTTCCAACGTAAAAATGGGAGACTTAGTTAACAGGTTTCCTATTTTATTATATAAACTTCATTTTTCATATAAAAAAGCCATAAGAAGAGAACGATTTCCTTGTCTTATTTAAAGAAACAAATCAAAGTGATAATATTTAAACAATAAGAAGTATATGTAGAACTTAGTTGCAAATTTTAAAATAGTGGATATTATTCTCCGGGCAAAGAAAAAGATTATGTCGATATTGTTCCCATATAAAAGAAAAACTATAAAAGCCCTTTGACGTCGTGCGAACGCTGCCTCTTGTGATAAACCACACCCAACACATGGAAAAAAATTTCATAGATCAATTAATTTTTTGTTATCCAAACAACGGAAAGTCGAAAAAGAATTTCCCGTAAACAACTACCCTTCAAACAAACAGACCCTAAAATTTGTATCACCAGTCTTACAGCTATATTAGATGGGCTTTTAGTTTTTCTAGCGTTATTCAAACAAGTGCATTTTCACAAGTAATGATATGAGTGTGTAAATTGGTGTGAGCACCCGACAAGATTTTTGTTGTAGTATACCACAAATCCATTTCACAAATGTAGGGCGTAATTTGTACCACTTCATAATCGAGAGCGTCACTCCCCTTCGGGAGGTGCGAGAGGACGCAGCTGGTCCTTGATGGCGGCCAAGAATAAGGAAGCAGAGACAGGCCAAAAGAAGAGGAGAGGGGTGCTAAACTGCCGAGCCGCAGTAGTGGCGGTGAACGACATGAAACCATCAGAGAGGATGCAAGAAACGCCTCTGGAATCATCTGATGATGTTTGTTGGAGAGCGGCGATGAGCCGAGAGAAGGGAAGAGGAATGAAGCTCCGAGCATTCGAGAATGTCCGGGGTCGTATCTGGATAGGAGGGAGGTGGCAGGCCATCAGGGATGGTCATGGATTGAAAATCGTCAAGGCTCCTGGACAAGAAAGAAGGGTGAGAACTGAGCAAAGCGTGCATAGTTGAACTCGGCGTTGACAAAGCTGATGCCAAAGCCTGGTTCAAAGCCAACCCATTGGCATTAGACTTCATGAGACTCTCGGCCCGCGCTTGAAGGACAAATTGTTTTATGTCGGGTAAAAATGCGAACAAATTATTACTTTGGTTTAATTTTTTTCATCACGTTAAAGTGTAAACCTAGCAATTTTCATATGTTTGATTCGGTCTTTAAACCGAAACAAATCAAAATCATAAGTATATTAATCTAACACGTTTGAAGACTTGTGCACCAATACAAAGCATGTCCATCTGCTTAAGAAAGTCACATGAATCGTTGCTAAATACATGGAGACATGTGAACAATAAAACACTGGGGCAACTATAACTCTAGGCAAAGAGCAAGGACAGTACATCTTGAATTAGTTCCCTCCCATGGCAATCGGGACATTCTGATTTCTTGATCACATTCTCCTTCTAAATACAACATCATCCGTGTACCAGCGCACACAATGCACAATTAGCGCAAACGGATGAAGTTGAGGAGCTTGGTTTCACGTTGAAACCTAAGAATGATGAAATCAGGTCTTTATTGTGTTTTGGAACTGATTCGAGTGCAAACTCGGGCCTCTTTATAGACTTTTCCTTGTCTGCAATAGTAGCCCTTGTTGGGTGCACAGTGTGCATCTTGTGAACAAATGCACAGTCCGTCAAGTGCACATCCGTCCCTAACTATGCTCGCACCCTCCTTGAGCCCAAGAACTTGGTCTGTCCATTCGCTAGAAAACAGCCCCAGCGGATCATACATCTCCTTCACATTCAAGAATTCTTGGGCTTTTTTGTATCTTTTGATCACTCCATCGAACGCCAAGTTCCTGTTCTTCCCCCAATGAGGCAGCGCGCTGTACTTGAAAAGCGCCATCTGTTCTATTTCTTCGAGCACGTCTTCGTATAGCCTCGGGCTCAGCGGATCCTTGCTCTTGTAGTAAGTGATGTCGAAGTCTATGGCGTCCTCCTGCTTGCCCAGGTAAGCACTAGAGGCGGTAACATATCGCATGAGGATGCCATTGTAGAGCTCCACTCCGCACAGTGCCTTAGGCTCTAGTGCAATGAGTAGTTGAATGTCTTCGATGAAGCTCTTTACCATAGAGAGCCCGACGCTAAATGTGGTTTGGTAAAAGAACTCCCCCTTGACCCGTGGATCCCATGGACAAGCAGTAATCAGATCATCTTGGGGACTGTTTAGGCAGGTGCCTGATGATTGCATCCTATTGTGATACCCAATCACTGGATATCCAGTGAAGATGACACCTAATCATAACATTCATATAAATCAATGTGAGCGAAATCTCTAGAATAATGAACGCCATGACGTGCAACTATATTAATCAACTTAGGACACGATACCGTTGTTTGTCAACCCATAAGCACTGGTCTCGAGGGTAGAAGAAATTAGCTTTGCACTGTTGCATTTCCCGTCGGCTTCGTTCAGGGACTCTTGCAATTCCTCTGTTAGAGCAGCATCAGAGCAGTAATCAGAAAAATGTAGAGCTGGACTACTTCAAATTCTAAATCTAGCCTTAAACTATTTTACTTATTTACCGGTAGATCTGAGTAGTGCCAAAATGAGAGAAGGTGTGGAGCGGAACGGGGTGAAATCATAGAGCCCATTGCCGGATGCATTGAGATTGACTCGGTTGTCGATGCGATAGACTGCCTTCTGTTGGCTTGGATACCACATAATATCCGCAAACTCATGTTGGTTACCAAAGATAGCTGCTTGTTCTCCCAAGTCCGAATCACCCTTGATCGAGTACGTTAAGGATCGTTTGAATAGTGGTTGCAACTTTAATGTTACCTACAATTATACGTACAAATATCAAAATCACTATGATCTTTTTTTTTTTCTAAATGAAAAAATCTTATGAAGACCCAAATCACTTCAGCTGTCCTTCATGTTAGTGATCATTTAATTGTCAATTGGAATGGACCTAGAAGTTTGTGGTGGGGGATCCATTCATTAGTCTTCACATCACAATTAATATCATACGCCAAAAATATACACAATTTTCAAAGATGATAAAAGTGAACGAGATTTGTTGAATTTCGTCTTATAATAGAGGAAGAAATAATCTTAAAACTTATCGATAATGGATCGTCACACCCACAACGGTCTTAGCCAAATCAAATGGCAAAGGTGATTCTTTGTCTACGATTTGACAAAAAAATTATTTTCTATTTTGTGATGTACAAAACTTTTCTGATTATAGTGCAGATAAATACGTGCAGTTAAAGTACATAGTATAACGAATAAGCTGCAAGTTCACTTAAATTATTTTCACGTGAGACTCCCAACATCAAGGTTCACCACATCCACGAGGTTGGTGAAGTATTTGTAAACTCCTACCCTGATTGAAGCCGGAAAGACAAGAAAAGGTAACACAAATCTCTTTCTGTGATTGCAGAAGAAAAGTAAACAAGACGTAATGTGATAAAAGCGAGGAATAAAAGAGACAAAGCACTCACACGAGCGCACAAACGAGAAAAGACCAGAGAGTAGGTGTACCTGAGAGATGACTCCTAGAACCCCAAGCGACACTTTGACTGCGTTCATCTCTGCACGAGTGCTCTTCGTATTCACATCCAGCGTCCTGATCTTGGCGTAACCATCTGCAGGCCCTCCTGGGCTCACTATTCGCATCGCCTCCACGTATTCGTGCAACGCGC
Source organism: Syzygium grande (assembly GCA_024733475.1). Classification (NCBI taxonomy): domain Eukaryota; kingdom Viridiplantae; phylum Streptophyta; class Magnoliopsida; order Myrtales; family Myrtaceae; genus Syzygium; species Syzygium grande. The sequence continues at coordinate 291,585 of JAMXDD010000011.1, forward strand.
TCCCTTTCCCCCACAAGGAGCTGCCATGCGCTCCCGTCCCCAGCATCCCTCCGACTGTCAGACCCCACCAGTATGGCGCGTATGGCAGCGCCAACCCCGCCTTGGCCGCCTCCTCGATCAACTGCCTCAGCGTCACCCCTCCCTCCACGCTCATCCTCATCCCTTGTTGGTCCACCCTCACTATCCTCGTCATGTACTTGGTGCTCACCAGCAGCCCCTCCTCCCCGTCCGGACACACCAGTTTCGGGATGCTGTGAGAGAAGCGTGTCGCTGCTTTCATCTTCCTCCTGGACTTTGTCGCGTTTCCCACTACCCACATGAGCTCTTCTTCCGATGTTGGAAACGCCGCGGCCCCTGCTTTGCACGTGCTTCGGTCCGAGAAGGTTCCGTAGGAGTTTGTTATGGTGCATCCGCTTGAGGTGCACCTGATGGGATCTTCCGGTGGGGTGGCACTCACGGACATCATCATGGCCATTGCGGCCATTATAATGATATGTAATGTAGCCCATACCGTTCCAAAACCAGGCCTCCCCAACCTGAACACCTTGCCGAAGCAAGGAGATGTATGCGTCATTGTGAATGAATTGGTAGTCGATCCTTCCACCTTCTAACTAGCTAGGTTAGCCTCTGATTGTAGTTCAAGGACGTGTGCTGGATTCACTAGTTTGGCGTACAAGAAAAAGTGGGAAGGGACTTAGGAGGGTGGTTGTAAGTAAGCTTTTAAGTTAAGAATGAATGGACATGGCTGGACTGGAGAGGAAAATTGTTGATTTCAATTGGCTCTGTGCGACAGCAGTTTGGATGTTATTCGGAGATGTGTATGATAGGATGGTTGGAAGCAAATACATGTCCTGGCAAAATGAAGATGGCCAAAGTATATATAATGGGGTCCTGGTGCTACATTAACTCCTACATGTGATGAAAGAGTGCAATGCACAGAGAGTGCACACATGTCGAAGAAAGGGTGCTTGCCGACCACTTCGGAACAGTTTTTTAACATGAAGCATTTCTCGGCAAGGAACAGCATTGATAGATGCTTTGGATTATCAGAGTTATTCTGGTCAATCCTAGCATGTCCTACGTCAAAGCAAAAGATCTGATCCGACCCGCCTAATGTTGCCTTCTTCCAATTTGGTGAGAAGGAATTGTTAATTGACCACCGGAACTTATTTAAGAGGCGATAGGAACACCTGCAGAATGGATTGAATGGAGAACAAGTCTAGCCAATCAAATGTTTGATTCACAAAGAAGAAGAAACCCATTTGGAGATTCAACCCACATGATGAAAATGCATCAATATTTCTTTGCGATTTCATAGCCAAATATATTTATATTATGCTATGTGATTTGGCCCACTGAAATTAGCACCTTTTATAAAGCAAGCTGGCCTTGCTTCACGGTTAGAGATTACATAGAGTGGTATCTAATTTGAAGGCATCGTTAGTTTTGGATGACTATTCTTATACTCCACTTTCTGCCTATAATGTTTGAAGTTGTCAAAATCTAAGCATGTCCGGAAACTTGATATTGCTCACCAAGAAACTTGTGACCAATATAAAGCTTAACTCGAAGATAAAAAGGACTTGAAAAATAGCATCGCGTTAGAATTCTTGATGTAACCATCGCTGTGCTTTAACTGCGTCGCGGTGTGAGGTGTTGCACATGCAACATTGCTTTGCAGCCCCAATTATTGAAGTGTTAGACGGGTTTTATTTGATTCCTAAACTATGAAATGTGGTTCTACACGAAAATCAGGCAAGGTGCAAGAATATGGATAACGGGGCTAGGTGCTCCATTTGCATTGCGTACTCCCACATGTGATTAAAAGGGTGCAATGCGCAGAATGAGGGACAGCCAAAAGTGAACACATGTCTTCACCCTCCATTTTTGGGACCACTCCAACTCAAGATTCAACCCTCCTTTTGGATATTTACACATTTTCAGCGCATCAGGTGGAGCTTTCCAGCTTTAATTGGGTTCGCCTCGCCTCTCGATGATTCTTCTCATAATTGCCCCATTCATTTCAGGAACCAACTTAGACTTATCAAATCAAAAGTCTCGTGCAAAAATTATTCAAGAAGCAGTTGGGGTTATTCCCTCCGAACCTTGAATGAATTTGTTGGCTTTGCATCCGTCATGTTTACGACGGAAAATTACCAAAATAATTATAAACTTATTGTACTTTTGCCAAATCAGTCTCAAACCTTTTAATTATGCCAATTCGCTCCTAAATCTTTTCATATTTTGCCAATTGAGAAAAATCGCTAATGTGGGTATTGACGTGGATAATTTAAAATTTTTTTGAATTTTTGAATTAATTTTGTTTTCATTTTCCATTTTTTTCTTTTCTTCTCTTTCCTTCGTTTTTTTAACTGTGGCCGATAAGGGTTGCCGGGCCCTCACCGGCCACAATAAAAAAAGAAAACAAAAGAAAAGAAGGAAAAGATATAAGAAAATAAAAAATAAAAAATTCGAAAAAAATTAGAAATTGTTCACGTCATTGCCGGCTACGTCACGTAAGATGGCCGGCATCCACGTCGGCGATTTTCGGCCAAAATTGGCATTGAAACATCCAATACAGACATATTATTAGGATGAATGCATAAGTAACTTGAGTGAGTACTCTTGTTTAAACGATGGCATAAGAGAGCGTCGGTTTGGTAAGCAAATAATTTCTTTGTTTATATGAAATACATTGGACCTCATGAAAGAAAAATATTCGGCATCATTGTGTCAAAAGGCTCGCACACAAAAGCTTAAATTTTTAAGGTGGTGGGCACATGTATATAATGCAAGAGGAAGTCCATAAAAATAAAGAGGCGTGGGTTATACGCAGTTTAAAACCTAACTCGCACGCAAAAAAAAAAAATATTGCCAAATGGTGAATAGGAAATTGGAGAATGAAGCCCGGACGTGAAACGGTTGATTAGTTGGGGCACGAGGATTACAAAACTTATTTCACTAATCTCATGGATCGCGTAGAACGCGAGACAAAATACAAGTTGACCGTCAAACGCAGTTGTTAGTGATTATGGTCCGGGGACACCGACATACATTGCGTCACGGATGTAAGTTAGATTCACGAGACCATAGAGTATTATGCACGCGATATAAGTTGAATTCTCGAGACCATAAAGTTTTGGCCTTGCAATGTCAATACAGTTGTCGCCACATTTAAAAATCTAGTATAACTAACCATCAATGCCATTTGTAGAGGAAAAGAAAATCACAAGTGCCACAAATTTCGTACGATACTCATTTGAGTGCAATTTTAAAAAACGTTCATCACAAGTATCGGAAAATTGATATGACATGGCACTTGTGGTGCACGTTTTATTTAAAATTTATGGCATTCAAGTGATGAATTGAAAGTTATGGCAGTCGAGCGAACGTTTTCTTTGGTAGTCTGTATCATTTCTCTTATATAGTCTTCAATATCCAAACTAATCATTGGAGGATCTCCAAAAGGATCAATTAACTATTGAAATTAGGGGTGTGCAAAAGAACCGAGAACCGCCTAGACCACCCGAGACCGCTGGAACCAGAGGTTCCCAAGGGAACCGGTCCAGTTCCTGGTTCCAATTTTTGGGAACCGATGGGTACCGCTCTAGTTCCCGGTTTCAGGTGTGGAACCGCTCACCCGCCCACCCGGACGGGATGGTAATATAATAATAAATATAATATAATATATAATATTTTTTTTTTTTTAAAAAGAAAAATCATATTTTCCTAAACTAAACCTAACTCACTTAATGCTCACAGCCTCACATTGAGTCGAGAAACACATTTTTCTCTCTTTCACCTCACACTCACTCTCACTCTTTCACTCTTCTTGGTCGATGTCCACCTCACCGTCTCCGACTCTCCATCTCTATCTCCATCTTTCCGTCTCCATCCTTGGCTAGTGGGAACCGGTTCCATGGACCCACTTGGGAATCGGACCGGACCAGCGGTCCGATTCCCGGGTGGATCCATGAAACCAATGGCGGTTCTCGATTCCAATTTTTCGAGAATCGGTCCTTAGTGTGCGGTTCTTGGTTCTAGGGTAGGAACCACCCATCCGGACCATGCTCACCCTTAGTTGGAATTGATGGACATAATCATCATGAGATCTAGTCGCATAAACAATCAAATCTTTTTGGTAATGGTGAGGTCCCAAATAGAGTCAGCTATACATGGTAATTGTCCATTCCTCTGATTGAATAAATAAAAGGGAAAATACCACCAAAAATCCCAAACTATGCCACTTATGATAAATTTACTCTGAACTTTTTTTTTTGTGATACGAAAAATCCTAAACTATGCTACTTGTGATAAATTTACCTGAACTTTTTTTGTGACACGAAAAACCCCAAACTATGCTACTTGAAACACACTTACCCCACAATACTTTGATCCATGGGTATTTTTATCTTTTTCCTTTTTTTTTTCTTGTCTTCTCCGACAAGGGTAGCCCTCGCCGCCGGGCGAGGGTCGCCCTCACCGAGTTGGGCGGGTTGCCCGACACCGAATCTGGCGAGAGCAACCCTTGCCGGGCGTCGAGTGAGGGCTGCCTTCGCCCGCCCAGGTGAGGGCGACCCTTGCCCTCGCTCGATGCCGGCAAGGGTTGCCCTTACCAGATTCGGCGAGGGTAGCCCTCGCTGGAGAAGAAAAGAAAAAAAATGAAAAAAATAGAAAATGAAAAAAACGAAAATGCCCATGGGCCAAAGTATTGTGGGGTAAATGTGTCACAAGTAGCATAATTTAGGGTTTTTATATCACAAAAAAAAGTTCAGGATAAATTTGTCATAAGTGACATAGTTTAGGGTTTTTCGTGTACAAAAAAAGTTCAGGTAAATTTATCACAAGTGACATAGTTTGAGAGTTTTGATGGTATTTTCGCTAAATAAAATAGGCAAGATCTGATTTGACCTATTTCTAAATCTCCTTTCGAAATTTCAGGCCTTGAAGCTAGCTGTTAAACCTTTTTTACTACAAACTCACTCAAAGGAATATCTTGGTCTTCTAATCTAGATCACGTAATCACATGATAAATACGTTCATCAAAGTTGATATGGAGAGTTGCTTATATCAACAATCCAATGATTCTATCTAGGCTGCTTGTTGGAAATCACCTTATGAACTGCTATCCATTGGTCTTCCCAAGTACATCAATGATCAAGACTTCACTTTAGCTGTTCACCTTGTATCTCCAAGTTCTCATATACTTCATGTTCTTCTTAACTTGTTCTCCCTCTACCAAGGTCTGTCCAGCTTCTATTAGTCTCACTTTGTACTTCGGATTCCATTAATGGCAATAGAGCGTCCCTTGTATCAATATTTCTCGAGCTTTTATCTTCAATGAATATAATTAGGAGATAGCAATAGAAACAATACAAGCAAAGAATAGGAATTAACAACAGCTCTTACTTCTACAGAAGTTAGTTACACGAGTTCTAAATAGAAATGGATTTTCATCATGTGGACTAAGTAAGTTGAGCATAATTAATATATGGAATATATTCGGAGCTCAATATTTTACACCAAATAATCACAGCAATATAACCGACCAACTAGAACACATATGTATATTTGTATTCTCTCCCCTTTTCTCACAATAAAAAAATGGATAATAATATAAGTCGTATCATGTAGAGAATATGCAATTCAACTCATGTTCACACAATTTCTTAGAAAATATTAGGCATAAAACACAATATTTAGAAGCAACATATTCTACATGCTTAGGAGAACTAAGAAGATATGCAATATAACTCATTTTTGTAGAACCAAACTTCATCAGCATAGATGAATATATATCAAAGAACATAGATGCATGTAATCATTCTAACTAACATTTCCCCTTGTGTCTACACGGATGCATATTGATTCTTTTCACCCTTTTCGTCATGTTAAAAAATAATATAAGAAAGATATCTCGTTAATGACAAAAAGTAAGGATATGGAAGGTGGATTAACTAGACTATGCGGAACTTAGCAAGTTCTATACACATTTACCTTTTCTTCCATCCTCAAAACAATAATCAATATTAGGGTCGAAATTAGCTCAAGTTTTTCAAGATTTGTCCATGCTTGATCTATGCTCCCCCTTAAATTCGTTGCCTATTTGAGATGATCATGATTCTACCCTTTCTTTTGCATTTTTCCTCTTTTTGCATTGATGATGTAACAGACAGCACTAACGTTGTTTGCAAAAGGCGGATGTTCCCATCATATATAATCATTACACATGCCAAGCCTTGCAATAAATCCATATAATGTCTTATTTTTATGGCAACAAATATTACAAATTCGAATCCTATGTAATCCAACAATTCAATAATTATCAAATATTCTGATCATCGAGAATCATGATAAATTCATGTAAAAATTTGCATAGCACATTAGAGAATAAATATGAAGTTTTGGTTCACTTATCCAAAATATATCCAAAATATTTAACCTTCACACTCGGATTCCCCATTTTATGAATTAATCAAATCACACAAGATATATCACTCCAATTATTTCCCCATGCTTTGCGCATGCTTCATTCCGGGAAGGCCCCGTGGGAATTGGCTATGGTGCAGCCGCTTGAGGTGCTTCTAATCGGATTTGCCGGTGGGCTTGCGCTCACCAACATGCTCATGGCCGGCGTGGCCATCATTGTGATATGCAGTGAAGCTCACACCATTCCGGAACCCGGCCTCCCAAACTGGAGTTTCTGCTAGTGAATTACACATGAGTGTTTGAAGCCAATTAAATCTTGTGGTAAGAATTTGTATATAATTACTTTGTGAGATTAAGGGATTATTTTGTGAGGAATTATGAGGCTAAACACCGTCTGAATATTGGGTGTAATTGAGGCTTAGGAAACACCGACAGTGTTTGAGTGACTCGAGTGTGGTTGTAATTTTCGTTGTATCACTTGACCTATAATGGAATTTGGTGTTGTTCTCCACGTGGACGTAGGTCATTATGACTGAACCACGTAAATCTGGTGTCCGATTTATTTTTTTGTTCTGTATATTTTATTGTTTGATTGCTTGCTTTCGCAACAGTGTGAAATTCATTGATTCTCCCAAGAGGGCTCAAAACCTAAGGCTATGTTTGGTGGTCATAATAAAAGATAGAATATGATAAATTTTATCCCATGATTCTAGTAGACATGTTAACAACATCATGACTTGCTTTTCTGTAGCTAGGATCATAGCGGCATCCTTTAAAGAAAATGAGTGTTTGTATGGTTTGGTCTGAGTGTTGGCATCTACTCTACGAGAGAGTCATTCGTAAATGATCCACTAATCAATCGGAGAACTGCAGAGTTATAATCGCTCACACATTCGAGTGTTCTCAAATCTAGATTACACCCAAACCCACATTATTTACAAATAAAACAACTCTAAGTCGGATGTAGAACTCACAACACAAATCCACCGTGTGTCAAGACTTTTATGTGTCACTAGGAAAGTCCACTATACGGCTTGCATACTTCCCTGTACCTTGAAGACTTCTCTGTGTGAGTGCTGAAGGAATCTCTACTTGGGGCTGAAGGCTTCCTTATCTATTATCCTTGTGTGGTTTAATAGATAATGCCAATACTTATTCATCCAATATCTCAAAGATGTCCAGTGCGCGGCGCCTTTTCAAGAAAGCCACTTGAGATGGTCAAAAAGCTTCGATACGTGGTCTTCCCTTGATGGAAATAGGAATTTAGAGGATCCAAAACGTTTATAGTGGTGAAAAAGCTCAAAGCACCGAAAGAGCAACTCAAGCGCATAAATAAATCTCAATTTGGTGATCTATATTTGAAGGTCAAGGAAGCTTGGAATAGACTATAGCAAATTCAGCAGGAGAGCTTGCGCATGACCTTTACAATCCCGTTACTATGGCCGAAGAAAAGACATAATTGGAAGAGCTTCTTGCTCTTAGTAAACATGAATAAGTCCTCCTCAAACAAAAATGTAAAAATCTTTGGTTCAAGAAGGGTGACAACAATAATAAGATTTTCTTCACCTCCATGATGCGGAGAAGTGCAAAGAACATGATTAATGATCTCTTACTTGATGATGGCACTATCATTATTGATAAGGAGTTCTTAGGGATACAACTATATCTTATTTTTAACACATTCTTGGCAACTCCAGACACATTTGTATCCATATGAGAGGTATGCATCTTTATTTCGTGAAAATGTTCATGATCTAATCACATTACCGGCCTTTCTAAGAGCAGACATCCGAGTCCTCAAGGGTGTCTTTGACTTCAAAGCTTCGGGTCCAAATGAGTAATACGGTTTATACTACAAAAGGGCTTGGCCCATCATAAGCCAAGAAATTGAGGATGCTATCATGAAATTTTTCTCGTGAAAAAGAATGTTGAAATCTATAATCTCTACACATATCTCTCTTGTACTGAAGGTTCTTAATCCATGCTGCATCAAGGGTTTCAGACCCATTTCTTGCGGTGATTTTTTGTATAAAATTATATCAAAGTCACTTGTAGAAAGAATAATTTGCAATCTCACCTTCGATCGCCAGCCTCAACCAAACTACTTTAATGAAGGTACGACTAATTGCGGAGAATATTCTACTATGCCAATGACTTTTATACAACTGCCATTAAGGTGGCAAAGGTAAATGTATGGCAACATAAATTTACCTCATGAAAGCTTTTGACATGACAAAATGTGATGCATTACTTCAGGTTTCTTAAGCTATAAACACATCTTCGTAGTTGCTTGATCTGATTACTCAGTGCACCATTACACTGAGGTTTTCAATTAACTCCCAATGGTGAACCCATTGGCTACGTTGATAGCACTAATGGGCTACGGCAAGGCAATCCACTCTCTCTATATCTTTTTGATTTGGTTATGGAAATTCTTAACAGAATTATGTCTACGAAAGTTTCTGAATCTTCCTTCAAGTTCCATTGGCATTGTAAAACGCAAAAAATTACTCATTTATGCTGTGTAGATGATGTGTTCTTATTTGCTCATGGGGATGCAGATTGCGCCCTTTATATTGTTGATGCACTTGATGAATTTGCAGCTTTCATAGGACTGCAGTTTAACTTAGACAAATGCCAAATCTTTTTCTCTAGGTTGATTGATAATGAAAAGCTCCTCATATTCGATCACACACCTTTCTCCACAGGTATCCTCCTTATCATATACCTCTAATTGTAAGAATTTGACTGACATGATCTTTAAGAAAACAGAAGAATGGGGCATGAAACATATAAGCTATTTAGGACGACTACAATTGGCCAAATCGGTCCTTATATACATCTACACTTACTGGATGCAAATGTTTTTACTTCCAAAGCAAACTATCTATGAGGCTAAGAAGAAGATTAAACAATTCTTATGGATGAAAATGCGAAAGTTCATATATCGCACAAAGTTGCATGGCTAGTTTGCTCACTCAAAAGGGGGAGGGACTAGGATTGCTCTATCTGAAATTTTGGAACAAAGTATTTTTAGGCAACATGCATTGGGACCTCATCAATTATCTGTCCTCTTCTCTATGGAGTAATTGGGTGCATAGCACCAAATGTAGAGATACTCCAATTTTGCGACTCAACATCAAGGGCAGTATGGCATGGAGTTGACGAGGTCTTCTTATGTTGAGACCTGTTCTAACTTTGGCTATCTCTAGTTTAAGGTACTATTGCAAGAGATGTATGATGAAGTCAGAAATGTGGGACTGGTTGTGGAGTAGTAAGACCTAATTTGGACTAGCAATATTAGCAAATACAATTTTATCAGTTGGCTTGTTTGCAGGGATAGATTACCGACAGTAAAAACTATATTACAATAGATACCTTCAATTGATGTCTAGTGTACTTTCTGTATGACCGATATTAAAGATAGATACCGTTTGTCCTTCTAGTGCAACTAGACTGGAAGTATATGGCGATCCTTGCATAACATGGGATCTAGCATCCTCTAGGAGGTTGGATTGATGAACTTCGATGGATGATCGTGGTTACTAGGGCCAAAGACTTGGCGGTGAGGCTTCTCAAGGTATCTTTCCCGGCAACTATATATTGCATTTGAATAGAGTGTAACCACAAATATTTTCAAAACAAGTCAACTGATATTCACATTATTTTGGCTAAGGTGCGTAAAATCATAATTGGTAGAGCTCCACTCTATCAAAACTGTAGACCTTCCTAGGCAAATATTATATTGGCTATTATGTAGAGGCTTCCTATCTCCATTTTCTCGCATTATTAGTTCTATTTGTAATGCTAGGATGCCCCAAATGCTTATGTACTTCATATGATTAATGATACTTACATCTATGCCAAAAAAAAACAGCTTCTTTATTTTAAATCCAACTCGCACGGTCAAACGTTGGATTAGAAGAAGACCACACCGAATTGATTAGAAATCAAAATCCAACCAGTATTTTCCTTGAATGCATAGATGAACCTGCAATATGGACAGATCTACATTTTTCAATCAGGCCGGGTTTCGTACACTAGTTCAAACTCGGAATATATTTTTAACAATCAACACCTATGAATGCTAATGTGAAACTTCAAGCGGAACAAGGGAAATATCTCAAAGACATTGTCGTGACCTAAAATCTCTCAGGCTAATGGATTATTAAGACTAAGCCTAACTCGGGTCCTCCCAAGCCCTATCAATTTACAACTTAGGGTTTAAGTTTTTAACATGCAAAAGTTTTTATCCTTGGAGTCGCCACTAATCTATTTATGGTAGGTCGATTAGAAACCTAAATAAAACATAGGGAGATATGTTTTATTCCTGCGAATCAGAGATTCTATGTTCGGGGACTTGATTACGCTAGATCTAGTCTAACGCCTTTTTGGTACCTTTTCTTTAAAAAAAAAATGTTTATGCATGTAGTCTGGATCCATTTTAACTTAGTCACTAGCATGGGAGATGATCATACGGATGCGTAAACCACCAAAGTAACACCCAATAATCAAAACATTAAATAAATCGCAAGATTGGGAGAATTACTTACCTTGAAGCAACGTAAGCATCTGCATTATTAGCTAAAAAATCACATCAACAATCCTAATATGATTTCTAATTAACAAGCAGTTCACTCAATATTTTTAGGATGTTCACTTATTTAAATGAAAGTTGACCTATATGTAATGAGGTGCAAAAATTAACATCGATTAATGTAGCCTAACATGCAAATTATATGTTATGTGACGACGTGACCTAATTCTAATGACAGATGAATGATTTATTTTTTGGTATTTTCAAATGAAATTCGGAATTAAAAATTACCCAAATTAACATGCAATCTATCCTAGAGAAAATGATTTGATCTATCCTAAAGTGATTCTTTTTTGGGATTTTTATTAAAATTCAAAATTATTGAATATCCTAAATAATCCATTAAGATTAAAACAATCTCTAATTTAAACTAGGAAATATGCTACCCTAAATCCCAATTTAAATCAAATAATTATCTTATTCTTTTGGATATATTTAAGATTCCCTAAGCATGCAAAATTTCTAATTTAAATTCTAACTAAAATATTTTTGGATTTTCTTTATTTAAAAGGAAAGCAATCAAACAAAGATAACTACATTCAAACAATCCACGCAGTCCGCATGATTCTTCAAATTCAGTTGAGGCAAAGAAATCAAACTGACAGTCATATCTATAGGGTTATAGATATTGATGGAAAGCTGATTGTTCGAGTTTGGAAAGCGAATAAAATCTATTATCGTATTCAAGTGATTATGGATAAGATAACGATTTTCCGTATCGCCGCGTATCGTACCTTAGAGATAAAGTCGAATAGTCGTCCAGATACGTTGCCAAATTAGAAATGATTCCTAATTTTGGGTACTTTCGAATATTGTGGATATAGCACACATCATCCTAAGATATCTAGGAATCCACGCACTATTCACGAAATATTCAAACACCGAAAGATTAGGAAATTGAATATTCTAAGAATGAGAATCTTACCTAATTTGTGGATATTTCCAATTCGAACTCGGATCGGACTCAGGCTTGCGAATCGGGACGGTGACCGACGGCGGATGGTCGATGGCGGCGCAAGAGCAGCTCGGCTAGGCACTGGGCTCACGGACGATGGCAGCAGCTACGATGTCGATTTGAGGGGAAACAGCGGCGGCAAGATGGCTCAAATTAGGCCGGCTCAGATCGTGATCAAGACTCCTTTCACGTTCAATGGTCTTCCTTCCTTTGACTAGGATTTTGTCCTTTGAATTCCACCGCTTGGACTCTTTCTTTGACTTTTCTTGACTTGGTGGTGACTGGGAACCACTAATACTTCACTGCGGAGACACCACCAAGAATCCTGTGAGAAGCAATAGCAGCAACATTGATCGTTGGTCAGCGGTCAGACTCGGAACAATAGCATGCTTCGTTATCTTGTAGTTAGAGGGCACAGCAACGTTGTCGTTGATGGAAGCAAGGACGGCGGTTCACGGCCACAGGTCTGGCCGTGAGCAAAGGGCGCGGCAACGGACAGCAAGAGGAGCTACGGCAAGGGCAGCAGCAGCATGGGCGGTGACTTGAGCGTGGCGTGGCGGCGCGGCGAGGCACGGGACAGTGGGCGGTCGGCTTGGCACGGGCACAGCGTGGCAGAAACCGAGACTAAGGGAAGCTCGGCCAAGGAGGTCGATGGCAGCGGGCTCGGACAAGCGTGCAGATGTGGGTGGCCAGGCGCGGAAGGCACCGTCGGGCACACGCGCGAACAACTCTACTCTCGCTATTTCTCTTGTGCTCTCAAAAGTGTCTTCTAGAAATTTCCACCCTTTTTTTTTTCTTTTTGTCCGCAAGGGGTCCTTTTATAGGTAAGAATGCCTAGGCCTTTTTTAGAAAGAGACCCTCTGAAGAATATTTAAAACATATTACGCTTTGGCTTCTTTCTTTTTTGCTTGTGCCCATGACATCAAAATAGATATCCCCATGTTGACCTTTTCCTTCTATCCTTCATGTATATTTTTTTTCTCTTGCACAAAAGATTCAAAGAAACAAAATCGGCTAATACCCCTCCTCTTTTATATATTGCCCTCGCTCGGTGAAGAATGTCTCCCCTTGCTTTGTCGTGACGCCCAAGATTTTTAATTTCCAAAAGATATATTGCCAATTACTGTCCATGGATTAAAGATATGTGCGGATATGATATTACTCCCTCATATCTTCAGAGAATACGGCCAGATATAATAAATCCTCCTTCCTTCTTGGTCTTCTATTTGGTCGAGAATATATATGCAGGAGAACATATCAATTTCGGTTATGGGCTTGATTCAATTTAGCTCAAAACCATTTGCTCGAGTTCATCCACCGTCCGTCCGATAAATGTGCAAATTATATGGGCCTAATTAACTATTAATGAAAATGCTCCTAAAAACTATATGCTATGCCATCTAATTATATTTTTTGTTTAGGGATTAAAAAATTAATCTCTAATTTTCTATGCAATTATTCCTAAATGACTAGTTAAAATTTAGGTGTCAACAGTCACTCTCTTTGAAGGTGAGCTCAAAGAGGTTGCATTCAAAGACTAAATGATACCTAAATTTTGACCATGCAATGAATGTTATTTTTGGTGGGAGAGTCCCATTTTGAAATGCAATAAGAAATGATGCATGCGAATAAAAACTATCTGAAGTTACTTACCTTGTAGGAGTGGTTAAGTAGATTGAAAGGTACATGACAATCTTGATGAAGCTGTCAAGCATTTGGATTTTACCTCACAGACTTGATAGGATCGAAGACTTCTAATAGGACTCCAGTTACTTGGATTTCACCTCAGGAGTTCTGAAAAGGGACATTGTGAGATACCTCGATTTCGCCTCGGTTACTCGGATGAGACACCTGGATTTCTCCTCAGGTACTTGGATGAGAGATATGGTGAGATATCTGAATTTCACCTCGGATACTCGGATAAGATACCTGGATTTCTCCTCAGGCACTCAGATAAGAAATATGATGAGATATTCGGATTTCTCCTCGGATACTCGGATGAGATACTGGATTTCTCCTCAGGCACTTCGGGTGAGATATCTGGATTTCTCCTCGGATACTCGGATGAGACACCTGGATTTCTCTTCAGGCACTCGGATAAGAAATATGGTGAGATATCCGGATTTTTCCTCGGATACTCGGATGAGATATCTGGATTTCTCCTAAGGCACTCGGGTGAGATATCCGGATTTCTCTTCGGATACTCAGATGAGACACCTGGATTTCTCCTCAGGCACTCGGGTGAGAAATATGATGAGATATTTGGAATTCTTCTCGGATATTCGAATGAGATACCTGGATTTCTCCCCAGGCACTTGCGTGAGATATCCAGATTTCTCCTCGGTTACTCGGATGAGACACCTGGATTTCTACTCAGGCACTCAGATGAGACACCTGGATTTCTCCTCAAGCACTCGGATGAGAAATATGTAGACACCTGGACGTTGTCGGAGATGTCCAGTGACTGCAACAAAACTGATTAGATATAGAGCCTGTCGATTGCTCGAACAGGTGAAGGAATACCTGGATAAGCATAGGCATATGCAGGGGTAGAGACATACTTACTTATTGATATCTCGACTCTTGGCAACATGTCTCCTGCTAGATGCAATTATAGGCAACATGTAATATGCATTCATAGGCAATCAAGAACACATATATTTATGCACTATAAATTCAACTGGTTTTCATGCATGACGATTTTGTCAAATCAGCATCACTAAATTTCACTGGAGAAAATCATGACAAGACAATGTGAACTCATAAGTGGGTGTCTTGAAAATGTTAAATGAGGGACCTCCGGTCCGAAAGGGCTTTCTCTCACTTTCATCGAAAGAGGCTAATTTATGAGAATCACTCTATCTCACCATCATCATGTCGACAAGGGTTCGAGTATTTTTGCAAATGGTATGACCTTACCAATCTGAGAGGTCTTTATTAGGATGGTAACGTGGGCTTGGTCAATGGCTTAGCAAGGAGGATTGTTTGAGTCAAGGCTATTGAAAGAAAATACTCTGTAATTGTCTCCGGGTTTACAAGTCAAGAACCCTGCAAAATGAGATAGAAATGGACTTGCTCGCACTTCTTGAGCTAAGCTTATAAACATCCGAATCCTACATTAGTTCAAGTGCCATAATCTGAAGAGACTCTATAAAGGACGTAATGTAGGCTAGGCTCATGGATTGAGAAATGAATGGATCATTAGGCTCAAAATGTATATAATTGGGGTGAATAAGTTGGTGATTATCTCGGCATTGTCACTAGTCTTCTTCTTCATCCTTGGGAATTGTCTTTTCAGCGAATGCTTTGGGCTTGAATTTACCACTTCTTTAAATTTGTAGGACTATGACTATCCCACTGGAGATGATTTTAATATACTTATTTTTCACCCTTGGGCATCGGCCTTGCTTTTACCAGCACACTGCTTTTTCTTGCCTCCTAATTTTTTTTGGACACTTTGACATACGTTATTTACAATGCATACGTTGGCCAGCTGAATGACTCAACATTTAGACTTTCAAGGGTAACTGCCTTTGGTCGATGTTCCGAATATGCTGGTCAAATCAACGTTCTGAATATGCTGGTCAGTGGTGACAGCTTTTACCTTGCCCCAATGTGGGGGATGATCACCAACTGGGTTTAAGAAATGAATTTGCAGGCTCAATTGGGCTAAGCAATGGATAAAGTGTGTGTAGGATAAAGAAAGAAATGCTTTTTGTCATCCTAAGGCACCTGAGCTTCGTAGACATTCATCTGAGAAAGCAACACTCGAAGATTGATATAAGTGAGAGCAAGATAATCTCTATTCATTTTTCACCTTATAATACTGACTTACCTCCGGTTTGCCCCGATGTGGGGTGGTTCTTGACATGGGTAATTTGAAAGGATTTCTCCAAGTGTTTAGGCTCAAAGTGGCGAAACAATGGACAACCTGTAGTGTTTAAGATAAAGAAATGAAATGCCTCTCATCATTTCGGTTGCCGTACCTTTTGCTAGATAAGCCTTTACCTTGCAGACATGGAATTTTTCCACTCAACTCACTGGGGATTAGTGCATGGGACTATGTATAGGATAGGGCTTGCCTTTCATCATCCCGACACATCTCATTTAGCACATCCAATGTCACGCCCTGTATCCCACGAGGCGATAACATCCCACTAAAGTCGATTTTGATGCAACGCTCCTAGGATGCGTCGCCAACCCAACACTCAAGTAGAGATAAGGCACATGCGAAAACCAAGTATATAAGTATATATATACACCCGTACAAAATAAACACTTGAGACCAAGGTAGAACAACCATCATCAAACATATACATTTTCCATAACCATAAAAAGCCTTTGATTACAAGATTCACTTATACAACCAAAAGCAAACAACATCAGCAGTCAACAGCCACTAAATCAAAAAGGTAAGTGGCTAGGGGAAGGTTAGGCTAACTATAGGAAGTCACTAACAAAAAGGAACGAGCTTCCCTATCAGGATTAGGACTATCTTAGGGCTTCTAGTCCGGGTTTGACGATTTGAAGAATCCTCCGACGTCTCTCCTTCGCTACTCCCAGATGACTCAGACTCCTCTGAGTCCATGTCTTGAGCTTCCGCCTATTCATCTTCAGAATCCAGCTCCAATTCTGGGTCTAAGTACAACCCTAACTCTTCATCGGGTCCTATTTCTTGATCTGAGCCTAACTCTGCGACTTCTCCACGATCTTCATCAGAGTCCAAATCCATATCCTCGAGTTCATCTTCTTTGTCATCAATTTGGTCCGGGTCTTCGGCTATCACTTGTGGCTCCTGTGGCTCCCCATCCATGGGCTCATCGACACCATCCACATCATAAACGTCCTGCGGGTTTATTATCTCACCATCCGCATGTATGGGCTCCATCAAGCCATTCTCATCTAGTGGGGCATCGAAGGTTTTTCGGGTCGACCCATGTTCCCATTCGCATCCCAAGACACCACGCTACATATTCCTAAGTTTGATAGAAATACTCCCCAACATCAATGAATACCACAGATCGATACCGTACATACGCCTCCCCATTGCCAGAAGGAAAAACACTAGTTGACTGCTGAATCTGCGTCGAGATCCCAAAAAGTATATGTATCTTTGGCATGGTCAGGGTCGGGGTCTGAAATGTTTGGGTTATACAACCATGAGAACACGTCTCAGTGAGTAAAACCTCCTAAACCTAGGTTAGGCTAACATACATTCTCCTGACAGATAATAAAACACTCAAAAGTCAATTCACAATAATCATTGCACACATTAGTAACCATGCAGGTTAGGCAATTCAAGAAATAATAATCATTGCACATACGTGGCACACATAGTCACACGTACGCCATGCTCATGCTCACGCTCAATAGTGTTCATTTCGCAACCCATTCACCGAGTCTCACACATTCGCATACTGGTCCATGCATTCTTATGCATGCAAATGTCATTATCGTGCCATGTTCTCATTCTGGGCTCACACAGCACACTGGCTCAATGCTCATTTATCAGTTAATGCGACTCGCATAAAACGCATCAGGTCTATTTCCCAAATCACAACACTCTGTGGCCTGCGTAAAACGCATTTTCGGCCAAGTGTCTCTAGTCCGCGTCAAAACGCATCAGGCGCAACACCGATCTCCTTACAAACCAGAGCCCGTGTAAAACGCATCAGGTTAGTTGTCTTCTGGACATATCGGGCATCGACCTGCGTAAAACGCATCAGGACGGCACACCCGCGTAACACGCATCAGGGCGAAATGTGATCACACATTCACACAGCCAGTTATTATCTGAACCCCGCGTAACACGCATCAGGGCGATTAGGTGATCACATGCTCATGTCAGGCACGCATTCTCACACAATTCTCATTTCAAGCCGCATTCTCGGCATACAATGCGTGACCATGAAATGCATCACAATGTAACATGAGCAGCACATAATATCAGACACTCAGTCAAATCACTATCACCACACAGTGCCCAAATCACAATAATGTATTCACTTGGCCAATTTAATACCGTATGCCCAATTCTCAATATACAATCTCATAATTAAATCAAGCCGTCAATTGGCCAATCACACTCCACACGATTCGGCCATACGAGCACACAACATATCATTTCACAATTGAGCACAATTAATCATCAATCAATCAACAGCCAATCACCCCGGTAAACTCGACCATTCAGCTAATAATTCTTGCTGTCCGATATAATCCGGTATATTCCTCAATTTACTGACAGCCACTATTCCATCAATCCGAGCCCAATAATTATCTATAATCATCCACTAAAATCCTCAAGTTTTATTACCACCAATTAGTCTTCAATCTTGTCCTAAATATACACCGATAATACCTAAATCAGTCCAGAAAATGTACTATTAGTCCTAATTCGGGTTTAGGAAATTATACTCACTTAATTCAACTCTATGACGACGGAAACGACGGCCGATCACCGGTGAACGGTGGAACCGGCGGTAGCGTGTTCGGCAAGCGGCGACGTATGGACGGCGATGGTGGTAATAAAACAAGACGGACGTGCATGGGAACAACCATATGGACAGTGACGTATGGCGGCGTATGAGCAGTTGGAACGTCCCGGTGGCAGCGGCTTGGTCGAACCAGCTCCCGACGCGGCATCGGGTCGGCCTCTAAGCGATGGTCCTCGGCTTTCCTTGGCCGGAAAAGAAAGAAAATGAGGGGGAGACGGAGAGAGAGGGGATGGTCGGCTGAGGGTGATGGTGATGAGGTGAAGTGGAGACGGTGGCACGGCTGAACGGCGACGGCGGAGCTCCGGCTGCCGGTGACTTGCTCCGGCGATCCTTGGCCGGAAAATGGGAAAACTAGTGGGAGAAGAGCTGATCTGTGGAGGGCCGAAAATGAGGAGGAGGAGAGAGTCTGGTCTTACTTGGTCAAATATGGAGGGCTAGAGGGCGCCACGTGTCGCGATCCAGGAGTTTTGACCAAAATACCCATAATCTAACAGTCTTAATTCATCCCTATCCAATAATTGAGGGGCAAAAGGATCTTTAGGTCCAATAATGCAGCTGAAATACATTTTAATTATCCCAAACATTTTCCCAAAAATTCGGACTCAAAAATAGCTTAGGGGTAAAATGGTCATTTTTTCGGTCCCGAGGTAAATTTTCAATTTTTTTTTATATCAACCCCAAATGATATGGCCAACATAATATGGCGTCGGAATAGCGAAAATAGTCTCTTAAGCCTTTGAAAATCGACTGCAAAGTCCTGGGAATAAAATAATATTATTTTTTATTTCCGAGCCAAAATTTCAATTTTTGACCAAAACAACTCTGAATATGCGTGACCACCCCAAAATGACATTGACCACTAAAAAAATAATCTTATACGGTCTCAAAATCAATATTGGTGACCGGAGGGGCAAAATCGTAATTTTTGACTTTCAGGTCGAAATTCCATTTTTCGACTGTATTATCCCCAAACGTGTGTGACCAGCACAATATGACTTCAAATTCCCAGAAATAGTCCCTTAAGCCGTCGAAAATTGCCATCGAAATTCGAGCCAATTTCGTGATCAAAACTTGCTCAATTTGTAATTTCAGGGTATCTCACTAACGGGCGGCTATTTAGAGCATACCTGTATCGACCTAGGGTTATTTGAGTTATGACAGTTCTTATTATTGAGAGAATGAGAATTTATCACTAGTTCTAGAGGTCACAATCGTTCGGTTTAAGTATAGGATTGGTTGGCCACGTGCACTTTTTGGTCGTGCAGAATTACCTACGATCCGATTATACATCGTTGGCCTTGGCCAAACCATATCCGTCACTTTACCTTGGATTGGCCTGTATCGGTCTAACATATTCCCTCATAAATTCTCGTGATCGGTGTCCAATTCACAATCGGGTCCCTGGTCCACGTACCATTTCCTAGTTAGCCATACCCTATTGGTTAGTATCCCGAGTGTGATCAGCTCTGGGTGAGACTCACTAAAATGAAATGCGAGATAATCTCAATTTTATCGATCCCGAAATTACATCGAAATTCAGGCTGTTACAACTCTTCCCCCTTTACAAAAATTTCATCTTGAAATTTGCAATCTACCCTTATCTAGAGAAACAATTGGGGGTGTTGATGTTGCATGGCCTTTTCACTTTCCCAAGTGGCACCTTCAGTCCCGTGGTGCTCCCAAACAACCTTGACCATCGGGATCGTCTTGTTCCTCAGCACCCAATCTTTCCAGTCCTCGATCCTGACTGGTTTTTCGATGTACGACACTTTGTTGTCCACGTCTATCTTTTCGTGCTTCAGAACATGGGTTGGGTTTGGTTCGTACTTTCTCAACATCGACACGTGGAATACATTATGTATTTAGGATAAGTTGGGCGGCAAAGTAAGTCGATAAGCCATATCGCCGATCTTTTCCAAAATCTCAAATGGCCCAACGTACCTGGGATTGAGCTTTCCTTTCTTATCGAATCGGGACAATCCTTTCATAGGTGACACTTTGAGAAATACATGATCTCCAACTTGAAACTCCAAAAGTCGTCGTCTCCGATCAGCGTAACTCTTTTGGCGACTTTGTGCTGTTCTCAGTCTGTCCCAAATAATTTCTACAGCTTCTACTGATTGTTGCACTAACTCTGGGCCTGTTATACTTCGCTCACCAACTTCGTCCCAACACAAAGACGTCCTACACGCCCTACCATACAAGGCCTCAAACGGTACCATTTGAATGCTCTGCTGGTAACTGTTGTTATAGGCAAATTCCACTAAATATAACTATTTTTCCCATTTGCCCTAGAAATCAATTATACAGGCTCTCAACATATCCTCTAGGGTCTGAATTGTTCTTTCTGACTGACCATCCGTCTAAGGATGATAGGCCGTACTGAATTGCAATTTGGTTCCCATGGCCACTTGCAGACTTTTTCAAAAATCCGCTATAAACCTTGGATCACGATCCGATGTGATTATCACTGGCACTACATGAAGACGTACTATTTGCCGCACATACAATTTAGCATACCTTTCCAGCTCAAAGAGTCCTTTCAAGACCTTTTAAAGTGAGTGACTTAGTTAAACGATTCACTATCACCCATATCAAATCATGTCCTCTTTGGCTTTGCGGCAATTTCGATACGAAATCCATCGTGATATGTTCCCATTTCTATTCAGGAATCTCTAACGGTCTTAATAAGCCACTTGGCTTGCAGTGCTGTGCCTTCACTTGTTGGCACGTCAAACACTTGGCCGCATGTTTGGCTACGTCTGCCTTCATTCCATTCCACCAATAATGCTGTCGTAAATTCTGGTACATCTTCGTACTACCCGAATGGATACTGTAGTTACTGCGATGTGCCTCACTTAAAATTTCCTCCTTAAGTTCAAACTCATCAGGCACACATAATCGCCCTTGGAACTTCAAAATTCCATTCTCACTTACTTGAAATTCCAGTTTCCTCGAGGTGGAGTCCATACTAATAATCTTTTGTATCTCTAGGTCCGTAGATTGGAGTGCCTTAATCCTTGTCTGGATTTCTGGTTCAATTCTCAAAGCAGCCATCAGGCTAGACATCTAACTCACCTCAAATTTGAACTCCGAGTCCCTAAGTCTTTCCAGTAAGGTCCACTTTTTGACCATCATATGCGCCATACTTGACTTACGACTTAGCACATCGGCTACTCGATTTGCTTTCCCCGGGTGGTACATGATATCGCAATTGTAATCCTTTAGAAGTTCCATCCATCAGCCCTACCTCATATTCAATTCCTTCTGTGAAAACAAGTATTTGAGGCTCTGATCATCCTTATGAATCTGGAACTTTCCTCCGCACAAGTAGTGCCTCCAGATCTTGAGAGCAAATACGATCGCTGCCAACTCCAAATCATGCGTTGGATAGTTCAATTCATGCGGCCTCAACTGACGCGACGCATACGCAACTACTTTTCCATACTACATCAGGATGCAACCAAGTCCTCTTAATGAAGCATCACTATAAACCTCAAATCCTCCCAGTTGAGATGGAATGGTCAACACTCGGGCAGTTGTGAGCCTATAAATATCTAGGAAAATGAAGGCATAGATTGAAAATAAATTCTCCAAAAAGCCTCTTTCTTTTTTATTTTTTTACTTTCAATGGACTTAATGATTATTACTTTCGAATTGAAAACTGATCTAGACCCATGGACCAACCCAAAAAAAATGAGAAAATAAGTAAACTACAAGATAAAGGTTCTAGAAGACTTACTTTACCAGGTAGGACCATGGCAATCACATTGACATGCGCATGAAATGCGAGGTTCGATTTCTATCTAGACTCTGGCTTGCAAAGTGGAGACGCGAGGATTACCGGGCTAAACCAGTCATGGTGGTGGTTAGGCGGGGTTTCCCGACCGGCTCGGTCAAGGAGCCGACCCAGGTTGCAAAGGGTGCAACCGTGGTGGGAACTCAATGACACCGTGAAAGAACTTTAGGGACCAAGGAGGGCAACCCGTACCACGCGGGTGTGGTCGGGGTGTCCGCTGTCTCAGTACCATCCTAAACCTGTGCCACCCAGTCCGGCGGTGGGTAGTGTGCAAAGTGTAGTGTAAATGCAAGGCATGCACATCAACTTATATCATATAGCGCTTCGTGCATAAAATAAACCATACATCCAAACACTTCCTTGCAAAACAAGGGTTAATAAACACGCCCCTTATACCTTCCATTTTGCAAAAACATTTAACACCTAAAATGTTAGGGACGGGACGCACTGGGATCCTTGCTGCCAAACAAAAATTTTTTGAAAAAAAAAATGGCCTAAGTCCACTAAGAGTTTTAACTCAAGTTCCCAGTGAGTCTCCAAACTGTCGTGACCTAAAATTTCTCGGACTAATGGATTATTAAGACTAAGCCTAATTGAGGCCCTCCTAAGCCCTATCAATTCGCAACTTAGGGTTTAAGTTTTTAACATGCAAAAATTTTCATGCTTGGAGTCACCATTAATCTATTTATGGTAGGTCGATTAGAAACCTAAATAAAATATAGAGAGATATGTTTTATTTCAGCGAGCTAGAGATTCTAAGCTCGGGGACTTGATTACGCTAGATCTAGTCTAACGCCTTTTCGGTACCTTTTCTTTTCAAAAAAAATATTTATGCATATAGTTTGGATCCATTTTAACTTAGTCACTAGCATGTGAGATGATCATACGGGTGCGTAAACCACCAAAGTAACACCCAATAATCAAAACATTAAATAAATTGCAAGATTGGGAGAATTACTTACCTCGAAGTAACGTAAGCATTTGCATTGTTAGTTAGAAAATCACATCAACAATCCTAATATGATTTCTAATTAACAAGCAGTTCACTCAATATTTTTTTAGGATTTTCACTTATTTAAATGAAAGCTGACCTATATGTAATGACGTGCAAAAATTAACATGCGATTAATGTAGTCTAGCATGCAAACTATATATCATGTGACGACGTGACCTAATTCTAATGACAGATGAATGATTTATCTTTTGGTATTTTCAAATGAAATTCGGAATTAAAAATTACCCAAATTAACATGCAATCTATCCTAGAGAAAATGATTTGATCTATCCTAAAATGATTCTTTTTTGGGATTTTTATTAAAATTCAAAATTATTGAATATCCTAAATAATCCATTAAGATTAAGAAAAAAAATTTCTAATTTAAACTAGGAAATATGCTACCCTAAATCCCAATTTAAATCAAATAATTATCTTATTCTTTTGGATATATTTAAGATTCCCTAAGCATGCAAAATTTCTAATTTAAATTCTAACTAAAATATTTTTGGATTTTCTTTATTTAAAAGGAAAGCAATCAAACAAAGATAACTACATTCAAACAATCCACGCAGTCCGCAAGATTCTTCAAATTCAGATGAGGTAAATAAATCAAACTAACAGTAATATCTATAGGGTTATAGATATCGACAGAAAGCTGATTGTTTGAGTTTGGAAAGTGAATAAAATCTATTATCGTATCCAAGTGATTATGGATAAGATAACGATTTTCCGTATCGCCGTGTATCGTACCTTAGAGATAAGGTCGGATAGTCGTCCAGATACGTTGTCAAATTAGGAATGATTCCTAATTTTGGGTACTTTTGAATATTGCGGATATAGCACACATCATCCTAAGATATCTAGCAATCCACATAATATTCACGAAATATTCAAACACCCGAAAGATTAGGAAATTGAATATCCTAAGAATGAGAATCTTACCTAATTTGTGGATATTTCCAATTCGAACTCGGATCGGACTCAGGCTTGCGAATCGGGACGGTGACCGATGGCTGATGGCCAATGGTGGCGCAAGAGCAGCTTGGCTAGGCGCTGGGCTCACGGACGATGGCAGCAGCTACGATGTCGATTTGGGGGGAAACAACGGCGACAAGATGGCTCAAATTAGGTCGGCTCAGATTGTGATCAAGACTCCTTTCACGTTCAATGGTCTTCCTTCCTTTGACCAGGATTTTGTCCTTTGAATTCCACCGCTTGGACTCTTTCTTTGACTTTTCTTGACTTGGTGGTGACTGGGAACCACTAATACTTCACTGCGGAGACACCACCGAGAATCCTGTGAGAAGCAACAGCAGCAACGTTGATCGTTGGTCAGCGATCAGACTCGGAACAACAGCATGCTTTGTTATCTCGTAGTTAGAGGGCACAACAACGTTGTTGTCGATGGAAGCAAGGATGGCGGTTCATGGCCACAGGTCTGGCCGTGAGCAAAGGGCGTAGCAACGGACAGCAAGAGGAGCTACGGCAAGGGCGGCAGCAGCATGGGCGGTGACTTGAGCATGGCGTGGCGGCGCGGCGAGGCACGGGACAGTGGGCGGTCAGCTTGGCACGGGCACAGCGTGGCAAAAACCGAGACTAAGGGAAGCTCGGCCAAGGGGGCCGATGGCAGCGGGCTCGGACAAGCGTGCGGATGTGGGTGGCCAGGCGCGGGAGGCACCGTCAGGCACACGTGCGAACAACTCTCTTCCTCACTCTCGCTATTTCTCTTGTGCTCTCAAAAGTGTCTTCTGAAATTCCCCCCTTTTAGAAAGAGACCTTCTGAAGAATATTTAAAATATATTACGCTTTGGCTTCTTTCCTTTTTGCTTGTGCCCATGACATCAGAATAGATATCCTCACGTTGACCTTTTCCTTCTATCCTTCGTGTATATTTTTTTTCTCTTGCACAAAAGATTCAAAGAAACAAAATCGGCTGATAGCCCTCCTTTTTTATATATTGCCCTCACTCAGTGAAGAATGTCTCCCCTTGCTTTGTCGTGACGCCCAAGATTTTTAATTTCCAAAAGATATATTGCCAATTACCGTCCATGGATTAAAGATATGTGCGGATATGATATTACTCCCTCATATCTTCAAAGAATACGGCCAAATATAAGAAATCCTCCTTCCTTCTTGGTCTTCTATTTGGCCGAGAATATATATGCAGGAGAACATATCAATTTCGATTATGGGCTTGATTCAATTTAGCTCAAAACCATTTGCTCGAGTCCATCCGCCATCAGTCCGATAAATGTGCAAATTATATGGGCCTAATTAACTATTAATGAAAATGCTCCTAAAAACTATATGCTATGCCATCTAATTATATTTTTTGTTTAGGGATTAAAAAATTAATCTCTAATTTTCTGTGCAATTGTTCCTAAATGACTAGTTAAAATGTAGGCGTCAACAGACATGATCGCGTATTGCCAATTGGTCAACAGTTTGATTATGTTGGCACCATAACATAGGCTCACAAAAGATCTCAGCCACTCATATAAATTCAAGATGTGCGCCATGATCTTATTAGAGTATAAGAGGATCTCAATCCCTATTACTAAATATTTGATTTCGTCGTTTGCTTTTATTTCCTCATCATTTTCCTTGACAATGGTTTTTGCAAGAATCGACTTCATTTTTATAATTCCTTTTCACATTAACTACACAATTAGTTAAGTTTCCGCATCAATTGTCAGATGACAGACGAGATTATAACAAAACTTTTGTCTTAAATGGTTCAACTTGTACATCCGCACTACACGTTTTCTGGCCAAAGTTTAAGCTTCAATTAGAAGTTATTCTATAGGCTTAACCTAATTAATAGATTATGTCGATTTCGTATAAAAGAACAACCTCCATACCGAGTCTCATGCAAAGATACAACTTTCCAGATTTTTTGGATTGTGATTGATTTTACCCATCACAATATTTATAGAATTGACGAGGTTATTGAGGTTATCCAATAACCTTTTTTTTTTTTGGGTGCAACAGACTAAGTAATAGGTCTACAAAAGAGTAGGGGTAAGCATAGTCGGAGTGGGCGGTTCCTACCCTAAAACCGGGAATCGCCTACTAGGGACCGGTTTCCAAAGATTGGAACCGAACCGCCAGTCCAGTCCGATTCCCGGATGGGTCTATGAAACCGGTCCCGCCAGCCAATGACTAAGACAGAGAGACAGAGACGAAGACAAAGAGTAATAGACGATGGGGTGAGCATCGACCGAGAAGAGTGAGAGAGCGAGAGTAAGAGTGACCATGAGACAAAAGCGAAAAAGGGTGTTTTTTGGCTTAGTGTGCGGCCGTGAGTATCGAGTGAGTTAGGTTTAGTTTAGGGATTTGTGATTTTTCTTTTTCTTTTTTAAATTAAAAATTAAATAAATTTATTATATTATATTATGTTATATATTATTATTATATTACCGGTCCAGTCCGGGTGGGCGGTTCCACATCTAGAACAGGGAACCAAATTTGTATCCAATGGTTCCTGAAAATTGGAATTGGGAACATGACCGGTTCCCTTAAGAACCACCAGTTCCGATCCAGTTCTGGGCAGTCCCAAGTGATTCAAGCAGTTCTTAGTTCTTTTACATACTCCTACAAAAGAGGGTGCCAAACATAATTATTATAATCAATTTTTTTTGACACGTATAGTTCAATTGATTCGATTAGGAACCTATGCCATATCTAGTTGTTAGGTGAATCAATAGTCCCTTGAATAGTAAACGAATATACTGTTTTACTAGTGAATCTACAATTCGATATGTATTTACAGATTCAAGCGATTTAGCTTTTTGTATGTAAACTTGTCCAATGATGTAAATTCTGTTTTATTTTATGATGCATGCTATAATTTGATGGTTATAGAATAATTGAAAGTAAAAATTTAAAGTTTACAAAGTAATAATAAAAGAAAGGGCGTATAAATAATTGCGACTTATATTTCGAGTCTAATTCTAATGTTTATAAGACAATACGAAATTACAACTTCTTATTCACATGCGCTCATAGTTGAGTTTAAATTTTCATGGTTCACTGATGTTACTCAAATATCATGTTTTGCAATATTGTTCACGTAACTTATAAATGCTGAAGGCACAAATGAACTAATTTTGGATACTTCATCGAACCTTACTATTCGATTCATAATTCAGAAATTTAAGATTTCGAATCAAATATATATCTTGGTTCAATAACTACGATGTCAAAGCCATGCATATTGTCCTCAAGGATTATCATTTAGAAGGAAATTAAATTAATACACCCTTAAATTGAGGCCTGAGCCCATCTAAATTCTCCACATACTACAGTATTCATAATTAATTTTGGATAGAAGTAAGGTAATTCAGCAGCTTGTTGAAATCCAAAGCGGCAGAGCCAAAAGCAGCCTCATGTGCCGTCTTCTTCCACTCCATGGCCCTCTTCTTCAACTTCTTCCCCGTCTCATCATCATCTCCATCGTCAGTCATCAGCTTTCTGACCAACCTCTCCACATCATCTCTCTTCACATCACTTCCAATCTCCAGACCCGTCTCCCACTCACTGCATACATACCTGCAGTTGCCCTTCTGGTCCCCAAAGCATGGCCAACACAGCATGGGCACTCCGGCTGACAGGCTCTCCATTATCGAGTTCCATCCGCAGTGAGTCAAGAACCATCCGATCGAAGGGTGGTTGAGCACTTCCTTTTGTGGGCACCATCCTGAGATCAAACCTCTCCCTTTGGTTTCTTCAAGAAACTCACGAGGAAGAATAGCATTCGCACTAGTACTGTCTCCTTGGTTCACAAGGTCCGGCCTAATTATCCATAGAAACGGTTGCTTACTACTGGCAAGTCCCATTGCGAACTCCCCCAGCTGTTCTTGGGTCAAGAATGCTATGCTCCCGAAATTCAGGTACATTACTGATTTGGGTTCCTTGGAATTGAGCCACTCAAGGCACTCTGCGTTCTCCTTCCACAAGTTGCCCTTGATTTGCTTCAGCCCATGACTCCGATCATCGACATGTACTACTTGATTGAGGAGGAGATGGAGTGGGCCGATAGCGTAGATGTGAGTGGAAATGGACGAGAGCGCGTCGAGAGCATCTCTCTCCAGGGCTTCGAAGGAATGGAAGATCATGGGAGGAGTGGGATTTAGATCGGTAGTTTTCTGAACCACGTCCAGGATAAAGTTAAGCAGGAAATCATCGTTACCATCCTTGGTGCCGAAGGAGTTTGGGATATCACGCACCCTCATGCACTCCATGCCCGGAATCCAGTCAATGACCGTATCCAAGAAAGTATTTGCGTCAGAGGAGCTGGCATCTGCGTGCATAAACGATGTATTCCTTTTATGCGGTACACAAAGCTTTACTTATGACTGCCTCACATAAATTTTTCATATTTTAATAAAAACATAGATACCATCGTTTGAAAAAGATAGGATACAAAGCGTGATTTGATGCACTAAATTGTTCGAGGAAACATTGAAATGTGATATACTCAGTATGGCCTTATTTAGTTTGACATAATATACATAAATTCATTTAATTTGACAAGATATCTGACATCGAATACTTTACTTTCCTTTTTCATTTTGTAAACTGTATAGACCTTCTTCAAATGCTGTTGCGATTGCAATTGTAATTGAGGATTAAGTAATAGAGCTCAAAGTTTGAAATCTCGATACTCCTCTCTAGATCAAGTAATATATATTTCCCTGCACTGCCATTTGTCACATCAAAATATAACTTTGTCTAACCTTGTCTGCTCATATAATATAAGATATATGGTACCATATGTCCGAATGCTTCCATAGAGAATCGATGAAAGAACAAGTCAGGGTGTAATTTTTCCATGAGCACATTCCACGACAATAATTAAATACATTTCATGTCTCGATTAAGGGCGTTTGCATTCTGACCATAGTGTTTGATTTTAAGGTACGTCCAATCAAATTGAATTTAGTGATTTGGAAAATATTGACTCAAATCAAAAAACGACTTAATAAAAGAATGCAGTCACCATCAAAATAAAAAAAAAGAAAAAGAAGAAGAAAAAGAAAAAGAAAAAGAAAGAGAAAAAGAACTAAAACATTTGAAAAAAATTATTTAAAATTGCCACGTTAGCGTAGGCTGCTCGATGTCCACGTCAACACCGACCTGCCAACATTGATTGGATTAACTGAATTGACACAAATGCAATAGATTTAGAATTGAATTGACAAAAAATAAAATTGTTTAAGATTAAATTGGCACAATTTCAATAGGTTTAAAACATTTTTGGTAATTTTCAGGTGTTATGGGAATATTAGTCTTGCAAGAAACTCTCCCAGTTTTTTGTCTTGACTTCATGATGAACTAAGGTATATTATTTGTAATTTCGGGATTGCTGTTCCTTCTAAGCTTTATGAAAGGTAGAAGACGTGTCACACAATGAGAGGGCCATTTGTCAACTTCTCAATGGACTTCTACTATATGCACCAAAATACTTATATAGTTCTTAGGATTATACATAGAAGTTGTAAAAATCATCCAAAAATAATCTTGCTATAATCTCAAGCATTTTCTAATAATATGGCCATACTTTGAGAATATGTGATAAGCAATCAAACCTATATCTGTATTAACGGGATTAGCTTCCACTTTTGATGCAAGTCCAAACAAAGAAAACAAATTGAAGAAGAGACTCGATTGATGATTATTAAAAGCATAAGTAAACTAATCATTACTGATCTAATCAAACATCTGGGATGATGTAAACTGTAACCTTTTAAAATATGGAATGATAGATGTAACTATTGCTATACAAAAAGGGCAAGTCTTCTCTTAACTTTAAAATATTCATGGGGATATATCAAAGGCTATTCCAATCTTAAATGGGATATACCAGTTCTCTAGTAAACCACTTAGTGACTCAGGAGAATATGGTTCTTTATCTCATAATCAATTTTTTATTATAATGAGGAGATATAAATTATATTTTATTAACTTATGTATTTTAAAATGAAAAAAAAAATGGAACCTTGGGATTCTTGTGTTCTTGATTCTGTCAGTTTTGCCTATTTTGAAAAGAAGCAACCTTCTACAGCGACAAAAAAGGAACTAAATATGGAGTCTCATGTTCCACTTTATGATTTCTTTTTGACCAAATAGTTTTACTTTTATTAATTTTGCAACTTTAAAAGGAGGAAGTGATACATCAAATGACATGGTCTAAGAATAAAGGAAAGAAGAAAAAATCAATTTGGGGTAGGTGTCAACTATGGAAGTGATACATCAAATGATTGGTGATTATTAAAAGTTTTTAAGTATATTAATCATTATTGAGTAGGCCAATTAATTATTAAATTAAATATTGGATGATGTAAACTTTTAACTTTTAAAATATCGCGATGTAATTATTACTATACTAGACAGTAAGACTTCTCTAGACTTTAAACTACCTAATTCATGGAAAAATGTCAATGGCTATTTCAATTTTTGAACGGGACATCTTAGTTCTCTAGTAAACCACTTACAGTTAACTAAAAAATAACTATTTGTGAGGATCAATGACGATGAAGACGGTTTGGTAAAAAAAAATAAAAATTAACCGGCCTATAGACCGGTAATTAATCCATAGAGAATCATATAAAGCATGCTCCCAACAATACCTTTGAGCATGCCTAGCAATATGCTCTTAGGAATCCTTGAAAACGCCTCCTAGCCGCATCAGCAGCTTGTAGCAGTTTTTAATAAGTTACCTCATTTAGTTTTAAGTATGGTAATTGTAGAATATATACGACCAGTCAGACAGCTATACTTAAATCCTGATTTTGAGTATGTTCAACCTTATTCAAGCAAGTATAGTTTCTCAAGTGATGATATGGGTATTGTATAAATTAGGGGTGTGCAAAATGAACCGCCCAAATTGGAAACTATTTGGACCGGACCAAACCGGCCAGTTTGGTTCGGTTCCCGAGAGTATCGGTCCAGTTTTCGATTCCTAAAAGTAGAACCGGTGTTTAGGTGGTCTGGTTCCCGATTCCAAGGGGGAACCGAACCGAACCGAACCGATTACATATATATATATATTTTATTTCTTTGGAAAAGTTAGTAAAATAGGAACCAAATCCTAAGTAAACTTAATTGAAATAAATTCATTGACAAAAAGGAGTGAAATGGGAACTAAACCCTAAATGACCGGTTTCATTGGACTAGACCAGAGTGGTGGTCGGGTCCCCGGTTCCCAATTTTAGGAACTGGTCCTCTCGGTCTGGTTCTCGATTCCATCTTGGAATCAGACCGAACTGCGTATTGATCACCCCTAGTATAAATTGGTGTATTTAAGCAGGCAAAACTTATATACTTGAACACCCAACAAGGTTTTGTGCTAGTATACCACAAATCCTTGTCACATACGGAGAGTGAGTATGTACAACTTGAAATACGAGTCACTTACCTTTAGGGGGTGCAAGAGGACGCAGCTTTTCCTCGATGGCGCGATAATGTTTGGGGGCCAAGAATGAAAAAGCAGAGACGGACCAAAAGAAGAGGAGAGGGATGTTAAACTGCCGAGCCGCAGGAGTGGCGGTGAACGACATGAAACCGTCACAGAGGATGCAAGAAACGCCTCTGGACTCATCTGATGATGTTTCAAGGAGAGTGGCGATGAGGCGAGAGAAGGGAAGAGGCATGAAGGTCCGAGTGGCTTCGCAGAGCTCGGGCACGTCCTGGGTCGCATCTGGATCGGAGGGAGGTGGCAGACCATCTGGGATGGTCACGAATTGAAAATCATCAAGACTCGTGGAGAAGAAAGAAGGGTGAGACCTGAGCCAGCGCGCATGTTTGAACTCGGTGTTGACGAAGGTGATGCGAAAGCCTGCACGTTGGTGGAGGAGCTTAGCTAGTTTCAGCATCGCGCTTATGTGGCTTTGAGCTGGGCTTGGGAGACATACTGCGTGCCCTCTCTTCTCCTTCTTCTCCTCCTCCTTCTCATAACCTCTCATTCTTCCACCGCATACGCTCTCTCCATTGACATCATCCATCTCTCTCTCCTCTGTCTCGCAGTCAATCACACAGCTTCTGATATTGATATAATCCATCAAGTATGTAAATGCCATGAGCTCGTCCACGACAAACAGTCAATTTCTTAGACGTGTCCCCGAAAAGTATGTGCCACAATACGTCAACTCAGGTGTAATATATAGCAGCAAAACTCTATGCGGTTGATCATCTGATGGGTTTCGTAATAATCAAACAATATCTCATCTTGCACTTATTAATGATGGGGACCGATAGCTATGAGTTGAACATTACGAACACAGCCCAGTGGACAATCCATTTAAACACGCCATGCATCGGGAGAGCTTCGTTTCTGTTGATCCTTTCGGTGTGCTCTCTCTTCAGAAGAGCTTGATGTTTGAGCGACCACTCTCGGCCCGTCGGTGTAGGACCCTTTGATGAGTCAACCAAACCAACTAGACGACGTGATGGGCCTCTACATTAATTCCCTTTGGATCGATTTCGGGAGGCGCTGTCGATCGACTGATCCATACCTCGCCGAAGCCCTCGCGAGCTGCGGGTGAGTTGAGCTCCGTTTGTTTGAAAGATAATGATTTCCGGGAAAATAAATTCATTTATTTCTAGTGTTTGGTGACGAAAAGTAAATCAAGCAAAATGTTTTCCATCTTGAAGACACACTCAAGTTTGGAAAATGTCGGTCTTTTTCAAAAGCGAAAATCGTTTTCATTCACACGTCTTCTCAGCTCTGTAAGCATGCACCGCCATCCTTCACACGTAGTCAAACCACAACCATCAGCACCATCTTCGCTGTACCCCACCACCACCGTCGACTGCAAACTAGGAACATTTTGATGCCACCGCCGGATTCTCCATCTTTGCAGCCGCCACCACCGTTTGTCGCAGCCATCTTTCTTTGCTACAATCTACCACCCGCAAAAATGGCCACCACTGACCACAGTTCCCAACCCATAGCCACCACCAACCAGGATAGAAGGTCGTGAAACTGTACCACCACATGAAAGCCAACCCTCCACCTCCATAGACACCACCTGAAACAACCAGCCACGCAATCCATAGCCATACCTATCAACAATTTGAAAAACAGAGACAGGCGGCGAGAAATTTCACCAATCAAGGTGGGTCGATGACCTAGTATTGTAGGGTAGTGGGGCTATCTAAGATTTCTTGCGTCAACTGAGTTTGCGTGGCTTGCGATAGTCGAGTTGTTAACTGGAAAAATCATAAGTATATAGTTGGGCTCAAATCAGGTTAAAAAGCCCATGATAAGTGTAATTGAGGTCCACTGTGAAACCTAAAAAAGAGAAATAAATAAACGAAACCTAATTTAGCTTGTATCACACAACATATAAAAAGTATACTAATGTTTTTTCTATCATGATGCTAATTTCAACCAAAGGAATAAAATGCAGGTAGAACCCATAAAAGATAAATAAATAATCTGTTTACAATCTATAAAAGTATTCATATTACCAAAATTTTATTTAAAATTTGATGATATATGATGCGTAACTCTTATATCAAATGAATAATGCATGGATCTTTAAGAAAAGAGAAAAAAAATAAGTTTTCCTTACTAGATGACAGAAAGTAATTTTCAGAATTCAGCTAAAATACCGAGATTATCGCCATTTTCATTAAAAAATAATTTCTCAAAAAATACTTTTTAAATATATTATATTTTTTGTGAAATAAATGGAGCCTTAATCGCATCTACTGGGAGGCTGGAGATGCATACTTTTATTTTCTTTTATCTAGCCGAGGGGACAAACTAGATTACTATATTATGAGGCGAGAGGGAAACAGAAAGCAATGATGGTGAACAGTGCAATTCACAATGCTTTGGTGTAAAAGCCAAAAAAAATTCTTTTTTCACTACGATATTTCTGAGATACCCGCGTCTAATCATGACCGCATGTGGAACTCTCGACTCCTATGTGTCATCTCTTCTTGAGCAAGCAAGACTACAAAATTTGCATCTAACGCTTCTCCTCTTT
Source organism: Syzygium grande (assembly GCA_024733475.1). Classification (NCBI taxonomy): domain Eukaryota; kingdom Viridiplantae; phylum Streptophyta; class Magnoliopsida; order Myrtales; family Myrtaceae; genus Syzygium; species Syzygium grande. The sequence continues at coordinate 325,856 of JAMXDD010000011.1, forward strand.
CTCCATTTTTAAAACATTGAACTCCCCTTTCTCTTTCGGGTACCAAACTGCATCAAGTGCTTTTGTCTTGGGAGCATTTTATATTGTGGAAGAAGCTTCTCGGGCAAAACATTGGCTGGCCATGGCCAACCATCATTTACTAGTCATAGATTCATAGACACTGCACGACCACTTTCACTCCAACTTTGATCAATTTGCACAGACAAGTGCTAGAAGATTTTTCTCAAGAACTCAGTACCATTTGACAAGGCCTTCTCCAATACGAAGTATATACGCGGCTCACCGAGATTAGAAAAGCTTCCTTTAGTGAAATGCAAAGGTTAGACAAATGGTGTGCGTTTATCTATCATCTCGAGAGAAAGACAATGTAATCCTATTAAGGGTGTCGTTTGTTTCAATGAAAGAGCTTTCCACGAATTAGGTTTCGAGATTTTTCACGTGTTTGGTTTGTTGAAAATGATTAATCAGTGGAAAATTAGAAATTTTTGTTGACAGTGAAAATGATTAATTCTACAAAAAGTATTTTCCATTATTATGAAACTTTATGCAAAAAAAACACACCCTAAAATGATCTTACAAGTAGAGACTTCATTATTATAAATAGAATGTGGCCTTGCCGTAAACGAATGAATGTAAAAGTGTATCCAAAGATAATCTCACCTCGGATCAAGATCCGCTTGCCCTCTCTTTGATTGACAGCCCCAGCTAGTTTATTCCAATGTCGTAAAAGGGAGACGATGAAAAAAGAAACAATTTTGGTAAGGCGTGATTACAAGGCTATCATGTCTCTCCGGTTGTGGACTAAAAAAGAATAAAGGCAATTCGGTGTAAAGCAAAGGCTAGTCGCTTTAGGTGGGAACAGAGCTCGAGGTAAACCCTAAATTTGCGGACTTTAATTTAGGGTACGGGTGTCCATAAGCTCGAGAATCGGGAAGCATAAAGTTATTGCACAAAAGCTACACACCGTTATTAAAAATACTTTTTGAATTTTTCCACCCTCAACTTTAACCCCATAATCATTTTATTGATTTCGACAGGAGAAGCAGGAATTATTATCTTCACTACCAAATCATTTATGACAGTATTATGGCCAATCATGTTGTTGCCAGCTTTTTTATTAGGAAAACGCCGATTAAGTTTCGAAATGCGGTGAATCATGTTGCAATGTTCACGATCAATTGATATGATAGCATACTCCCCCGTGATCCTAGCACTAACATTGTACAATTTCTTTGGTATCACTCTAAGAAAAGTCAGCAATTGGAGCCAATCTCGTGGCCAAGAAAACGGAGTGGGGACACTAGTCCAGTTTAAATACAGGGTGCTCTAAAGTGGAAGCAGCAGAGAGCGATGGACATGGAAGAGGCAGAAGGGTTGTTTCCCTTCCCTACGTACGAGTGTGCATACTACGTGCAAAGCCCTTCCACCGTCTCTCACGCCTACAGCAACCTTGAGCCACCGTCCACATCCTTCCTCCACCATCCCGCCCAACGAACCATCTCCACATACACCCTCTCTCGCCACTCCTCCCGCGCATCCAACAACTCCTTGGCCTTATTGCCCCAAAACGGGAATGATCCCGACCCCGTCATTTCCGACAATGCCGAGAAGCGTCTTGTTGCATTCGATGGGGACATGGGTGGTGGTGGTGATGATAAGGAGGATGCTGATGAGCAAGTGCATTACCAAGAGAAAGTGGAGTGGTGGAGATACTTGTCCTTCGGTTATAATCCCTCATCCAATGCTTGGATTTTGTTGCAGATAAGTTGGAGGATGATGGTGAGCTTGGGAATGGCATTGCTCGTTTTCTATTTAGCCACCAAACCCCCAAACCCCGACGTTTCCGTCAAGGTAATTCAATTAATACTCATATGTTTAGCAATATTATCGCAATAAGCGATTTGATTCACACATGCTTCTTCTCGTGAAACCTAGTAGCTTATCATGCCACGCTTGGTTTTTTTTTTTTTTTAATAAAATATGGATTATCATGTGCTTAAACTATTAGCTAATACGCGCATGGTTGTTGTTTGCGATTTGTGTATTTAAGAGCTGAACGTTTGAGCAACCGTGTTATTTTGGAAGGATTAGAAACCGGATTGGCCACTTTACCGTTTTTCAATAAAGCCTATCTGGTCCCTTTGATAACAGTAACTCTAGATTAGCACTAGTGCGGGCCCCCATCCTTCACATGTATGGCCGTCCGAGAGCCCACATCTTTTATTATAAAATGAAAAATGATTAAGTAACGGTCATTATTTACGGTATACTAACCGTCTGTTCTGAACCACAAAATAATAGATCACAAATAATTATCAATTGTGGTGGTGTTTACATTTTTGAGAATTTATGACTTGGAACAGATCCTTACTCTCACAGATGACCGACGACTGTTATGCTAGCCTACTTATAAGAAATAAAAATTTGTATGTTTGGAAAAACTATGGTTAAGGCTTTTGGCGGGGTCACGACTTTTCAAAGAAGGATTCTTCCGTACCAGGTAGGTGGAATCAGTAGTGGCCTAAAAATAAGATCAATTCATTCCATGACTAGCATTTCCTAGATTCATGAAGATAATAGAACAACATGTAAAGTTATATATCTCTATAAAAATATCAAAGTAAGATGTGGATATCATTCAAGATGCAGGTGGAAGGGATCCCAAATTTCATATTGGCAGAGGGAGTGGACGGCACGGGAGTGTCCACAAAGATCTTGAGCTGCAACGTATCGATGCGACTTTGGGTAGACAATAAGTCGAAGCTCTTCGGCCTTCACGTTCAACCACCTCTCAATCACCTCTACTTCGGTCGCCTACCTCTCGCCATTACTCGTCACGTGAGCATCCCTTGCCTTTCTTCAACACGAGTCGATTTGATTTGAAACATGTGTGTCGCTAACGTCATTAAACTTCGTAGGGTGGGGAGTTATATGCGGGGAGCGGTGGGATGACATCGTTCGGGATGTACGTGGGGACGAGGAACAAGGCGATGTACGGGGCAGGGAGGAGCATGCAAGACATGCTGGAGGGAAGCAAGGGAGGCCTGGCTCTGAGGGTTGGGGTGAGATTGAGGTCGAGCATTCACGTGGTGGAGGGACTGGTGCACGTCCGGTTCCATCACCAAGCCCACTGCTTCGTGTTGCTGTCCAAAGCTGGCGACGCCCTAACATTCAACAGCACCTGCACACTCGTACCTCCTACAGCTTCTTGATCCATTCACGCATGCCTGTTTGAGGCCAAGCCGTCCATACATCTACATCGAAGGAGCAAAATCTTGCAAAATTCTGAAGCTCCTCATGAAGTTCCTTACATCTGTTATCATCGTATACATGTGAAGGAGCAAAATTTTGCAAGTCTGTAATGTCTCTTACTACTTGAGCCTATTTCAAAGGAATATACACATCGAAAATCTTATATTTTTCTGCATACCAAATCTTTATCCACCTTTAATTTATGAGTTACAAACATTGATCTCATGAAGGCTTATGATATGGTAAAATGGGATGCTGTTGTCGGGATTCTGAAAGCTTTTAATACCTCTAAGTACTGGATTGATTTGATAAATCAATGCATTATTACCTGAAGGTTCTCAATCAACTTCAACAGTGAACAGGTTGTGTTGACACCTAAATTTTGGCGATCCAGTTAGTCGTTCAATACATAAAAAATTAGGGATCGATCCCGGTCTGTCACGCCCGCACTTCTCGGTGCGCCCACATCCCCTCGCAGAGGTCGATCGTGTCGGTGCGACGTCCTAGCCCCAGCGTCGCCGACCCAAACCCAACACAGAGAATTAAAGCACATGCGGAAGCAATTAAAACCACCCGTACATAGATAAACGTATAACCAAGGGTAACCACTGAAATCAATACTTGTACTAATACTGGAATTCATTTACAATATCCAAGTACAGCCCGAATACCAAAAATCAAAAGCGGTTCAAAGCCACTACTGACAGAAAGGGATAAGTGGCTCGGGGCTCAGGCACTACATCTAGCCGGGGGCTTCTCCCAAAAATGCATCAGTACACCTGTCATCCTCAAGGCCGGGGATCTGAAAAGTCGGTTTTCAACAACCGTGAGAATAAATCTCAGCGAGTAATTCCCTAAACCTAAACTAGGCTAACGTGCACCTCCTGACAAGTACTAAACAACACATAATACACACATAACTGACTCAGGCCCTCGGGCCTAAATCTAATCTTACTAGACGCTGCAGGTTAGGCGTCAAATCAACAAAAGTAGCTACATGACATAATTTAATCACAGCACATATACGCGCATTTCTATGTCACAACGTATGTTATGCATATGCTAGTGCTCGCACTAATGCTCATGCCTCATCAATGCATTATCGCACACTTGCACACTAGCACTCAGCCATTTCTCAATTTCTCCTCCGACCCGCGTTAAACGCATTAGGTCCGACCAGCGTAAAACGCATCAGGTCTATCACTTCGAAATCGATCTCTGGCCCGCGTAACACGCATCAGGCTCATGACACATTACCCGCGTAAAACGCATCAGGTTGGTCATCTTCCGGCAAACCGGGCATCGTCCCGCGTAACACGCCTCAGGACGGGTTCACTACCCCGCGTAACACGCATCAGGGTTTATTGTGATCACACATTCACAAGTCTCAATTTTATCTGAACCCCGCGTAAAACGCATCAGGGCATTTTAGGTGATCACAATGCGTATGTCATTCGGGCACACTTATAAATGCACATGCTGTGCCAATGCTCATGATGTACATCCATGGCCATATGGTTCACACTTGGGCACTCACAAATTTCACAATTGGCATTCAATTCAATTAATCACTAGCCCAATTAACCAAATCATCCAGCACAGTCATGGCACAAATTCGACATGTAACTTATGCATATAAACCACCCAATCACAAATTAGTGCAATCATGGAAGTCAATTCAAGCACTCGAGCACGGTACACCGTTCACACATATCATCACATAAGCCGTTCCACATAATACCACGCAATTAAGGCCCACCAAGCCACTCTGTTCTTAGCCACACTAGACGTGTCACAACATTGCCAAATCACTCCCAATTAGAGACCATTCAATCGCTAACTTAGTCTATTAATCAATTACGCCAATTGCACTACTAAGTCTCAATCAATCGCGCCTCGCCTAAGTCAAATCCATTGTGGCTAGGCACTATACCACAAATTCTCGGCCAATAATTGTCATCAAAATGCTCGATTATACTCCTCAAATATCATTCTAATTTTCCACCACGAAATTAAATACGGCACGTATTATAATCCACATATTACACCCGATCATCCCCGACTCGGGCCGATTCAATCCAAACCGTCCAGCCCACTTATCGCGCCTCTCGGGCCACTAATCCTCCAATAACTCATACATACTAACCTGCCAAATTGACCACAATCATAGTCCCTAATCAATTTCGCAATTTAACCCCTAAATAACCCTAATTAACCCCTAAACTCGTCTAAAAATACAAATTAGCCTAATTAGGGTTTAGGGTCAAACTCACCGGTGTCCCACGCTTAAAATGGCGGATCAACAAGACGGGCCCCGGTGAATAAAGTGTCCGGAAAGTGAACAAGAATCGCATGAACAAAGGTTTCGCCGCGATGAATGCAAGGGAACGGGCGGGCAAAGGTAGCTCTGGGGGTACAAAGAAGGTCATGCGGGCGCTGGTTTGGTCGGGCGGAAACCGGCGGCCTCCGGGCGAACGGGCGGGAGAGAGAGAGAGACACCGGGAGAGGGAGAGGAGGGGGAGGAAGGACCGCCGGTGGCGGGCAAGGTTGCCGGGCTAGCCGGGTGGACGGAGCGGGCGGCAACGGCTGGGCGGCGTGCACGGGGCGAGGGACGAGGGGAGCGATGGGGGAGAGAAAACAGGAAGGGAGAGAAAACAGGGAAGAAAAAAGAGAGAGGCAAGGGGAGGAGGGCGGCTGGTCGGAGTCAGCAGGGGGGGCGCGGCGACGGCGCGATAGGGCAAGGATGAGGCCATTACAAGGTAAGGCGAGAGAGAGAGAGAGAAGCGGGCCGAGGCGCAGATGCGACGGGCAAAAAGGTTGGTCGGGCGGCGGGCGCGACGGTCGGGTCAAGGACGACGACGGTGCGCGACTATCTGGTAGCTTGGGCGGCGGTCTACTGGCTAGGGAAGAAGGTATAAAGTTTAAGGTAACTACCGGGGGGCCCGAGGAAGAAGAAGAGAAGAAGAGGAAAAGAAAAGAAAAGAATAAGAAAAGAAGGGAGATGAGAGAGGGGAGCAGTGGGGGGAGACGGATCGGGCAAGGGGGGGGCGTGACGGTTCCGAGGAGGAGGAGGAGAGAGAGAGAGAGAGAGAGAGAGGGAGAGAGGGGAATTTTAAAAAAATTAAACTTCATTTCTTTAATAAACGCAAACCGAGGGTCCAAATTCGAATCCGAAAATTGTGTATCGATCCTAAATAGGAATCGCACATAAAAAGGGACAAAGGCCAAATTATTGAGATTAAATTTTTACAAGGGGTCTACTAGTCCAAATTCGCACCTGGTCCAAAAACTCTAACTTTTCCATTAATCCTGACAATTTCGACACTGGCCACATTACTGTCGACACCGTCCAATTTATTTCGTCCTTGAAACTCCCGAAAATTGACTGCCAAGTTCAGGGTCTAAATAACGACAAAAATTTGATCGAGTGCGATTCTAGCGAAATCTCTAGTTTAAAATAATAACCGAGAGTGATCAGTTCTCGGGCGAGATTCTATTATAAGCACATCGACAAATCGCGTTCTATAAATCCCAAAAATGGGTCAAAATCTGGAGTGTTACACGGTCCCTAGACAAAAACATTAGTTAAATTGCATAAAGATATTAGGAGCATTTCATTGATAGTTAATTAGGTCCACATAGTTTGCACATTTTTCGGACCGACGGCGGATAGACTCAAGCGAGTGGTTCTGAGCTTAATTTATGCTAACTGGACCAAGTCCATGGTGTGAGAAAATTTGGCCCAGCCCATGAGTATTATAAGAACCGAAATATTCCCATTGGATAATTAAGCAATTAATCTTGATTATTATTCAAATCTTGAAAGATAATTGCTCGATTTGGTTTGATATTATCAGGATTTTAAGAGATGATAAAAGTTTCACATCAATTGTCGCGACCTAACGACCTGCGGTGCACCACCTAGGGGTTTGGCTAATGGATTATTAAGTCTAAGCCTAACTGGGGCCCTCCCAAGCCCTTACTAATTCGCGACTTAAGGTTTAAGTTCTTAACATGCAAATCATTTAAATCAGGAGTCGCCACTAATCTATTTTTTTGTGGGTCGATTAGAAACCCAAGTAAAGTATTAGGAGAATTACTTTACTTTTACGAACGGGAGATTATGGATTCGAAGATTTGGTTATACTAGATTACTCTAATGCCATTTCGATACCTTTTTTTTTTATTTCAAAAAAATTATTTTCAGGCAGCTTGGATTGATTTTAGACATCCACTAATATACGAGATGATCATGCAGATGCGCAACCAATAATATAACATTCAATAAAGCAAAGCAATAAATAAATCGCAAGGACAGGCAGAACATACTTACCTTGGAGCAACAAAAGTATCTGCAACGTTAGTTAGAAAATGGCATCAACAACCTTAATATGATTTCTAATTAACACGCAATTCCACTCAATGCATTTTTTGGAATTTTCTCTTATTTAATGGAAATTAAAATATATGCAATGCATGTAATGCGATTCCTAATTAAATGATCTAAACATGTAGTTTCTAATGACGGGCCAAAATTAATACGCAACTATTCTAGCATGACAAGCACATGTTTATTTTTGGTATTTTTTCATGAAATTCCGAATTAGAAAATAATGAAAATTTATTATCTAGTGCAAGATATTTTCCAATTCATTTTAGGAATTAAACTAGGCCAAATCCTAATTTAAATCGAATGTTATCCTAACTAGATAAACCCTATAAAAGCATGCAATCTATTTAAAAAAACTTAACTTGATCATATCTAATCTTTTTGGGAGATTCAAATCAAATCAAAACAAAGATTCAAACCAAAACCAAAGATAGCATCCAATCACCCAAGATATCATCCATGTCCATTCAAATTTGAAAAATAAATTGACAAATCACATCTCGAGCATGAGGATCGGATTGGCCAATTTTCAATACAATCGTGAATCGTATCTCGGGCGAGAGATCAGATTGGCGATTTTCCATTCAATCGTGAATCGTATCTCGGGCATGAGATCGGATTGGCAATCATAATATATTATGAAATTAGGAAATAATTTCTAATTCATGGATTTTGAAAATATTTATGGATATGAGAATATCGACACGATATCTAATTGAGATCACAATAAATTCAAATTAGACAACTTAATATATTAAAATTTAATTAGATAATATATTATCTAATTCGAAATATTTCACGGTTGAAGTTTCCGAATTTGAATGATAGATGACGGATGGGACATGGTACTTCACGGTGTGGTGCTCGCAGTGGGCTTTACAATGGCGTGGCTCTCGATTGATCTGTGTGAATGTGGCGGCAAAGAAGCGGCTGTGAGGTCCCAACGAACACGATAGTGAATGAATGTGGATGTGTCTTGGGGGTGAGACCACTTTCCTTTTCTTATTTTCTTTTTCGGAATCCTCTGTTCCCAGAGCACGTGGCTATGGGATTTGCTACAAGAGTGGCTGTCTTCGCCAAATAAACTGCAAAGAAAATTGTCAAGCAGGCTAAACTGTAATTGGGACTTGTAGCTGACCAAGGAGTTCGCCAAACAAGGCTCCAATAAAATTGCCTATATTGGATGAAAACTGAGAGCGGTGCTGATGGCGAAGGCTTGAACCTTACAAGGGAGTTGCAGTGTTGCAACGGCTTCGTGCAAGGCGTGGTTGCTTCATCGTTGGTGCAGGGACTCACGGTACATGACCCTCTCGGCCATGGATCAGCAGGTCGTCATCGGTATGGCAGGGACTTCATGGTGACTGCATTGTCGTCGTCGAGGAGTAGGTGGCTTTGATGGGTAGCAGACGACGATGGTTGTAATGCCCCCACCTTGATGTCATTAACGTGACATCCTGTTCATTATTATCTTTCTTTACACACAAGCAGAAGCATAATTTCGGAATAATCACATTTAGAACAACAGCGGAATTTAGACAAGCAGCATCATAAGCAAATCTTATGTTTATAGTACATGTAAACATATTTTTACAAGCCCTTCAGGCCATGGCAAGCATCACATATTTTATATGCATATTATAGAGGCTCATCCGTTCCTAATCGACTATGAATAGCAAAACTCGGCTTGGGTGATCCTATCCCCTCTATTTCATCTTCTCCCCTTCTAACTCCATCCACATCTCCTCCCCGCTTCCTGTCCGCATGGCCGATCTACACCCCACCTGTGGCATGCCCTGGAGTCGGCCTGTCTGCGTCGTAAAAGGTCTATTGAATCCATGTAGGGGTCCAACCCATTCTCAGTTAGTGTAGCCATGTCATGCTACGTACGGATGAGGCATTAAGTCTGTTAGGCCCTCATCGACCGTCACATATGTCATGATCCGGCAGTAGGCTCGGCCTTATTGGGCATCTATCACGGTGAGCACTTCGGCTCTCATTTCCACGGGGTTGCCGAACCGGATCGGGGGAGACGCTATTCTTCGGACTTGAAAAGGAAACAACGGGGATGAGTCGAGAAGACTCAGTAAGTAAACCTACCAATATCAAGCAAGGACAAGGGGATTGCCATTGACATAAATCGGCTCTTACCGCACCCGCATCAATGACAGATTAATAGCAAAGTTCATAAAAGAGAACATCAAGCATGGCTATAACATGTGTACCTTGCCATTCAAGTCTCGGTTCTATCTTCAAAACAAACGTCAAACACTAAACATGATTAAATAGAGAAATGAGCCAACTACAACCAACCAAACGACAAAGAAACGGTCCAAGGAAATTGTGTCACAATGTATCACGACTTCATTTCTCGATATTAAGAAGTTTACTTACACAATAACTAAAATAAGAACTAGAAAACGAGTTAGAGTCGGGTGGACTCGGGTGTCTCGTGAGATTTTTGGGCTTCTCTCCTTGCTTGGCCGAACTCTACAATGCACACCAAGGTCAAACCATGGCTTCTTAGGCTTGAACGAGGAGAAGCAAGGGCTGATTGTGTGTGTATGTGGGCATGGGACTCCTTGTTTGGCCAAGAGACAAGAAAAAACGGGAGAGTCAGTGGCTTCTTTGGCTGTGAGGCTTCTTGACAGAGAAACAACAAAACAAGAAAGTGAGAAAGCGAAGGAGAGAAGGAGATGGCGATGGTGTTTTGGCATGAGAAGAAGGGGGACTAAGTCTATTTATAGACAATCCAAACTTGCTCAGCAAGTTGCTCTCCAACTTGCTCACCAAGCTTGGACTTTCTAGAATCCTCTTAGTCAAACTTGCTCCCCAAGTTTTGAATTTTCTCTAGAATTCTCCAACTTATTTTCCAAGTTTTGATTTTCTAGAACTCTCCAATTAAAGCTTAGCATAGCTCATTTGAAAGGTCAGAATGAGCACATTAAATCATTAGAAGACATAAATTCGAAATTCTAATGTTCTCATATAGAAATTGACGAATCTTTGAAATCTGACAAAATTAGACAATTTTGCACTGTTCATGAAATTGAACTTGAAAACATAATAAATGGACTCCGAAAATTCTCAAATTTGAACATGTCATAAATAAGGTCTTAACAAACATTTTTCATGAGAACACGAAATCTAAATTTTTCTGTAAACACAACTTTTAATAGCTCAAAGACAGACTAAAAACAATTCGCTGGAACAGTACTTTTGTTTGTCAAAACAAGCTTTTTCCAGAATACAACTAATATCTAAAAATTCCCAAATTTATATATGTTATAAAGAAAAGAAGTTCTCAACAACTTTTGTAAAGGAAACTTTTTCAAAATCATCCTAGAAAAGTTTGTAGAAAATAAAGAAATGGTGAACATTACCGAAATACCCATTCTGGGGCAGTTTTACAATGTCCTGAAATCAGGCTGTCATACTACTCATATCTAGCTCAAAAATTCTGAAATTAAAGTATATAAAACTTCAAGATGTTTGGAAAAACTTTCAAGAAGGAAGTATTTGGAAATTCGGATCACAAAAGTCTTTACAAAAATAACAAAACGAAGAGGTACTAGGGATTCGAAACTTGGATTTCCAGAACAAGAGTAAAAATTGGTTTCAATTGGAAAACTACTAAACTTAAACCATAGCCATTTCCCAGGGATTGAAATTCAGGATGTTACAATGGTGAGGCGGCCAAGGTCACACCCGAGAGGGGTAGTCACGGCAGTAGAGAGACGCTCAGCCATGGAGCCTCTCTTCTCACCCTCTGTATTCTCTCCTCTCTCTGTGAATTCTGAAGTGCCCCTTTTTATATGTAAAACAACATGGGGTCCTCAAGGAAAGAACAGGATGCGGCTTCCGATTGTGCATACATTGAAATATATATATTTTGTTCCTTTCCTTCTTTTGTTATTTTTCAACAATCCACATCTTCTGACCAATCCTTTTTTTCCTTTCTTTAATCTCTTTGTCCGCAAGTCTGTATCCACCAGCTTGAGTGAATCCTCTTTCCTTAATTCTTGCTCCAACAACGCTCTGCTTTCAAATTGTTTCTTGACCAAATTTTGTAGGCAATCCACAAAAATCAATTTTGCCTTCTTTCTCTATATTCATTCTTTCAAATAACCATGTGACGAAAAGATTTTCATGATATCGTCTCAACATCCCCTAATCCGATGTATTACACGCGCAATGCACATGTCAATCTTGACCACTTTAGGGAATAGCAAATTGGGTTGAATACTTAATTCGCACGAGCTTGATCCAATTTATTCTATTGAGTTCAGAACCTCTATACTTGAGTTCATTAACTCTAGTTCAATTAAATTTTGTTAAATCCATCCGCCACCAGTCCGATGCAAATGCAATTATATGATCCTAAATACTAATTCAAATGCTCTTAATCTATATGCAATTTAACTAATTTTTTTGTCTAGAGATCGGGATTGATCCCTAATTTTTTATGAACGAACAACTAACTGGATCGCCAAAATTTAGGTATCAACATTAATAAAATGTGTCTTTTAGAATTTAAAATTGTGAGTTTTAATCTAGACCTAATACTATATAAAGGGACGTCCATTCACGTTTGGGGAGGCCACGGAGTAGAACACACGGCCACAGAATTGAAATACATGACACGTTGAGAGAAAAGAAAGGTAAAAAGAAGGAAGTCCCTCCGCGGCCGCCGTTCGTGTCCCTTCGTGCTGGACTTTCACGCTGCGAATTGCAGCGCCTTAGCCTCGCTCCCTCGCACTCTCGATGGTCCAGCCCAAATCCTAGCGACACTGACGAGATCCATTGCTGTGTTCAAGTTGAAGACTTATCCAAGTTGAAGGTTGAAGGCCATAAGACCAAGATGTGGATTTTGTCGCCTTTTAATTACATCCTGCCAACTAAGGTCAAGAAGATTGAGTCAAAGAAAGCCATAGCCAGGTGATCATGAGTGGAGAAATTCAACCAAAAGGCCTCTTTCTTTTGCATGCATGCGGTGGTTCCCTTTATGAACAACTATTGTTCTGCTTCTTGCTGCTGCTCTCTCAAACGAGAACTGAGCCTTCGAGTGTCCAGGAGTGATTCCAGCGAGTTCTCAAAGCATCCAGACCCTTGGCTTCGCATCCTGCTGACCTTGTGCTGATTTGCTCTAGCCTTGTCAAGCCCAACGACGCGCGATATTGCTGGATCAACTTGTCCTCCTCTTGCAGCCATCGACCCTCCATCGAGCCATGGAGTTTCGTCTATGTTTTTGCAGGCTTGTCGGAGCCCTACGAACTGTTGTCCCTTGGCGGAATGTCACGACCAGTCACCATAGCCGGCTGAGCATCCGTACCGTCATCCACCGAGGAATACGTTGAGTACCTCCACGTCATTGAACACATCCTTAGCTGCGACGCCAACGAGCTGCTTGTGATCCTCAATTGAGCACCCCACATCGTGAGTAGCCTAGTCGTCGAGCACTGACGAGCACTGCACACCGCCAATCATCCTCCGAGCCTCATCCACAAGACGTGATCCAATACGATTTCGATAAGATTACGTGCGTCACAATTAGGTTATAATCTTTATTTGATTCGATTTGAATATCTAATTTCTAATCACGGATTGATTTTGTTAAGATCCTAAGCATTATCCAATTAGGGTGTTGTTGATATGAGTTGATTTAATTACTAATTTGATCCGTAAAGATATCGGATTATTTTTTAAAATTATTTTAACTCAATATTTTATAACTAGGTGATACACTCAAGGGTAGGTTGTGACAGGTTGGGTATTTTTGCTAGCGCAAATGGGCTATGGCAAGGTAGCCTCCTTTCTCCCTACCTCTTTTTTTTGGTTATGGAAATCCTTAATAGAATTAACACGGGAATTTTAAGTTCTATTGGTGTTGCAAATCACAAAGGATTACTCATTTATGCATTGCCGATGACCTGTTCTTATTTGCTCTTGGGGATGTAAACTCCGTCTTTGCCTTGTTGATCCACTTGATGATTTTGCGGCTCTTATAGGAGTTAGGTTTAACTTAATAAATGCCATATCCTTTTCTCTGGGTTGTTCCAGGATGAAAAAAAATCCTTATACAGGATCACGGGCCTTTCTCCATGGGCATCCTCTCCATAAGATACCTCGGTGTTCCACTTGTTAAGCAAAGGCTCACACACGTGGATTGCAAGGATCTAATGGAAAAGATCTTCTTGAAAATAGATGGATGAGGCACGAATCATATTAGCTACCCAGGATGACTTCAATTGGCCAAATTGATACTTTTTTCCATTTGCACTTATTGTATGCAAATATTTCTCCACCCAAAGCAAACTATCTATGAGATTGAAAAGAAGATTAGGCAGTTCTTATGAGATTAAAAAGTTGCATGGAAAGTAGTGTGCTCACCAAAAAAGATGACAGACTAGGCTGCTTGATTTGAAACTTTTGAATACAGTATTGTTGGGCTACGTGCTCTGGAGTCTCATCAATCATCTATCCTCATCCCTATGGAGTACTTGGGTTCATTACATTAAATGTAGAGGTATTCCCACTATGCAACTCGACATAAAAGGCAATATGGCTTGAAGTTATTGATGTAACTCTAGCCAACATACTCTTGCAAAGAGATATACAATGAATTCAAATAGAAGGGACCGGCCGTGGACTAGTGTCGATTGATTTGGACCAGTTGTTGATACCTAAATTTTGGCAATCCATTTAAGTATTTTTTGCATTGGAAAAATTAGGGATCGATCTTGACTTTAAACAAAAATATTAGTTAAAATGCATATAGATTTTAGGAGCATTTGTATTAGTAGTTAATCAAGCCCGTATAGTTTGCATATTAATTGGATCGGTGGCGGATTGACTTAAATGGGGGTTTTGAGCTTAATTAATCTAGCTGGACTAAGCCCGCCGTGAGAGGAAATTTGGCCAAGCCCATGAACATTAGAAGAGTTGAAATTTTCATTGGAAAATGCCAAGTTGGAAAATATTGGATTTCACAAGATAATTAAGAAAATTGGTTTGATATTATCACAATTAGAATTGATAAGACAAGATGATCTTTTATGGGGATAGGTTGTCTCTTTAAGATTTGAAATTAGTAAGTTTAGCCCTAACCTAGCAATTTTTATGGGAGCTTCATGGAATTCACGGCTACAATAGTGAGTTCTGTAAGGAGAGAGAATGGAGAGGAGGCGACAGAAGACTCCAAAGAGAGAAAAGACAAGAGAGGGGCCCCTAAAAATAAAAAACACCAACACACGTCCAGCACATATGCAGAGAAGTCAAAGAGAAAAGAAGAAGAGGGGATCTACTAGACTCAACTTCACACGTACAATACATTTGTTTCCTGTGTAGAGTTTCGTTCTTTATCTAAAGATGAAATACATAAGATAAACTTCTGAAGCTACACATAACTTCTACTCGACAATTTTCGGGTTGCACATGAGAAGTTTGGCGAAAGCTCCTCCATTTAGGTGCAATGCAGGTGTAATCTTTATAGTTACTAAATATAACATGATTGGTCCAACTTCCTGTGTTACGTTAAATTAATTCTTTACCATCAAAAAAGGAAAAAAAAAGAAAACCCTACTTGTATCACAGTATTGAAAGTGGCTGGCTTTGCATGAAACAAAATCTATTCCACCTCAAATGTCAAAAGCCGAATACCATAGGATCATAAGTAGGTAGAGATTTTTCCAACTATCTATTCAAAGATATATTTGATAGGAGAAATTCGTAAACTAGTAGAGTTAAAAGAATCTTGAGATCTCATTTCCTTAGCCCAGTTGGGTTTGGTAAAACAATTAAATAGGTACATGAGCTAGACTAATTTAGCTGGTTGAAGATATTTATACACAGATCTTCAAGTTCATGCAAGGAATGAGACGAATCATTCCAAACCACTGCTGCTATATCCCTATTAGAGTTGCCTCCTTCATCATAGTACCAAATTACAATCAAAATTGTTGATTTCTTTCCAAACATGCCTTGACAACACATATTACCACAAACATCAGCAGATGTAGCACTGCATTATAGAGTAAATAATCGAAATATTCATGGTACGAAGAAGATATCACATAGTTCTTTTCCATTGTATTCTAATTGAGCTTTCTTATCAACTCCAAAATCATCTTCAACATCGTGACCATAGAACACAGGCGACATGCAACTGATTAGGTGTACGACTCTATAGAACCAACTAATTATTTTTGGACAAGATATCCTCGACCAACATGTCCAAATTAATGGACCCGTGTGGACCGACCTCCTGCACTGCAAGTTCCTTCCACTCCTCGGCCCTCTTCGTTATCTTCTTCCCCGTCTCTCCTTCCACCATCAACTCCCTCACAAGCCTCTCCACTTCCTCTCTCTTCACAGCACTCCCGATCTCCAACCCAACCTCCCACTCGTCACAAACATACTTACATATTGTCTGTTGGTAGTCTTGACATGGCCAACAGAGCATCGCCACTCCAGCCGTCAAGCTCTCGATGGTTGAGTTCCACCCGCAGTGAGTCAAAAACCCTCCAATCGAAGGGTAGTTGAGTACCTTCTCTTGCGGGCACCAACCCGAGAGGAGACCCCTCTCTCTCCTAATTTCTTCGAGAAACTCACCAGGAAGATCAATTCCACTTGCATTCATCACCAGGTCTGGCCTTATGACCCACAAGAAGCATTGTTCGATATTGGCCAGTCCCATCGCAAACTCTACCAACTGCCGGTGCGTCACACATACTACACTCCCAAAGCTGAAGTAAATCACCGATCTGGGTCTCTTCGAGTCGAGCCATTGGATGCATTCGCTTTGCTCTTTCCAAAGATTGCATTTAATATTGTTCACAACGTCCGACTGGTCGTTTCCGGGGATCTGGTTGAGCAATAGATGGAGTGGGCCCACCGCGTAAGGTCGAGGGACCAACGAGGACAGGGTACTCAACATGTGTGGCTCGAGCGCTTCAAAAGTGTGAACGACGGTGGCTGTGGCTTTATGAGCTCTCTTGCCCGCTTACATGATAAACTTGAATATGGTGTCGTCAGGGTCGGTGATGCGGCAGCAGCTGGGCATGTCGCGTAGCCTCATGTTCTTCATGCCAGGGATCCAATCGATGGAGGTGTCCAAATAGCCATTGCTTAGATAGGATTCATCTGCATGTGTAAGAAACATATACTTAATCTTTGAACACATCTCGTTATTTGTATGTTGGGGTTGCGAAGCATCCATATTTAACGTTAATTTTAGTGGATTAATAAACATAAGAAACTCTGAACAATGAACTCTAAGAACTCTATTCATAACAATCCTTATTTTACCTGGGAGAGGTACAAGACCTTTGTCCATGAGGGTGCGAAATTGCATAAGCGCCGTGAGAACACAGGCCGGGATAGTCCACAAATTTATGAGGGGGATCTCAAACTTTTCAGCAGCAGGACATGTAGCGAATGACATAAAAGCATCCGCTACGACGCAAGAAATTGGAGGAACACTAGCAGTACTAGTTGCCTCTGAAGTAGGGGAAGCGTGACGAAGAAGATTGGATGCAAGGTCAGAGAAAGGAGCGACCATGTACTTCCTCGCCGAGTCACACATCGAGACCTGGTCTTGCGTGGCATCGGCATCCGAAGGCGGAAGCCCATCAGGGACAGTCAAGAACTGAAAACGATCACCTCTTAAAAGGTCCCCTCCACGACACCATTAGGACCTCCGGCTCTCTCTTTGAAGAACCGTGCGCGGTTGAACTCGGTGTTCACGAAGGTGATGTAGAAGCCCTTGTGATGGAGAAGTTTTGCAAACTTCAGCATGGCGCCTACGTGGCTTTGCGCTGGCATCGGAACACAGATGGCATGCAGTTTTCTTGGGCCTGATGACTCAAACAGGTGATCATCCATTGAACCCATTTCTGTCATCTTTTTACTCTTTCTGGAATTAGATCTCCCTCACAAGAGTGAATCCGCCACATGAAAATAGATGGCATATATATATATATATAGGGACACTGCCTCTCAATAACAACATGCACTCGCAATTTGGGTTAGTCAACCATTTGAGTTTCATACATGTCTCTGGTCACACCTAACATTCATAGGGTATTTGCTCCATATGTCGTTTGCCCAGTGATGAATCATTTTACTTATTTATAAGCAAATCAGACTACATTGACAACAACCACAACGATCTTAGGGTACATTGCTATTGCAACAGCAAAATATTTCGTTGTGTTGCCTAAGAGACCGCCTAGGGCCACTAGGAGCAAAAATGTTGCCTTAGACGCGGTCATGAGGCAACACAACCAAGAACCTAGCATTAAGTATGGCATAACACTAGCTTAAACTCGTTGTAATTTCTCACAGCTTCAACGACATTTGTGGTATGCGTTGCTCTTGGAAATTCTACGCTAACTCTAGTTTCGAAACATTGCTTTTACTATGACCTGAGGCAAATTTTTTTTCCGAAGCATTACTTCTGTAATGATTTTTGGCAAATAACTGCAAATATTACTTCATTGCCTATAATAAAAACAAAAGAAGAAAACATCGATACAATTGTTTCGAAAACATTCAAACCTTTGATTTGTTAATGATCCCGTGTCCTTTTGTTTCCATTTTTATAGTAAAGGGATAATTACACAAATGGTCATTGAACTTTAGCCAAATGTGTAATGTGGTCCCTAAATATTTGATTTGTTCAATGCTGCTTCTGAACTTTAGCCCAATATGCAATGTGGTCCATGAACTTTTAATTTGTTTAATGTTATCCTTGAACTTTTGGTAAATGTTCAATCTAGTCCTTAATTGTGTAAAAATATCTAATGTTATCTTTCAATTAATTCATGTTCAGGGTTAATATTGAATATTTTCATATAATCCCTCGACTAAATTGAATATGTACTAATTGTTCATAGACCACATTGAACGAATTAAAAGTTCAAGAATCAAATTGCACATTTGACCCAAATTTAGGGACCATTAATGCCTTTCTTCCTATATAAATGGGAAAATTGGGTAAAAACATAATCGATGGTCTAGTGATTAGTTGTACTCTTGAAAAGTCAATCCAATTTTTAGAAGACTCTACCACGCATAGATATTTCTTTTTCTTTTGGAATAGTCTAGCATGCATAAATATCCGCGCAATACAAGATAACTATAGAACTTGATGAGTTGGCAAAATTTCTGCCCATGGTCTTGTAGAAAGGTTGGTTAAAGAGGCCTATAGATATGGGTCTTAATGCGCCAGTAGGTATCCACCAAATCTTGTACAATCGCTTTCCTTAACTATTCCCTCAAATTGTACCAGTCTTTCGACCGAACTAGACGATTAACCTTAATTATCCAAACTCCATATGATAAATAGAAAGAAAGTCGGGAGTAGTTTGAGCTTAGATTGTATTGGTGTTTAGAAAAGTTATACAAACATTGCCTTTACTAAAAAAAAAAAAAAAAAGAAAGAAAGTCAACAGTGGTATCAGCGCCCTGTTCGGTTGGTGTCAGGGCGATTGTCCTATCCATCCACATCTAAAATCTAGGGACATGACTATTAGGGCGTTTGTACTCTTTCCACGGACTGCGTTCAATGTTCTTCACGACATACGACTGGTCGCTTACGGGGATTTAGTTGAACAGTAGTAGATGGAGTGGGCACACCGCGCGAAGTACAGGGACCAACGAGGACAGGGGCACTTAAAAACGTGTGGCTCGAGCGCTTCAACAGTGCGATGGCTGTGGCTTTATGAGCTCTGTCGACCAGTCCCATGATGAAGTTGGAAAAAAGTGCCGTCGGGGTCAGTGATGCAGCAGTAGCAGCTGGGCTTGTCGCTTAGCAGCATGTTCTTCATGCCAGGGATCCAATCGACGGACGTGTTTCAATAGCCATTGCTTAGATAGGATTCATCTGCATGTGTAAGAAACATAAACTAAATCTTTGAAAACGTCTCGTATTTTGTATGCTGGGGTTGTGGAGCATGCATTTTTAGCGTTAACTTTAATGTTATATTAAGCATAAGAAACTCTTTGAACATTAAACTCTAAGAACTCTACTCATAGCAATCCTTATTTTTCCTGGGAGAGGTACGAGACCTTTCTCCATGAGGGTGCGAAATTGCACAAGCCCAATGAGAACACAGGCCCGGATAGTCCACAAATTTATGAGTGGGATCTCAAACTTTTCAGCACCATGACATGTAGTGAAGGATATCGATGTTGAGAAAATTTGAAGGTGAAATACTCACAACTCGCACATCTCAAGGAAGAGAAGGAGACGATAGGCTTTATTTATTTATTTCAACTTATTTTGCCTTATCTCACATTATTAGGAACGATTACAAGATTTGTCTTTAAATAAACTTGTTACATTACTCTTACTCTTAAATAACTCATAAATATATCTAGCATTCCAAGGAAATAGGTTCCTGGGAATTTACAAAATATTAATTAGACATGAAAACACAAACAAACTCTTGAAATAAGCACTACAATAAAGATTCTTCTTAATTCATGCATCAGTCTTGAAGCCAAATAGACATCAACATCAAACTTGTAAATCAACAACCTTGAAATCGACAACTTGTCGATTGAATCGATAACCTCTCCGCATAATTGGAAACTTCAACATATCTAATGAATTTATTTAATTACTAACACTCCCCCTTAAATCAAATTCTCTTTCACCAATCATTCCAAGCAGACTCTTGAACTTTTGAAATGCATCGATCTTGAGAGTTTTAGCAAAAATACCTACTACTTGATCTCTCGTCTTCACATTTGACACTTCAATGTCCTTCTCTTTCACTTGTTCTTGAATGAAGTGATATTGAATATCAATATGTTTACTTCATTCATGAAAAACTAGATATTTTGCCAAAGCAATAGCAGAAATATTGTCAACAAAAATCTTTGTTGCTTAATTTTGCTCCATATTAATTTCTTTGAATAGTCTTCTCAATCATATTGCATGACAAACACATGAAGATGCCGCTACCTATTCGGCTTCACATGTTGAAAGAGTAATACTGGGTTGCTTCTTTGATGACCACGTGAAAGTAGTGTCGCACAAGATAAATACAAAGCCTATAGTGCTTTTTTGATCATCAATGTCTCCACCACAATCATCGTTTGAATAGGCTCGAAGTTGAAAGAGTTGAGATTGATAGTAGTGTAAGCCATGAGCAATCGTACTAATGGTTCATCAACACCATTTGAAGAAGTTGGCGATGATGGATTTGACAAAGATATTGGAGAAGAACATGAAGAGTGATCCTTTAACTCCATTCGGCTGGAATCACCACGAACATTCACTTCATCTTTTGGATTGTCTTCTCATATGCCTTCTTCATCGAACTTGACATCTCTACTTATGTATAATTTAAAGTGTTAGGATCAAAAAAGCTATAGGCTTTGGATGAGGAGTCATGTCCGATAAAAATGAGCTTTTTGCTCTTGTCTTCCAACTTCGATCTTTTCTGCTTCGGCACATGAGCATAGGCCATGCTTTCGAAAATTCTCAAATGCTAAATACTAGGTGTTCTCCTGCTCTATGCTTCTTGTGGAGTTATGCCTTCAAGTTCATATGTGGGACATCTAATTTTTAGATAGATTGCAAACATAACAGCTTCACCATAAAGCTCCTTGGACAATTTTTTGCTCTTCAACATGCTTTGAACCATGTCAAGAATGGTTTTTTTTTTCAACCACGCCATTTTGCTGAGGACAATATGAAGCTATCAAGAAACGTTGAATAACATAATCCTCACAGATTTTGTTGAATATGGCTGAAGTGAATTCTCCTCCACAATCAATCCTCGAGGCTTTGATAACATAGTCAATTTCCTTTTCAATTAAGTTCTTCAATTGTTTGAAAATATCAAACACTTCTGAATTTTCTTTCAAAATTCAGAATTGCGTCCATTCCTCTCACATATATCTTCTATCTCCTGCAAATCACCTTCGTTTCATATGGATTCTGGAACTTGCTTATATCAGCTTCGAGGAAAGCAGCAACAGACACTCTAGCGGAAAAAGATAATACCACAACCAAATGAGCCTGCAAACAGCTTCCATAAATCCTTAGAAGTGAAAGTGCCATTCGTGACACTTGTATATACTACCTTGTCAGTAGACGAATGAGGAGATGTAGAGCCACATAGAGCTGCTTGAATGGCCACCAGATCATCAAATCTAGCAGGTAGCCAATTGCGCTAACTGCCATCAATTACATCTGCAACATAATAGTACATATATAAGCTTTTCAATATCGATTACATCGCGATTGACTATGTTCTATTCATATATGGAAATGGAACAGTCGCTAGGATGCTAACTGTTTGGTGCAGAATCATCTTAAGAAGTGAAATAAGTCCATCTACTTGTTTCAAAGTTTGAGGATATCAATACTTGTCGTTAATGTTTGATGTTGTCTTGTCCTCAATATTGCTTTAGGTGGGTGTCAATTTCATTTTGTTTCCTTCGTTACGTATATCGAGTCACCCATATTTTAGAAAGCAAGTTTCCAAACTAGGGTCGAATGTTAAGCATGGGTTTCCTCTTTTCTATTTCGGGGAAAACTCATCCGCTTAACCACCTCAATTTTAAGATGGAGCTTATTATTTGTGGGGGTTTAAAGGAAAATCCAACGTTAGGAGGGAATGGTTGCTTGATGTCCATTTGGAGCAGTTCGGGCCCATAATCAATGGAATATGCAGGGAAAGTCATTGATGGTCCACAAAAGAACTGCACTCAGTTTAAAAGTTTCACGCTGAGATGCGTCATATGTGTCCACTCCATTGATCCACAATTTCTTCAGCTCTTCAGTTGAAAATATGTCTTGAGTTTGAGTCCGAAGCGAATATTTGAATATTTTGAATTGGATATTTTGCGGATATCCGAAATCAAGCAAAGCAAAAGAGACGTGAGCTTTCGGATTGGAGTTAGGAGTCCGCGGCTTCAAATTGGAAAGTCCCAGGTGGACTTTGATTTACACAATGACTCGGTCAATGTGTCAGAAGAAGAAAGAAATCAATGAAAAACAGAATAATTTCATCTGTTGGAGTCGGCAAGAAATAAAAAAAGAGCTGCAGACACGCCCTTGAATAGAAGACTACAAAGGAGTTGGGGCTACCACCTTCCATTTTTTCTTAATTGGGCTGTCTTAGTCTTTCCTTTGTAATCCTCTCTCCTCATTCGGATTCCGTCCATATTTGAAGTAGATAGGACTTGTATGTAATTCGGGCTCTCTATTTGTTTAGCCTTTCGGATTCTTGTTTAGCCCTTGCAGGACATTCCTTGACCCTCATTGGACAGCCTTTTGTCCCATTAGAGTTAGGGTTTGGTTTGTGCTTTTCTTTGTATTTGGTGACTTAAAAAGTTATATATATATACTCTTACCTTTACCCAAAAAAAAAAAAAAGAAAAAAAAAGATAATAGAAAGAATAAAAGTATTCTTTCCTAATTCTAGTGGGAGTCACAATCAACAGAGGGAAAGTCCAAGCCAAGCTTGGTTGATCGAATTATCCAAGTTTCCAACTCTGAATCGGCGGCGTTTTCTTCTTGAGCATATATTTGCGTCCTTGTTGATGACAAGAGCAACGAGGAATTCTTGAAGCGCCGCATGTGTGAGTGCTTGTTGTTCCGCGATGGTTGATGTGCAGAAGGACTTCTTTGTTGGGGCTTTGAAGTTTGATAATTACATCCGGGTGTTAATGTTCATTTAGCCAATTAAATTCCTATGATAAGAAATTGTATTAATTCCACCATGAGATTAAGAGATTATTTTGTGAGGAATTGTGGGTTCAAACACTACGTGAGCTATTGGGTATAATCAAGACTCGGAAAACACTGAGAGTGTTTGAGTGACTCGAGTGTGGTTGTAATCTCCATTGTATCGCTTGATTTATAGTGAAATTCTGTGTTGCTTTCCTTGTGGACGTAGGTCACTATGACCAAATCATGTAAATCTGGTGTCCGATTTATTTTCTTATCCTGTCAAATTTATTGTTCGATCCTTGGCTTCCGCAATAATTGATATCAGAGCCAGGCTTGCTTAAGTTGAAGCGAATTGATGGCGATAGAAGAAGGAAAAGTGAGAATCGACAGATTTGATGGGAAGGATTTTGGTTTTTTGGAAGATGAAGATTGAGAATCATTTATATTGGATGAAACTGCACTTGCCTTGTCTAGGGAGAAGCCAGAGACGATCAAGCAATCTGATTAGGAATTGCTGGATAGACGAGCTTTGGATGTTATTCGGCTGACGTTGACTCGTAATGTCGCGTTTAACATCGTAAATGAGAAGACTAGAAGACTACTGCAGGTTTGATGAAAGCTCTATCGAACATATATGAAAAGCCATCTACAATCAACAAGGTGTATTTGATGCGATATCTATTTAACTTAAAGATGAGTGAAGGTGTGTCAGTTGCTGATCATATTAATGAATTCAATGTGATCTTTAGTCAATTGAGCTTAGTTGAGATTGACTTTGAAGATGAGGTACGTGTTTTGATGCTATTATCCTCATTACCTAATAGTTGGAATACTACTGTTACCCCTGTTAGTATTTCCTCTGGGTCAACAAGTTTGATGTTTGATGGTGTTCGAGATTTAATTTTGAGTGAGGACATCCATAGAAGAGAATCTGACGAACATGTATTTGCTGCTTCAGTAGGTGAAAACAGAGGAAAAACTGGTACACGTATTAGCAAAAGTGGTATAAACTCAAATAGATGTAATCAGTATAGGACTGGTGGTTTTGTTTGTTTGAGCTGTAGCAAGAGGGGGTATCTTAGAAGGGATTGCCTTAAACTGAAGAACGAGAAGGTTAAGGGAATTAGATTTGAGTCTGTGGATGATATTGCAGTTATAGCAGAAAGTAATTCGGAGTACTGATTAGTCTTGTCTGTTACTGATGATTTGTCGTTTAGTGGATGGATTATGGATTATGGTTGTTCTTTTCATGCTGCACTAAACAGGAATTGATTTACTAATTATCAGTACATAGATAGTAGTAAAGTGCAGTTGGGGAACAATGCTGAATGCGATATTGTGGGTGTTGGTGATGTCAAAATCAGAATGCATAATGGTATTGTAAGGACATTGACTGGAGTGAGGCATGTTCTAGATTTGAAGAAAAATATGATTTCCTTGAGTGCCCTAAATTCAGCTGGGTATCGGTATTCTTTAGAATGTGGAGTTCTAAAGGTTCTTTGAGGTGCTATGGTGATAATGAAAGGAATCAAACATAATAACTTGTACGAGCTTTGAGGTGAGACAATGATGGAAATCATTGCGGAGATGCCGAATGCATCGGTTCGGGAGTTTGAATTGTGGCATATGCGTTTGGGGCACATTAGCGAGAGAAGTCTGAAGGTTCTAAGTAGAAGGAATTTGCTATGTGGTTATGTAGCTAACGAACTTAATGTATGTAGGTTCTGTGATTTAGATCAAGAGCGGAAAGTGTAGTTCAATACGATTGTTAGAGAAACCACGGATATTGCAAAATTAATTCACTTGGATGTTCGCAGATTGTCGCGATTTCCTTCGAGGAAGAGTGCCAAATTTATCCTAATAGTTGTTGATGACTATTCGAGGAAGACTTTGGTGTTTGTGCTTAGGCACAAGTTTGATGATGTTGTCAAGATTAGGCAGTTGAAAGCTTTGATCGAAAAGGAGACTGGCAAGAAGATCAAGCATGTGTGGAGTGACAGTAGTATGGAGTTTTGCTCGGAGTTGTTAAATAAATTCTGCATGACGGCAGGCATAGTGAAACACTGCACTAGTTTCAATGAATCACAACATATTGTAGAGTTGATGAGTAGAATGTTACTAGAGACGGCCAATAAAATGCTCTCTAGTGCTGGTATAGCTAGGAGATTCCTAGTGGATGTGCTTAGTATAGCGAGTTATTTGAAGAATAGATCTCCATCGATTGCGATTAGATGTCAGATTCCCGAAGAAGTGTGGTCAGGTAAGGTTGCTGATTATTCTATTCTTAGAATATTTGGTTGTCTATGTTATGTTCGAGTTAGTGATGGTAAGCTTGATAGAAGGGCAATGAAGTGTATGTTCCTAGGTTATGCACAAGGTGAGCGGGGCTACAAGTTGTGGTGCTCGAAATTAAATTCACCTGTTGTTAGTAGAGAAGGTACATTTGACGAGTCTCCAGTATTTCTGGTTAGGAGTAATAGTAGCAGTGTTTATACGGATTTGAACAGTGTTCAGTTTGAAGTGGAGTTGTAACCAGAAACTCTTGAGGTAGTGAGTATTAACGAAGTAATCAACACAGATGGTGCTTGTAGTGAGGTGGAGCCTATTGAGCCAACAGTTGTTGCAACTGCTAACATTGACAAGGTATATATTCGATCTCCGAACAGATATGGATGAAATGATGATTTTGCTTTATCTGCAATTGAGGAGGTTGTGTTGAAAAATTTTTGTGGAGCAGTTAAAGGTGCATGTGAAGTTGGTGTTCTGATGAGGTCCACGGCTATGACGAAGTTCAAGCAAGGCTTGGACTTGAATGTCTGTGGTGGTTGAGTCCATTGGGGCTATAGGAGAGTAGTAGCGAAATTCTGACGAAACGATTGTTACTTGACTCAAACGTCGAGCTAAAGTGGAGATTGTTAAAAATATATCTCAAATTTGAGCTCGAAGAGAATATTTGAATGTTTTGAATTTGATATTTTGCGGACATCCGAAATCAAACGAAGCAAAAGAGACATGAGTTTCCGGATTGGAGTTAAGAGTCCGCGAAGCGTCAAATTGGAAAGTCCAGTGCACTTTGATTTACACAATGACTCGGTCAATGTGTCAGAAGAAGAAAGAAATCAACGAAAACCGAAGTATTTCCTCTGTTGGAGTTGGCAAGAAATAAAAAAAAGATAATAGAAAGAATAAAAGTATTCTTTCCTAATTCTAGTGGGAGTCACAGTCAACAGAGGGAAAGTTGAAGCCAAGCTTGGTTGACCGAATTATCCAAGTTTCCAATTCTAAATCGGCCGCGTTTTCTTCCTGAGCATATATTTGCGCCCTTGTTGATGACAAGAGCAGCGAGGAATTCTTGAAACGCCACATGCGTGAGTGCTTGTTGTTCGCGATGGTTGATGTGCAGAAGGACTTCTTCATTGGGGCTTTGAAGTTCTATAATTACATCCAGGTGTTAGTGTTTATTTAGCCGATTAAATTCTTGTGATAAGAATTTGTATTAATTTCTTCGCGAGATTGAGAGATTATTTCGTGAAGAATTATGGAGTTAAACACTGCGTGAGCTATTAAGTATAATTTGGGCTTGGAAAATACTGAGTGACTCGAGTGTGGTTGTAATCTCCATTGCATCGCTTGATTTATAGTAGAATTCTGTGTTGCTTTTCCCATGAACGTAGGTCACCACGATCGAATCACATAAATTCAGTGTCCGATTTATTTTCTTATTCTATCAAATTTATTGTTCGATCGTTTGGCTTCCGCAACATCTTCTCTTAGAGGCTAAACGTACTCACCAATCTTAGAAACCAGGAGATGGACCTGAAATAAGCAGTGACGTCATACAATACGATTGTTTCCTGCACATCCACGGCGGAAGATTATATGCCATTAAAACAACATGCCATATAGAAATCCAGATATAGCAGAGTCCAGGTGATGCCAAGCTAGAGCATGTACAAGGTGCCCAAGCAAACCATTTTTTGTGGTGCGGCCCTCTTTGTGCCATCACGTAGAGTTAGCTATTCTATCAATCGTATAAAGCCTTTGCAACCTTGGTGTCAATGGAAAATGACAAAGAACCTTGGAACATGCACGACTGTTTTTACAATGTAGACCAGATCCTTGATCAAACACTCAATACATCGAAAATCTTATATTTCAAAACTAATATGCGCATAGTAAATCTTATGTTTTTCTCCACATCATGCTTTTCTCTACCTCCTTTTGATAAGCTAATAACATATGGGAATGCATCGTCCATATTTGATTTTAGTCACGAAAGTGACACCCATTTCTATAATCCATTCAAATCTAATTTTACCCACAAAGTTTAACCACATTCCAATAAATATCCGGTGTAGAGTTCCCTACTCACTCAGCCTGCAATCATCCAATTTGAGATTCTAATCTTACTTTATTTGTTTCATGGTCATTCAAATAGCCGTATTGAAGTTTGGAATATAATGTAGGCAAATCACACACACAAAGAAGAGACACAGATATTTACGAGGTTTAGCAACTTAGCCTACGTCCTCGACCAAACTCTCCCTGACTTCCCCTTCTTCTTCTTCTTCTTCTTCTTCTTCTTCTTTTTATGGGAGTGAACATATTATTCATGCCTTTTTATATACAGCAAAGGTTGTTTTCAACAAGGAACCAAACAACCTAAAATAGGAATTTACATCACAATAGGAAGGTAATAATACAAAATAGGATAGCATATATTCTCCAGGCTGGAGGAGAAAATCTCGCCAACACTTCCCCTGAAGTTGGAGCGAAAACTTCGTCTGAGGTCAACTTGTTCACCAGATTATGAAACTTGCCTTTAGCCAAGGCTTTGGTGAATATATCTGCTAGTTGATCCTCGCTGCGAACAAAAAATGTCTCAATGGTTTTGTCCTGAACTTTCTCCCTCACAAAGTGACAATCAACTTCAATGTGTTTTGTCCTCTCATGAAATACTGGATTGGATGCAATATGTGTTGCAGCCTAATTATCAAAGAACAATTTGGTTGGTTTAACTGCAGCACCACACCCTAACTCTTGAAGCAACAACCAAAGCCATACTATTTCACTTGTTGTTGTAGCCATAGCTCTATATTCGGCTTCAGCACTAGATCGTGCCATGACTGTTTGCTTTTTACTCTTCTAAGTGACTATATTTCCTCCAACAAAAATACAAAAACCTGTGGTAGATTTCCTATCTATTGGATTACCAGCCCAGTCTGCATCTATGTAACCAATAACCTCAGTATTATCATTGTTTTTCATCAAAATTCCTCTCCCTGGAGAGGACTTTAGATAACGAAGAAGATGGTTTACTAACTCCATGTGACCTTAAGTCGGTTTTTGCATAAACTGGCTCATGTAGCTGACTACACATGCAATGTTTGGCCTAGTAATGATCAAATAGATTAGTCGACCCATCAGATGCTGAAACTGCCCAATATCCTGCAGGGGGTGTCTTGAGTGTTAAACTTGCTGTTGTACTCCATAGGAATGTTTGCAGGTTTCACTCCCAACTTAGCAATTTCTTTCAACAGATCCAAGGTATATTTTCTTTGGGATAGAAATATGCCTTTGTGAGATATAGAAACTTCTATACCCAAGAAATACTTCAACTTCCCGAGATCTTTAATATCAAACTCTCTGTTCAACTGCTGTTTGAGCGATTCAATTCCTTGCAAGTTACTACTAGTAATAACCAAATCATCGACATAAATAAGAATCACCACAATACCTCTATCATCAGATCGGGTAAACATGGAAGAGTTGGCTGCACTTCTCTTGAATCCAAACTTGAGGAGGGCTGTACTTAGCTTACCATACCATGCTCAAGGGGATTGCTTAAGACCATATATCGACTTCTTTAATTTGCAAATCAATCCATCTTTATTCTGCAATGGATGTCCAGGTAGGAGATCTATATATACCTCTTCCTCGAGATCTCCATGAAGAAAGGCATTCTTCACATCCATTTGAAAGAGCAGCCAATCACAGTTCACTGCTACAGACATAAGTACCAACACGGTATTCATTTTAGCTACTGGAGCGAATGTCTCCTTGTAGTC
Source organism: Syzygium grande (assembly GCA_024733475.1). Taxonomy (NCBI): domain Eukaryota; kingdom Viridiplantae; phylum Streptophyta; class Magnoliopsida; order Myrtales; family Myrtaceae; genus Syzygium; species Syzygium grande. Next base: position 355,254 of record JAMXDD010000011.1, read on the forward strand.
AATACCATACGTCTATGTATAACCTTTAGCAACCAGTTGAGCTTTATGCCTCTCAATCGACCCATCGCTATTATATTTAATCTTGTAAATCCATCAGCATCCAACTGTTTCTTGCCTTTCGGTAGTTGAACTAATTCCCAAGTGTGATTCCGATTCAAGGCTTCAAGTTCATCTTCCATGGCTTTAACCCAAACCTCTTTCTTGCTTGCCTCTAGATAATTATTTGGTTCCTGCTGCTCTTCGATAATAACCAAATAATTCAAATGAGTAGCAGAAATTTTATCATACTCGACAACTTTCTGGATTGGGTGTTGAACTGTGTAGGCCGTCTCATAATCACGGAGAAGAGTTGAGGGCACAGGCACACGTTCACTTCGCCTAAGAGGTGGGGGCTGTTCGTTACCTTCCTCATCATGCTCATTTCCCACACTTTCGGCTTCCACGGGGTCATCTTCTTGATGCGTAGAATTTTGATCAGCCACCAACTCCTGTCCATCCACTAATCTGGGTCCACTCTTGGGTGCTAGCTTAGATCCACTACTCATCTTGGGATCAGGTATTGGAATAGGGGCAAAATCACATGAGAACTCCTCATACTCCCCTCGAATTTGGGCCTTGTTAGAGAAAAACATGTGAGTTTCATCAAAAAATACATCAAGTGAGACATACAGGCATTTGGTGGTAGGGTCATAACATTTATAGCCCTTCTTGGTGGAAGAATAACCGAAAAAAATACATTTCCGTGCCCAGGGATCCAGTTTGTCACCATTCTGCGAATGCACATAACAGGTGCAGCCAAAGACTCTTAAATGGATAATATTAACCTTCCTTCCATACAGAATTTCCATAGGGGCAACATAGCCTAAAACACGGCTAGGGAGGCGATTAATTAAGTAACAACTAGTGGGAACTGCATCCGATCAATAACTTTTTGGAATATTATCAGAAAACAATAAGGCACGAGTGACCTCAAGTAAATGTCGATTCTTCCTTTCAGCCACTCCATTTTGTGGTGGAGTTCCCACATAGGAAGTTTGTGAATGATTCCCAGACCATGGACATAGCACTAAAAATGTTGATTAGTGTATTCGGTGCCATTATTTGTGCTAAGTATTTTGATCACTGTATTAAATTGGGTCTTTACCATATTGCAAAATTCTTGAAACACTCCAAGAACCTCACTTTTAAATTTAAGGAGGTACAACCAAGTAGCTCTAGATTTATCATCAACAAATGAAATAAAATACTTAAACCCCTCTTCAGAAATAGTTGGAGAGCTCCAAACATCTGAATGTACTAACTCAAACAGCCATTCGGATTTATGAGAACTCTGAGAGAATGGTAATCTATGCTGTTTTGCAAAATGACATGGGTCACAACTACTAGCATCATGAACCCATGAGTTGTCAAGAGCGTGTAATACTCTGTCAGACGGATGACCCATACGTCGGTACCACAGTGTAGATGCATCTGAACATTCCTTCCTAGTCACCAAAGTAGAGTTTCCAACATCCAAAGTATACAGCCCGTCCTACAATTGACCTTCACCAATCATCCTCCTGGTGTGTCGATCCTGAAACAACACCTTTGAATGAGTAAAAATAACATTGCAGTTCCATTGTGTAGTGCATTTACTAGCAGACATCAAATTAGAGGATAATTGTGGAACAAATAAAGCATCGGATTTTTTGGAAAAAAAGTCAATTTTTCCAACAACTTGTATTGGTACTTGCCCACCATTAGCTACAGTTACAGGTGCATGCAATGTACTAGTAGCAATATCAGATAGTATGTTTGGTGCAGTACACATATGATCCGTGGCTCCTAAATCCACTATAAACCAAAATTTAGAGAGAGTAGCAAGAGCATGAATATCACCAGAAGTTTGTGCAAGATTTCCAAATTCGGCATTGGTGGTGTTGATTGTATTGGGCCCATCACCATGAGATTACAAGAGTTGTTGAACTTGGATAGCTAAGGATTCCAATTTGGCTTGAAGATCCTGGTTACTACTCGGAACTATTGTTTTAGCTGTGAGTCCCTTTTTATTTTGTCTCAAGTGTGGGTGGAGATTCCAACACCTCTCTTTGGTGTGGCCATCTCTACTGTAGTGCTCACAAAAAAATCGAATGGGCCTGTTATTTTTTCCTTTGGAAGCGCGCACACCTAGAGCAAGATGACTTGGATTTTTCACTCACTTGGTGTGCTGAACTTTCTAAGAGAACAGCAGGTGAATCTGATTTGGAGCGCATGACACGGCGCCTGGTTTCCTCACTTTGAATGATAGAGCAGACCATGTTAAAAGGCGGTAACTCAGGCCGTTGAAGAATCTCTCTTCTAGTTTCTTCAAAATCAAGTTTGAGACTAGCCAAAAGCTGAAAAATCCGATCTTGCTCTTCCCTCTTTGCATAATCAGACACATTATTGGTAGCTGGTCTATATTGGCAAAGTTCATCCCATTGTTTCTTCATCTTTCCCAAGTGCTCAGTAAAACTTTGATTTGCACTCTGTTTTGTGCTGATCAAGCCTTGCTGCAGTTCAAATATTCTAGATGCATTATTGGCTTGCCCATACATCTCAACCAGGGCTTCCTATAACTCTTGCGAAGAGTCAAAATAAGCAAAAATTTCATAAACATTTGGCTCCATAGAATTAAATAACTAGGACATAACATTGTGATCATGGGCTTGCCACTCCTCAGACATGGGACTCGTTTCTGGCAGGGCTTTAGTCTGACCATTAATATGGCCAAGTCTTGGATCTTCCACCAAGCGCGATTGTGACAGCTCTTGACCAAGGAAGAAAATTTCTTCCATTCAACAATAGAGACGTTAATCTTTGATTATGGGATTCCCTGAATCACAGTATTTGTGGAACCTGACCCGGATCCCTTGTCACGAGATTGGTTTTCATTCTCTGCTTTGTTTTTTCCAGAATCAGCCATCTTTCACACAGCTAGAGAGATGGCGATATGAGTCAGATCGGACCAGTTTAGCTCTGGTCGGACCGACAAGGCCTGGGCTGCGTGAATTGCACTGGAGAAGAACGGTTCCCGCTCCGATCTGGGCTGCAATCGGAGTTTTGACAGCGGCAATGGACCAAGACAGCGGACAATGAGACCCCAAAAATAGGGCATCAGTAAAAGAAAAAAAAACATCCAAAGAAAATTAGGAATTAACGAGATTCTTGCTCTGATATTATGTTGAAGTTTGGAATATAATGTAGGCAAATCACACACACAAAGAAGAGACACAAATATTTACGAGGTTCAGCAACTTAGCCTACGTCCTCGACCAAACTCCCCCTGACTTCCCCTTCTTCTTCTTCTTCTTTTTTTATGGGAGTGAACATATTATTCATGCCTTTTTATATACAGCAGAGGTTGTTTTCAACAAGGAACCAAACAACCTAAAATAGGAATTTACATCACAATAGGAAGGTAATAATACAAAATAGGATAGCATATATTCTCCAGGCTGGAGGAGAATATCTCGCCAACAAGCCGGGACTCTGAATTATAATATAAGGAAAATCATTCAATAAATAAAGAATTTTTGTATGCTATTTTGTGTAGAGCTCTTGCCCTGTCCCAAGTACATAGAAATCGAAATCTTTACAAGTGGGGCGAAGGGCAGGGAAAATTACCAAAACAGTTCTAAATCTATTGCAATTGTGCTAATTTAGTCATAATCTTTTGAATTTGTGCTAATTAAGTTCATTCGGCCAGCCGACGTTGACATGGACATTGGCTAATGCTAACCATCTGGGCGACGCTGACGTGGTAATTTTTAAATAATTATTTTATCTTATTTTGTTTTAATTTTTTTCTTCCTTTTTTTTCCCATCTTCTTCCTTGGTCGGTCATCGGACCAGCCAGGGGCTAAGGCTGGCGAGTTCAACCTCGCCAACACTGGTGAAGGTGAGCCTCACTATCGGTAGGCGAGCTTGACCTCGCCCAATGACGGCGAGGTCTCGCTAGATTCGGGTGGTCTCACCGTCATTGGGCAAGGTCGAGCTTGCCCGGCCATAGTGAGGTCACGCTAGATCTGAGTAACCTCCCTATTGCTAGGCGAGGTTGAGCTTGCCCGACCATGGAGAGGTCTCGCCAGATCTGAGCGGCCTCCCCATTGCTGGGCCATGGCAAGGCTCGCCCTCGCCGTCGGTGGGTGAAGTCGAGCCTCACCATGGCTAGGCGAGGCTTGACCTCGCCTAGCGATGGTAAGGTCTCACCAGATCTGGGCGGCCTTGTTGTCGCTGGGCGAGGTCGAGCTCGTCTAGCTATGGTGAGGACGAGCCTTGCTGTCGTTGGGAGAGGTCGCGCCTCGCCATGGCTGGGCGAGCTCGACCTTGCCCATTGACAGCGAGGTCTCGCTAGATCTGGATGGCCTTACTGTCGTTGGGTGAGGTTGAGCTCGGCCTGACATGGTGAGGCTCGACCTCGCTAGTGGCCGGCTAGGTTGAACTTGCTAGCCTTAGCCCCTGGTTGGTCTGGTAGTGACCAACGGGGAAGAAGATGGAAAAAAAAAAGAAAGAGAAAAAAATAAAACATTCGAAAAAATAAAAAATATTTAAAATGGACACGTCAGCGTCGGCCGGACAGCTAGCACTAGCCGGCAAAAATTAGTTGGATAGACTAAATAGGCACAAATATAAAAGGTTTATGATTGAATTGGTACAAAAAAATGTTTAGGACTGAATTGATACAATTACAATAGATTTATGACTATTTTGATAATTTTCTTGTGTAGGGCATGTTCTGACAAAGGATCTCACGGGTAAAGACTAGTTATCACCCTGTAGGTCCTGTTCAAAGCATCGAGCAAATCTCATAATTTATCATCCTAAAAAGAATTCACAGGTTAGTAGCAAGTAGCATGACGCTAGCAAGATATTAGTCACTACTTTCCCACAAGGTTTGTGCTAGATACACAGGAAAAGAGAGGAAATCCGAAACGGATTTGAGCATGTCGGATTAAGGACACATAATTAAGCTAAAGATACCTACTAATCACAATCGTGTTCACTTTTTTTTTTCTTTTTGTGGTCTCTCTCACTTAGTGAAGATCCCGGAGTATCTCTTCATGCATGTAAGTGGCTTCATTCCACCATTATTCGCTAATCCATGACGTATTGGAATCAAATTGCGGAAAGCAGATATGAAGTAATTAAGAAAACTTTTGATGAGTCGCTGAAAAGCCCCAACTCAGCTAGATATATCAGGATCTCGTTAGTATTTGACATCCCTCGAATGACATTCTTAGGGTTTGATGAGCCCACTTCCATCTCCCGGTTCCCGACAAAACATGTGCCTTTAGTGTCCGCTTTACAGATTAAAGTCCTCACCTAACTATGTATATTATAGTTTGAGGATAATATTGCTGTATAGTTTAACTAATACCGATCTATGAATCGATATATTAAATGATGCGGTAGACTGCAAATGGGCTCTTAAACAGATGAGCCATACTCGATATACTCAACAATAATCAAGTATGGAGTCCATGTTTGAAATTCAACATTCGATGCTCCTTGACAAAATAATGAGCATACCGTCCATGTTGAAGAACACGAATGGTAACCTAAAGGGACAAAGGCCATTAGTGGTTACTATTGCCATCAGAACCTTGGAGAAGAAAAGTGAGAGTTGGTCTTCAACTTTTGTTAAAGAATTTCATCTGCACATATTGCTTGTGTAGCCGTAGGAGGAGCAGTGTTTGGTCACCGTTTGAGCAGTAGATGTTAGCCTATAACAAATAAGGCATTTAGTGAAGCATCCGAGTGCAACCCACAAAGCCAAAGCGGGAGCTTCTCTTGAAAGCCAGCGAGATTCCGAGTATGAGCTAGTTTTCTCTGAGTGTTTTGTGTGCGGTGTGAGAAAATAAATTGTCATAGTGAGGTGCGGTCTTTTGCTGTTCACATATGGTGTGTAATAAATTATTAGTTAAGAGTTATACTCGCGCCGTGTTTTGGTATAAGCGTATTTCTAGTTGCCTATCGCAATTTTCTTGTAATACCACCACCACACTTCTTCATCCAATAAGTGGTACCAGAGCCATACATCTGTACTCAACGGTCCATATGACTTAGCATCTCGATTTTGCGAATGAATTTTTGAGAACCCAGCATTATTCATGCTTACACTTGTATTGGTAATAACGTCGAGAAAATATGTCCCATGGTAATAATCTTTGAGTACCCAGCACTTATACGAACATTTCACCACCCAGGCGTCGCACTTCACCAGCAATGCAGCACACGTACACCACTTTTTAAACGGTGTTAAATTTTTTCTATATAAAAAGGAAAAAAAAGTCTCTGGCCATTTTACTATATAGTCTAGAAGATTGTATCTTGAGCTACATTTTTGTTTTAAGATAAATTCAATTATTATTGTTCGACTTAATTCAATCGGGAATTGGAGTTTCATTTACCGGCAGTGGATAAAATTTATAACAAAGAATGATTGTTATTTCGATGTGCGTCATTAAATACATTAAATGGTTAATTAGTTATTTCATGATGTAAGTGTGGACACCTCGCTGGAGACGATAGTTTGAGCTCATATTGTGCTCGATCTCTAGCTCGAAACTGATGGGGTTATATTCAAAATTGAATCAGAACAATCACATAGATAATATAAAAGATTGACGTACAAGTTTACCCACATTCACCCTAGAATAGGGCTACGTTCTGCAAAGGAATTTCACTATAATATTTAGGTTTTCAACCACAGCCACTCATTATAATGATCTCTCATACGAGTATAATATATATATGATTTAAAATGGGCCCAAAGCCCAAGCCTATCCAATTTTCTTTGATCCCACAACAAGCGGGTCAGCAAATCCGATATTATTTCGGGGGTGCTGCCCCCGAGCCCCCACCTGCTCACCGGCTAGCGGGGCTGCCGTCCGCTCACTGAGGAGCGGAACCCCCGCCCACTGTCTAGTTAGTGGGACCCTCGTGTCGGGGGCTGCACCTGAACCCCCGCATTCCATGCATAGAAGTCACATGTCATTGGATCAAACTTCGATTTTCTTAAGCTCATGCGGGCGTGCCCGATATGAAAAATAAGAGTCCCCAAAGTATTTGCCAACTCTAACAGAAACTGCATATAGAGTTTGCGACACACGAGAAAATTGAAGACCTTGTGGGATTATGTATGTTTGCTATGCTTGCCAACCAATTAGTTGCAAAAAAACAGGATTGCTTTGTTGGGATGGCAAATCACTTGGATCATGGTAGTTCACAAGTTCGAGCTGGTCTCGACTTGGTACTCGAGCTATTCAAATTTGAGTTTGGCTCAATTCAACCATAAAATCGTGGGACCGCCGCCCCTACCCCCGCCCCCGCCCCCGCAACACACAGCTCCCCACAACCTCCCCTGAGAAAATATTAGGTGAGTTGAACACTCCACGTAGGCTATACAACACACCATTCGGCCGATGACAAGTGGCAGATAGGGTCCACCGGTTAGATTTTGCAGTCCTCCGTTACTCCACTTTCAGATCTTCCTTGAGAAAATATTAGGTGAGTTGAACACTCCACGTAGGCCATACAATACACCATTCGGCTGACTACACGTGGCGGATAGGGCCCACCGGTGAGATTTTGTAGTCCCTGTTGCTCCACTTTCAGATCTTCTCTCTCCTTCATTCACACGCCCCCCCCCCCCTTCTTTATTTGTCCTATGGTGAAATCTGACGTGTAAGATGGAGTTGACCAGAATTTGGAGATTTGAATGACGTGTAGAGAACTTCATTTCGTCGACAAAAAACTTTGGGCAGTCGACAAGCGAATTCGTTGTTTGGCTTGTATGCACTGTCATGCCCCAGCTATAGCCAGTGCTGGCTTATGAACTAATGTGCATTAGAAGAAATGGAAAATAATTAAAAAAAAAAAGGGCAGGGAGACAAGACAAGATAAGAGAAGCACGCACACACGCATATTGGAATCATCATAGGACAATGGGTACCAAGTCGATTATATGACTGAAGAGTACAAATTCATCATTTTTCTTTTTCTTGCGAATGAGAAAAATGAAAAGCATTGCGCATGCCGAGGTGCATGTGATGATAAGAAATATTAATATCGATCGTGTTGGCATCGTGGCTTCCATACGAAAGTGGAACCCTCTTTTCTATTGTCGTTAAAGCTAATGCATATTCATAAGTTTGCATTCTTCTTTGGTTATGATGTGATGTTGGAGCTCATCTTCGTCGTCCCACTCGGTTCTTCAGTGCTCAATCTAAGGCGCCCACCGTAGCACACCAATTACGGTTCCACCAACCCTCCCAATTTGAGAAGGTTTTGATACTTTTTTATTGTTGATATTTAGAGTACGAGAGAAAATAACGACAAAATATTTTATGGTGACTCAATCTCATTTGGAGTATTATATATATTTATATGAGTGACCAATTACAATTAGGATACATATAGAAACATATTTAAAGAAAGACTTATAATACATATAAATTATACATTGATACTCCCCATCAATCCAAAGCAAGTGTAACAACTGAAAGATTGTATCTCAATAGCAGGTGACATGGACTTAATAGTCCCTTGGTGAAGATGTTTGGCAGCTAATTTACTATAGGCATGTAGCGAACATGTATATTGCTCTCGAAAAAAAGTGAAAAGCCAACTCAATATGTTTGGCGAGAGCATGAAATATGGGGTTGAGAGTAAGATATATGACAGAGATGCCATCACAATAAATGGTAAGAGAATTAAAAAGAGGGACTCTGAGCTTACGAAGTAAATGACGATTCCAAATGGTCTTAGTAACATAGTGAGCGACAACACGATACTTAGCCTCTGTACTAGAACAGGTTATGGTAGGTTGTTTCTTGGCACTCCATGAAACAAGATTGGCGCCTAGAAAAATTCAAAACTAGGGGTGGAATGTCGAGTATCGAAACACCTAGCCCGGTCTACATCTGCATAAGCAGTCAATGAAGTGAAAGAACACTACTCAATGAGAAATCCGTGGGTGCATGTGGATGCTAAATACTGATATATAAATTTGACGGCTAGAAGATGAAGTAATTTGGGTTGATGCATGAATTGGCTAACCAAGTTCACAACAAAACTAATATTAGGTCTAGTAATGGACATATACCTTAGAGCACCAACCATCCGTCAATACAATGTAAGAGAAGCGAGAAGCACACCATGGTTAGTGGATAACAAAGTCTTTGAGGCCAAAGGAGTACATATAGGCTTAACCTTAACAACATCAAACTTGCGCTAAAGGCCATCAACATACTTAGCTTGAGTTAAAGAGTATTGTTAGAGTGGTGATTAGCTTGAATGCCAAGGAAATAGTGAAGTGGTCCAAGATCCTTCATAGCAAATTTCAATGTGAGTTGAGTAATTAGAAATTGTAATAAATGAGGAGTATCATCAGATACAAACGATTCTGAGAGGAAGCATAGACGAATAACGATAGGTCAGTTGTACTTGCCATGAAGCCCAAAGATAATAAAAATTGCTGAAGTGAAGAAACCATGCACGTGAAGCTTGCTTTAAACCACAAATGGCTTTTTGGAGACGATACATGTGATTCGGGAACTCAATATGAGAGAAACTGGGAGGTTGGTGCACGTAAACTTTTTTACTAAGGATACCATGTAAGAAAGCATTCTTAACATCAAGTTGACGTATGGCTTATACCAATGAAATAACAATAGAAAGAACAACCTGAATTTCATTGGGTTTAACAATCGGGCTAAAGTCTTGTCATAGTCCAGTCCATCTTGTTGCTTAAATCATGGTGCAATGAGGCGAGCTTTGAAGCATTCGATAGTTCCATCGGATTTTTCCTTAATCTTAAAAATCCAATTATAGCCAATTAAATTCTTAGAAGGATCAGGTGGTACAAGATCCCACGTGTGATTAGTGACCAATCCATTAAATTCATCTGCCATAACCACTTTCCAACATGGGTCAAGAATGGCCTTGAAGTAGCAAATCGATGTCTCTTTGTGAAAAGGGTGAAAAAGATTAAAAAAATTTTGGGTTTAGAAATTCTAGATTTGGTACGAGTATGCATAGAATGAATGGGAAGAGAAGAAATAGAAGTAGAGGAGCTGGATAGAGATGTAGAAAGGATTTGCGGGTTTGTCGTGGAAGGAATTTGGTCGGGAGAGGAGTCAGGTTTGGACACAGTGAATTGGTTAGGAGGGAGTGTCGGTAGAGGCGAAAAAGAATTGGAAGTAGGTTGGGTAGGCCCGAGAGGTGGGTTAGGAGGTTAGTCAAGAGAAGTGGGGAGAGACTGATGAAAGGCTTGAGGGCCAAAGGAGGTAGAAGGAAAAATAGATTGACCGAAGGAAACAAAAAGTGAAGGGGTTGAACTGGAACGGTGGGTTACGAGACAAAGAGTTGAAAAAAAAATTAAAAATGGAAAATTATCCTCATCAAATAATGATTAACAAAAACACGACCACTTGACTGGTCAAGGCAACAAGCCTTTGTGATTCGATGAATACCCAAGTATTCACATGGCAAATAATGAGGTGCCAGCTAATGGGAGACACGAGATGGAAGAAAATGACAACAAGTACACCCAAAAATCAAAAGAACGAGTAATCAAATCGGAACCCAAATAAATGGCGAAAAGGAGAAATATTAGACACAACAGGAATAAAAGCCAATTAATAGTGTAAACACTAGCGAGAAGAGCATTAACTGATATGAAGGAGGCATATAAGCATGGATTAACAAGGTTCAAGACATTTCAACTAAATATTTGATTTTGCATTCTGACAAATCCTTTTGAGATGGGGTGTCCAAACAAGTAAAGCGTTGAATGATACCATTTTCACGTTAGTATAGTCGGAACGAATTACTGGTATATTCACCACCCTCATTAGTTTGTAAAAATTTAATTTTAGCATTACATACTTCATATATTATTTTTATGGGAAAAACCCAAGTGAACTGAGAATACTCATCAACGAATAATACAGAATTTTTGAAACTAGGACTAGATAAATTTGATCTTGTCCATACATCAAAATGAATTACGACTAAATGAAAAGATGCACAATGACTAACAGACTCAAAAGGCAATCAATGCGATTTGCCCACAAACCAGGACTCACAAGTGACCGACTTAGAACTAGAATTGCAAACACAACTCAAAACTTATTTATTAGGATGGCCAAATCGAGTATGCCAACGAGTGAGTGAAGAAAAAGAAGCCACAATAGGATGTAAGTGAGATGACACTAATAAGTTGGAAATCGGATTAGGATCATGAGAAGAATCGGGTTGGAGGAGAGCTTTCTTGATTCACTAGTCCTTTAAAGAAAAGGATGAACAATTAAAATCAAGGGTTAATACCACGAAAATCCTAAACTTGTATACATGTGATAAATTTAGCGTAAATTAATTTGCTAACAAAGAAAAACCCCAAACTGGTACACATGTGATAAATTTACCAAAAACTAATTTTTTGACCAAAAAAAAACCTAAATTGGTATACTTGTGATAAATTTACCCTCCGTTAAATTGGATTAATACCATGAAAAACTATAAATTAGTAAATCTGTGACAAACAGAGGGGTAAAATCCTAAACTGGCACACCTATCAACCACCACACATCACTCAACTCAGCAATTTGACGGTAAAATTTAACGGAAATTAATGGAGGGTAAATTTGTTACAGGTGTACCGGTTTGAGATTTTCGGTGGTCAAAAAATTAGTTTTAGATAAATTTATCACAAGTGTACCAGTCTGAGATTTTTTATAGTATTAACTAGGGGTGAGCAAGATGGACTGTCTAAATCGGGACTGGATCGGACTGATCGGTTTGGTCCTGTTCTCGGAAACATCGGTCTGGTTTTCGATTTTTAAAAGTGGAACCGGTTTTCGAGCAGCCTGGTTCTAGGTTCTAGGGTGGGAAAAGGACTGGACCGAACCAAACCAATAAATATATATTTTTCTAATTTTTTCATATATATAATATATATGAAAAATATTTAATATTGGCCCCATTGGAACCATTGTTCAATTTTTTCATATATTATATATTTTTCCAATTTTTTCCATGGCCTTATGGGATCACATCAGAACTACAAAGGAAATTACAAAACAATCGATTCCCGATTCACAAATAATAGTTAATATTGGTCCCATGGGAACTAGACCGGACTGATGGTCCGGTTCATAGTCTCAAGACTAGCTGGTCTGGTCCCCGATCCTAGAAATTGGGAATTGGTCCTCCTAATCATGTTTTCGATTCTTGGGTTGGATCGGGCTGGACTGGGAATCGCTCACCCCTAGTATTAACCCTAAAATCAATAGCACGAGAATTTGTACAACAAAATTGAGTAATTGAGAGGAGATTATGAGCAAGGTTAAGGACATGATAGACAAGAGACAACAACAAAGATTGAGAACCAGTATGTAAAAAGGTGTTAGCAACTTGCTTAATAGGCAATAAACAACCATCACCAATCGAAACTTTTGTCAAAATGTAAATGGGTCTAGGATTTAGGATTTTATCAATGTCACTAGTCATGTGTGCCAACGCTCCATTGTCAAGTATCACATTGGATTAAAGGTTTCATCAATTGAGAGAGCTGAGAAGAAGTACAATAGATTAGTGGTAGTGAAGGCATGGTTGAATCGTTGTCGACATTGTAGAACGATGTGCCTAGCCCCATTACAGATCTGACAAGTAAGATGATGTTTGGAAGAGCAAGAGAGAGTGAGGTTGACAGCACGACCATAATTTGAGTAGCAGCATAGAAGATGGAAGAGGAGGTGAAAGTGGGCGCAGTGTTGTTGAGAGGTGATGACAAATTGCTATTAACAAAAAGAGAAGATAGTGGGTTAAAGTAGTAGAGAAGAAGAAAAGTTTGGAAATGCATTAGACATTGTTGAGATAATAATTGGAGCAAAGGAAGTGTTGATTTAGGGTAAAGATGTTGAAGAATTTGATATGCTTTTCTACTATGATATCATGTTAATATTTACAATTAGATTAAAAGTAACGACAAAGAATTTATGGTGGTGCAACCCCAATTAGGGTTGTGTGATATATATTTATAGAAGTGACGAATTATAGTAAGGGTGCGCATAACAACCATTCTGTGCCCGAGAACTATTTCTGAACAGAAATGATTTTTTTTTATTCTATGCCCGGAAATAATTTCTGAACATTTGAAGGCGTTTGGTAACTGTCCAAAATTTCTATTCCTAGAATAGAAAAAGAATAGAAATGCGTTCGGTAACTGCAGAAAATTTCTATTCCTAGAATAGAAAAAGAACAGAAATGCGTTTGGTAACTGCAGAAAATTTCTATTCTAAATTTTTTTGAAGTGCTTTTTAAAACTTGGTATTAATTCTCATGGAGCACTTACCAATTTTATTTTTTTCTTATAAGTGAAGGAAACATGGTGATATGTATAAACATGATATATAGTTGGTATACTGTATGCCGTATTTTGACTTTACCGTATTTTTGCTCCTATCAAAGAACCTGGAATTAGAATGGAAGCATTACTCTAAATCCAAATATTAGGTGAGTGCTTGTATTGAAGACTTTAAGATGAATCTCATCTAAATCCTTTTCCTTTTTTTCATTATGGAGAAAATTTTTGTGGATGTTTTATTTGTTAAAACTTTAGGTATCACAAAGAAATGCTGGCAGGAACTTATGTAAGTCCAACTTCCCCCTAAGCAACTACCTAAGCAATCTTCTATAAACAATTTTGATTGGACTAAAATTGCACCTTGAGTTACTAGATTTTTCGTTGATCGACTCATGTCATACCATTAGTAAAGTACATGTAATAAAACAAAAGGAAATGACAAAAATACATGTAAGGATCCTCTCCCATCGTCATGTAGTATTTAAAAATAATATTACAAAAGTTAGAAACACAAATCATGGAACCTTGGGCAAATTGTAATCCCTTGCCATTTTATTTGCAATACTTTTCCTAAGCATGTTTATCTCGGCTGCTTGCTCAAGTGGTGTATTATCCGCAACCTCCACTTCTCTAGCTCTAAATGGGTAGTCTCCATAATGGGAAAAGTTTTTGTCCATCTTGTCCTCCTCACGAATGTAATTATGGAGAGCACAACATGCAATTACAATAAGTGCTTGCTTTTTTATTGTAAATGGGGGCATGTGTCTCAAAACGGTGAAGTGATTCCTTAATGCCCCAAATGACCTCTCAATGACATTCCTTAGTGAAGAGTGCCTATGGTTAAACAATTCTCTTGCTGTGCTTGGCCGTCTTCCACGCCCCCTATAATCGTTCAAATGATACCGTTCACCTTTAAACGGAGTTAAAAATCCCGAAAGTGATGCATAATCAGAATCTACCACGTAGTATTTGCCTATAACATGGTATATATAAATTTGTTATAATATGCAATCATAACAATCATAAAGAAAGTTTTTCTTATAAACAAAACAAATACCTAGTGGTAGTCGAGGAAATTACAATCGAGGAGTCTCGAGTGCTGCCGAAAGCACTCGACAATCGTTGGCAGATCCTTCCCACCCAGAATACATGAAAGTAAACTTCATATCAAATGAACAAACACATAGCATATTCTGGGTGGTATTCCCTTTCCTACCTCTATATGGGACCTACTCAGACATAGGGACGGAAGCATTAATATGGGTGCCATCAATAGCACCTACGCAGCCCTGTGCATTTATAAAAATCTAATGTTATACAAGATTATCAACTACATGTATTTGATAATGTAAACTCAAAAAATAAAAATCATACTTTGAAGTATCGTTCATGAGTAGGATTCATAAGAATTTCCTGTGGGACAACATCAAAGGACAGTGGTTTGATAACTTCCTTTGAGAGTTTGATAATTGCTTTCAACACTATATTGAAATAATTGCTAATTGTTTGTCCTGAACGTTGAAATCTCTCACATAAATCTCTATTGGAGTTATTGTGACAAACCATAGATAAGAATATCCTAACTTGTTCATCTATCCTAATAAACCGACTATCTTTCAACCAACCTTTTGCCCTCATTAATTCACATAGATTCAGAAAAACATGTCTCTCCATCCTGAAGGCTTCATAGCATCTATCTGAATGTCCATAAACAATCTCCCTTATCCATTCAGGTCCTGATAGTTTGCTGTCCCTAATAGGTTCTCTCGTATGCATAGACATGTCCTCCGCAATGATGCACAACCATCCTATCAATATATATACATCATCATCATCCAATAATTGTTCATCTGGATCTACCTGCCCATTAGACACACTATTTGATCCCCCTTCCATAGTACTTATATTATCACACAAATACAAGAACATCAATATATATATGTAAAAAAAAAAAAACCCAATCGCAACCAATAACATAAATTATAAAGTGAAAGCAAACCAAATATATAAATAGCACCTAAACAGTTTAGTGTACCCATGGCACCATAAAAGTACAAGAGTCTCAAGATCAATATCTCTAAAAACCAAATATCAAGTACTAACATAAATCATGCAATCGAATGAAACCTCACACAATCCACAGTACATTTCCTAACATCTAGTAAAGAGATTCAATAAGTGCATTTTTCCATTCAGCTGGGGTTTTGATGAAAGCCTCCCTCCATGTGGCACTAACACATGCTTGTTCTATAGCTTTGCTATGACAATCTAGTCCCAAGTCGGGCATACTAAGTAGGTTATCAATGACAGCGGATATGGAGTAAGGGTCCACAGGTGGTTCTGTAACCCGTGAGGTGGCAGAGCCACTCATAGATTGACTTGTCTTAGTTTTGATCAGCTCCTGTATCGCTTTGCAAGTGTCAGCAATGCAAGATGAGGTATTCTTTCTTCTCCTCTTGGCATTTGGAGTCCTATCCAAATGGTGCTTCACATGAACTGGATCAGCACTATTGCCGGATGTAAAGACTGTCTCATCAATGTGGTGATCACTCAAGTCCTTTAGATCACCGTCTGCATCGCCACCACCATTGTCACCTTCCTCTGACACCGTTAAATCTTCGGCATTTCCTATGGCATGCTCCCCAGTAGCATATGTACCACCAAATACAATACACAACTCAGGATACTGGGGAAATCCATCCTTCTTGAATTTTGTCCACTCACTATTATCCTACAATTTTCACAATAATGACATGTCAAAAACATAATGAAACATTTTAAAACTTACATGTACAATGAAATCAAAATAATCAAAAGTTAAAAGATACCTTGATGTGAGATTCCCAAATACTTGGATCGTCGACAACAACAGTTTTATTCACATTATCCTAGCCAAATCCGGGTTGCGAAAGAAGCTTCTTAAAACTACCATTCTGTTTCCTCAGTTTGTTCACCTTATTCCTCAACTGAACTAGGGTATATTGGTATCCTGATTGTTTAATGAATTCAGTCCGTATATTATTCCACCCAACTTTGTTGTAAGTAGAAGATGTGTGATTTCCCTTTTTGACCTCCTCGACCAACAAACTTACAAACATGTTGGTTAAAGGCTCAGTCCACTTTGCATTGAATATCTCTTTTTGAGATGCCATATAACCTTGATAGATTGAGAATCATATGAGTCATGCATTAAATCAATAACATAGTCATGTAAAGATAAGAGAAGAGAAAAAAATCACGCCCCGCAAAACATCCAAGCATATCACTAGTAAGATGATGTTCCCACAGTTCGTCGGATGCTAATCAATAAAGCTTTTCAAGCTTTTCCTCCATCGAAGGACCCATAGGAACACGACCTACTTACAAATTACTTGAATGACTCGAGCGAGCAGATCGCCAGAAGCAAAATATGCGAGGAGGAAGGGGCCAGGACGAGCGACAGGAGATGCCACTCGACACAGAAACTAAGGGAGATTATAAGGTATGGAAGATGACACGAACAAGATCATTTATCACATGGTGCTTCTTCGGATGTTACACACGCACCCAAGAATCAATTTTGAATAAAACCTCGGCAGTCCATGCATACGGCTTCTTGATGATGACAAAACATGCAGAGACGATAGTAGAAGATAAGGTGCAGGGTATCCGACTCCAAAGAACATTTACAATACATACGGCTTCTTGACTAGTGATATGCTTGGATGTTCTGCGGGGCATGATGTTATTGTCAACATATAACTCACTGTAAAGATAATTCAGGTACGACAAGCTTGCTCATTGACGACTATTGAAAAGTACACCCAAACAGCAGTGCAAATTCAATATGCTTGCCTAGACACTAGAATGTTAATACTCCTAATGGTTTTCTTATGCACATACTGCACAATATAATGCACCTACAGAACAAATACAAATTGTCCACCATGAATAACCACAAGAAAGTCTACCTTTGCGATAACCACAGGTGAGGATTTTACCTTTACGAATCAACTTGGACAAATAATAGAAAGCATTGGACAGAAGTGTGGAGCTGAATCCAGGCATAACGAACTTCTACTCAAATTGACTAATCACCGATTAGCTTGTTCAATCTTATAAAAAAAACAGAATAACCATTTAGTAAATGAAAATCACCACCCCAATGCAAAAAGGATTGCCGTTGTGAAAAGCAAAAGAAAATTAACACAAGACAATTACCAATGACCAACACCATATCATCATAGTTGCATAAAACAATCTCGAAGGAGCATGGCCTCACCCATATTACAACCCAGGTGGGGTCAGCTCTAGCGGAATGACCCGGATCGGCGCAGGCACGTAGCTTGCTTTCGAATGCCTTGAAAATGAGAGTCGATGCGGGCTAATAACCTCGCTCGGCGGCATGACGCTCACTAATATGGGCGCTGGAGGCTCGGTGGCAAACGGCTTCGGCCCGCGAGCCTGACCCCGGAATCCGGGGGCGGTCGAGGCTTGAGCGAGAGCGACTAGATGGGCGAGGCCAAGCTCGCCGAGCCTCGCCGTCGCCCGATGGGGCAAGGGTTCACAGCCGAGCCGTCGCCGTCGGGGCAAGGGCCCACTCACTCCAGCTTGCCGTTGCCCAGACCGGTGAGGGCGGTGCTCGCTCAAGTGAGCCCTTGCCCAGATCGGAGATGGTTGCTTTCCTTGTTGTCGAAGCGAGAAGGAGCGGAAGGAGCAAGTCATCAGCCAAGAACTTACCTCAAACAAGAAGGAGGAAGCGACCTCGTGGGTGAAGGAGCAGCGAAGGAGCAAAGTGACGAGAGCTCTGTGCAGGAGAGGAGTAAAAAGTGATTCCAAAAGTGTTTCTTATTTTGGAAGCTCAGCGCTTCCAAAATTATTTCTTATTTCTGTGCCGAGAAACAAGAAGCTAGTTTTTTTTGTTTCTTGTTTCTCCTCCAAAGTTGTTTCGGGCATAAATTTTTGTAAAAATGTGCTAGGGAAAAAAATTTACCAAACGCATTTCTGTTCCCAAACTATTTCTGAGAACAAAAGAACTCCATATACCCCCAAGTTTCTGTCTTAATGTCAGCACAATGGCAATTCTAATCTTTGATAAGCAAGATGTTCCTAAATTTACATGTAAATCCAATCGAACTTTGGGGCCCGCAGCCTCGAACACACATTTAGAAGCATGGAAATGGAATGAAGGTGGCTATGTGGTCCCACTAATTAATTCGTCATGGAAAAATTCGATTCGGGATTTCTTAATTGTTAACGAAGATCTAGGGATTTTACACAAGAAACAAACACTGTGGAGGTTAATGCTATTACTTTACAATAACTTAAGTTATCTCCGAATGCGAGCATCAACATCCATCTTTTAGGTCCGTCCACCTTCTCTATTAGCTCTTGTTGCAGATGCACTAATTTCTGAATATGTTTTATAACTTTGATAACCTGATTCACAAACCAAGCAAAAGACAAAAAGAGTGTGTCGTGATATCTTCTAGTGGCTATCACCCACTACTGTTGTCCTTGCTCTATGTTGTTTTTTATTCCATTCTACTTTAGATTTCAAAACTGAATATGCCTCTTGTGGACTTCCAAGCAGTTAATAATTTATCAGTATCTCTGACGCCAGGAGAAAATATGAAACGGAGTTTTGTTTGGTCGTATTCTTGCATTTCCATTTTGCGACCGCGCTATTTTATCATCACTAAAGCCAAAGACACTCGTAGCTTTTACCAATTAAGTGATGGAGTAATGCTAGACATGCCCAAAAAAATCTTACGAAAACTCTCTTACTAAACCGCGTGGCAATCTATATTGGGTGCTTTCACATCACTAGTAAGAGACTTTAAGCTTCTTATACTAAGTGTAATATTTTCCTAAGTGGTGTGGCCTAATCTCATTAGATCCATGAACAAATCAACTCCCCTTTATGCAGGTAACACCATCGAACAATCATCATCGAGACATTTCCACCGAGAAGTTATTGCATGGTCTATAAATCATGTGGACCGTACCATTTCAATTATTAATCGTGCAGGTCCCATCTTGGGATACATCCAAAATATTTATAGTAATACAACCCTAGGTGATACTTATCAAATGAAGACACTCAAGCCGGGTGCAACGAAAGTGTGGACTGATTATCCATGTTTGCGTCTTGGTTAAGTTCCTTCGGCCTTGAAACCCAAAAGGTCAAAGTTCATCAAATAAAACTATACAACATGCATATATAGAGATTTTTTTTTGGTTAATTTCATTTTAACTTTCAACTCAGTATCAGACTTTTGCCCTGCCTCTTGCAGGGCATGGGATTCAAAACTCATATTTGAAATTACACATTTCCACCCTTAGCCTCTCATGAGAAAGTGGAGATTCGAACTCCCTACCTCCCTCTTTCTAAATAGGAATAGTGGCCACCGGGGCAAATCCCAGTAGTTACATAAATAGAGATTACCTGCAAAAGTTAGGTCATGAAGACAAGCATACAATGATGGGGTATTGGGTTTCCAACGTGGTCTCCAATTTGGAAAGTTGCAAGCAACACACCAAAGCACTTGAACTAATGCATGGGATAAAAGTGGATGACCACATTTTGAGTTTCATAACTTAATTGCATTGCACCTGGGGTCGTGCTGACGCATCCAAATTTTCATGCATTTAAATATTGGAAGTAGGATCATTTTTTCGATGCATCTTTTGATATTGTTGGAGGTCGAGAATCTCTTCTTGCCCTTTTCCTTTCACATTTTTTAGAATTCTTACATTGACAGAAGTAAAAATTGATATTAAATTAGTGCAATAGTTGATGCTTTAGTGTCAATTTAGTAAAGAGAGAAATACTGAACTTTCTTAGAAAATTTATTGAATTAATATTGAAAACCAAATGCTGCGCAAAGTCTTTAACAATAAGCTCGAGTCGATATGGCGAGCATAAGATGGCATGTATAACCAGTATGTTGACATGTTAATAGTCTGCCTTCGGCTCCATAACAAGAATGAAAAAATAGTTAGGCAAGTAAAGTGCGAATTAGAGAGGGTAGAGGATGAGCAATTACACACTTTTGGTCTTCCCATTGCATATATCAATTTGGATTTATATTACATGTACCGTCAGTGTAAATACCTTTTTCACACAAATAATCTCGGAATGGAAATATTGACCTATTTTGTGGAATAAAGCTACATGCTAAAAATAAGAACCGTATGTGTACCATTCTCTAAAACCCACTTACGTGAAAGAAACTTCTAATGCTGCTAGTGTGCAGAATAAAAGTATTATAATGGGATAATGACACAAATAGTCCATGAACTTTGGCTCAATATGTAATTTGGTCCCTGAACTTTTAATTTATTTAATATAGTCCCTAAACTTTAGCCCAATGTTCAATGCGATCCCTGAACTTTTAATTTATTCAATTTGGTCTCTAAACTTTTGATACATATTCAATTTAGTCCCTGAACTATATGAAAATATACAATATAATCCCTGAACTTGAATTAATGGAAAGACTACATTGAATATGTTTACAAAGTTCAGGGACTATATTGAACATGTACCAAAAGTTCAGAATCATATTGAACAAATTGAAAGTTCATGAACCACATTGAATATTGAGTTAAAGTTCATGGACTACATTAAACAAGTTAAAAGTTTGGGGACCAAATTGTACATTGAGTCAAAATTCAGGAACTATTTGTGTCATTTTTCCTATTATAATTTATAATTTGTTTCAAGCAGTAAGGACGATGGACACACTTTAAAAGGGGAAGAGCAGGCAAAGGGTTTCTGCATGTGAGCCCGAAAGGAATTGGTGGAAAGAACCTTATGTTCTCTCAACATCTCACACACACTCAGGAAAGATAATCAAAAAGGTTTGCGGGTTCTCTTTGTTTTTTTTGGTTCACCTGCATATGTCAAGTGAAGAGTGTGTTTTTCTTCAAAATGACCAGCTCGCTTCACTAACTTCAAGTACATGGCAGATGCACATTTCATTTTTCTAAGCTTCCAAGGTTGCATTCTCTGCTTCTGAGAGGATTAATCCTAACCCAGATCCTCCACTTCGTACCTTTAGTTCATCCAGTTTATTTTGCATGTTGTTTGCACATGTGCACTCTTTGCACTGAGCTGTGAGATCCGATGTTGCACTTAGTTCATATATGAAACTAAGAAAAGGGACGGTTAATTAATCGAGTGTTTATTTACTCGAAGGAGACAGCAATGCTCAATTGAATCGTGTCTAATGGGTGTGTATGGTGTTGGTATTGTATGAAGCCAAGGAGAATGATGTTGGTGCATTTGGATTTCTTTGCTTTATCTTTTTTCTGTTGTTTGTACAGAGGAGGGACTGAGCAATGAGGTCCTCCAGATGTCTAGCTTCTTTTGCCTCATTTGTTTACGAGACCCAACATAATTTCCCCTCCGATTAGCTTGAGCAATGGGCACGAGGATGACCCGAGCAGTTATCTTGGGCATGCTACGGAGGAGCTCTGTTTCCGATGGAAGCATCTCTGTCTGTCCCTGTCTCAGTCTCTCTGCATGTTAGGTTGTTATCAGGGGGAAGTTGGAACTAGGGAAGGTCCCATGTCCTGTCTTAGTAACACAAGTCTTAGGCCCCGACATCCGCCGTCTCAGCTACTCCCCCTAGTATGTTCATTTGGACACGTTGACATGCAAATGTGTTCACATGGTATTTCATTACTCAATTAATCATTGTTCTTCCGATGCTATATTTTGGTCTACATTATCCCGAGTTGTTAAATCTCAGTTGCAACTTAAAGGCGCAGCTAGTTGTATAGACACTGAATGCGGTCAATCACCGTGCCCGAATTTTTATGCATGCTTTATGCAAGCCTTTACAATATATAAGTTTGATAGCCACATTATATGCAACACCCAGTATGTGGCAATTGTTTCATTGGTCACATCCATGAAAGCAGCTTTTTCTGTACTTCTTTTTTGGTGCCTTTTTCAGCCGAACAGAACTAGAATTCTAGATGCACTGGATATTTCCATACGAGGGTTGGCAATACTTAAAGGCATCTTGAAGATATAATAAATATATTTCCTTTCATCCGCCATCATTTTGGAGGAGTGAAGATGTTTACACTCTAATAAATAAGGCTCAAGTTTTATTGCCTTTGATACCGTTGTGCATGCTATCCAGCTCTTCTTGTTTCTTCCTTCATTACACATTCCACTGCAATATCCTACCAGAGAGGTTGTTATAAAGTGCTGTTTATTTTCTTCTATATGTGACTCTAAAGTTCTATGGTGGTTCCTCAGCCATTGCTGTTTAACTTACTATCCTTTGCTCCATCTAGTTGGACTATTTTTTCTTAGAAAACTTCCATACTTCGTATGCTTCTTCAATCTTCATATTGATCCGATGGCTGTAGCATGGTCATCATGAACTTTGCATATGATGCAGAGCAATGTTGGTGAAAACTTGATGATAATTGATTTTCTACAGTTGCCAAAAGGCTGTTAGGTCCCCTGCTTTAGGACCGGCCAAGGACAAATTGCCTCTCATTTTGCATTTGCTCTAACATGTCTGGGCGAAGTGACTTGAATTCACTGGAAAAGATGCCAGAAGACAGTGCTCAGCATTTATCTAAGAGCAAGTGGAACATGCCCTTCATTGTTTTCTTCAGAGATATAAGGTACAGTATGATGCCTCTCTACATTCTTTTGGTTCCAACAATTCACTTCTGATGTTGAACCTTTGGAGGCAGTTCTGACGTTCATCATCATTAACAAAGACATATCTTGCTTACTATATGATCATCTCCTTTTGCTCCTTCGAGCTGCAGCCTATTCTTTTTATGGAGCACATGCTGTAGCAAATATGGATAGTGGAAAAGCATTATCTGTTTCATTTGGAAAACTAATGCTCATAGCAAATTTAATTTCAGGCTTGTTTTCAAGATGGATGCGCTTGGCTTAGAGATACTAAGGATTGCATTTCCTGCAGCCTTGGCTTTAGCTGCCGATCCTGTTGCTTCCCTAATTGACACTGCATTTATTGGCCGCTTAGGTCTGATTACTGAACTCTATCTTCACGGTTGAAACAAATCTGTAGGATTCCATCACAGATAGTCCTTTTCTTTTCCCAATAAATGAATGATTGTGACAATCACTTGTGATACATAATAGACCATCCACCAAAAACCACTTTTGCATTTTTGTATATTGAAATAGTGCGTTGCTTAATGTATTGCAATATATCAAAAAGATGCATGAACCACACCAGCAATAGTTTGTTGGTCTCGATTAGATTTGTTTACAAAAGAAAGATAAATTTCGTTGATGGATCCTTAAATTTATTCCAGTAAAGCAAAAGCTAGCTGCCTTTGCACCTATCATTGCATTATGTGATCCTATTTTGCACTACCGATAGGACTACATGAGATCGAATGGATCCACTCTCTTCTGATTCAGACTGGGAAAAGGTTATTAATGAACAGGAGTATGGATATGCATCCCAATGATTTTTTATATCGCTTATGAACATTTTTCCAAATTCACTTTAGGGTAAAGGACTTCGACATGTTTCATCGGATTGGTCTGTTATAATTTAGTACTTACTTACTGGCCGAATTACTTGTTGGTTACATGCGACATTCTTGCTAGTCATTTGTAGCACTTGCTCGGGGAAGTTTTTTCACCAGTTTGTATACTATGCTGGATGCTTGTGATATTTCCCGGAAGGTAAATTGTGATTTTTCTGGCAGGTAGACAAGGAGGGAAACATTATAAACCTACAAAAAAGACAGCTCATTGCGAATTGATTTTTTTTATATTATGAATGAATTGCTTTTCTGATTAACATGGATTTCATGCCGAGACCATGTTGTACGTAGGTCCGGTGGAAATTGCTGCTGTCGGAGTTTCTATAGCTATTTTTAATCAAGCTTCAAGGATTACTATATTTCCCCTGGTCAGTATAACAACATCTTTTGTTGCCGAGGAGGAAACTGTTGGAAGAGTTAATAATGAATCCGCAACTAGCGAGAAACCAGAAAAAGGTTCTATCAAAAAGAGTGAAATGAAAGAAGTGATTGCAGACGATGTTGCGCTTGAGAACCTTGAAAAAGGTTCAGCAACAAAGATTGAAAATAAAGAGCTTATGCAAGATAATGGTACTCTCTCTCTCTCTCTCTCTCTCTCTCTCTCTCTCAATTTTTAGGGGAAAATCAAACTTCGTATCAGTTTGGCTCTAGATGTCAAGTGAAAGTGTAGATTCTGTTCTGTTTGAGTTGTGGCTGGTTGGCATTGCCTTAAGTCATATATGAGCGGATTCATCCATCACACTGCTTTCAAAAGTTTGTTAGTTACTATTTTGCAATATATTTATTGACAATTTCGCTGCTGCTCGCCAGATATGATCCCAAGTACTTGTAACTCTCCATCTGGCACTGACAGCAATGCGGACATATTCAAATCGTGCAAGGAGAGGAGAAATATACCTTCTGCTTCAACAGCATTAGTTATTGGTGGTATTCTCGGTCTTTTGCAAACTTTGTTCCTTGTATTGGGAGCAAAAACTCTCCTGAATATCATGGGTGTCAAATCTGTAAGTTCCTTTGCAGTCTAAAAATGACCAATAATAGCATTTTGCTAACTGCTGTGCTATGTGCATAATTCCGGTCAATTCGATTGCTTGATCATATGAATGCCTGACATTTCTTTTTTAATAAAGACTATCAATCTTTAAGATTTATATTGGTGACATTAATCATGAGATAACAAAATGCTCCTTCATGGTAAAGGAGCTGTCTTAGTTACTTGTGTCTTTGAGATGAATCCGGGTTTGGAGATTTTCATTTTCAGCTCGTCCCTTTCTTAACTGGTTTCATGATTTCAAAAAGGCAAAGCTGAAGCCAATTCTCACAAACTTGTTGCTAAGAGGATGAAGAAAAGGTTATCGGCTTTGGCTTTTCTACAAGTTCCTCATAGCATGAAACTTGAAGTGAAATACTATCTCTACACTGAAAGTACTCAATTAGAAAATTGTTGGTGGAATGGCATCGTTCTTTCACTTATTTTTGTTTACTAACATCAACAAATGCACAAAAAATGAGTTAAAATTGATATTTCTGTCCTGTTTGTCTTTGTTGTCTCATTGCTCAAATTAAGGAAATTTGAGTCTGGTCTAAATATTGCTTTGGGCATCACCTGACTAGAGTTCGCTGACTCAGGATCATTGCTGTTGTTTGTAAGATCACATTGCATGTCCAATACAAATGAGAATTTTGAGTAACTTACTTGAGATTCATCATCTTCACATGTTCGACAATAAGGCGATTCTCTTTGTCGGTCTAAAGAACTTCTATCTAGCACTAGCAAATATATCTCCTGCATATGTAAATAGTCCCTTATTGTACCTTTCTTCCAGAATTCTCCCATGATGGCTCCCGCACAAAAGTACTTGTCATTAAGATCACTTGGTGCTCCAGCAGTTCTTCTCTCTTTGGCCATGCAAGGGGTCTTTCGAGGATTTAAGGATACTAAAACTCCTCTTTATGCCACAGGTCAGAAAGATGTTCTCTATTCTTCTTGTTCTTGTTGTTCTTTTTTTTTTTGCAATGCTATTCCTTTGGAGTGGCATGACTGCATAGGTTCTGGGTAAAATGTTCTTTTTTTGGTTGAGACCACGAATATTTCTGTTAAGGTACAGAAGCGCATTAGAAAGCCTGGAAGATGACTTCCAGATGTAATTGCATGCTAGAACAGACATTAGTAAAGCATGCAAAGCGGCCAAAGGGTGTTGGGTGAGATGGATGGCTTTCAAGCCGTTTGACCCTGCAACCACTCACCTAAGACTGATTCTTAATGACTTCTTTATTACTTGGTTTATAGAAGCATCATAGCTGTCTAGCCTGCCTCTCAGTCATAGTTTTGCTCCTCAAGTGCTTAAATAAGTTTGGCACTCACGAGAAGAGCCACAACTAGTTAATTGAAGGACATGGACAGCAATGCCAATAATTGTTAGAAAGTCTCACTATCTAATATCTTTTGTATACAACTTTGGTTAATGGTTACGAATCAAACGAAAGAAGCAAATTTTACATCTTTTAAAAAGACATTGCGTTGACTTAAGGTCTTGGTAAAATCCTTGAAATAGTAAATTCTGTAAGTGCTTCAATCTAAATCGTTGCCTCTGATTGCCTTGAGAGGAAGATGATACTTGTTATTCCTGATGAATTGCAATAACTGCATCTACATACAGTTTGCATCTGTAAACCGCGCTTCTTGATTTTGTTGAGTGGGATTAACTCCCTTGTCAATGTATCAAGGAAGAAAAAGAAATTTATTTCTTGAGATTCAAAGACCTTCCACTTGATTTCATTGTTTATTGGTTCAAAACAGTTTTAGGAGATGCTGCAAATATCATTTTGGATCCCATACTTATCTTTGCCTGCCACTTGGGAGTTAGTGGTGCAGCCATAGCACATGTTCTTTCCCAGTGAGTAAAATTTTCCAACTTTTACTTCTCTACTTGTTTGGGCCATTTGGATTGATGCATTATGGCAAGTGATCCTTTCAGGTACTTGATATCACTGATTCTCTTGTGGAGGCTTATGAAACAAGTTGATCTCTTACCTCCCAGCATCAAAGAGTTGCAATTTCGTCGATTCTTGAAAAATGGTAGGTGGTTGATTTCTAACATTGATATATTGCTTATGATTATGTTTTCCAAATCAAGAAGTTTCAGTTCAGACTGTTTGCCCACCCGACAAAAAGTTGAGATGTGGAAAAATGGTATCGGTAACGCACTTCCAGTAACAAACTTTGCAAGACATGCTGACCATTCTGCAAATGTAGTGTTTATGCCATTAAAGCCTGGAACCTTAACCTGGATTTTGCTTCCTCTGTAGTTCTAGATTAATCTGAAATATCTACTTGTACCTTTTATCCGTATCGGTTTATGTTTACTTTCTGCTCGCTGGTGCCTGTAGGTGTTCTATTGTTGGCTAGAGTGATAGCTGTTACATTCTGTGTTACATTAGCCGCATCATTGGCGGCAAGGCTCGGTTCAACACCCATGGCTGCATTCCAGATATGTCTTCAGGTGTGGATGACATCATCACTCCTGGCTGATGGTTTGGCTGTTGCTGGACAGGTAAATGCTTCTTTTTCTTTCTTAAACTTGAGGCAGTGAGTTTTTGTACAGTTATATACCTGTCACAAAAGATTGAAACCTCGTATCAAAGAGTATACAGACGCAGCATAAAAGTTGGCATTTGCCAATTCTAGATGAAACGTATTTTTCTAGAATTGAATGTTCATCAACTTCTGGTCTAATCTCTTGAAAGAATAGCCCATATTTTCACTTCATAAAAACCCAGTCAAACCTCAGCAGAACCTACAAACATGAACTGGAAAATAGGGCTAATTAGAGTATACTCTAGATCCATTTTCCTTTGGTCATGCGTTGGTCTACAAGGAATGTTTATAATGTTGCTGATGTCAATGGGGAGTTTTCCATTCGGATTTATCTAATCAGTGCTTATGTTTTTTGACTGATATATGATAGATAATTTCCTTTTCTAACAAATTGTAGGCAATATTAGCCAGTTCATTTGCTGAGAAAGATTATGGCAAGGCAACAGCTGCTGCATCCAGGGTATTACAGGTATGCCGGTTACATTGAACATGAGATTGTTGGAAGTGATCTACTTCTTTCTTTTGTTTTCTCTTACGGTATCATCAACATGGGATTCTGACACTTTCGTTTGACGTGTATGTCAATACGAGAGAAGCAGTCTGGCTGTCCCTGAGTCATTCATGTTCAATACTTTAAATAACTATCAAGGAATGATTTATCGCAAGGATAACAGCATCCTCTGCGTGTGTGAGCACCTAAACTGATATGAAAATTTTTGTTCTGCAGATGGGTTTTGTCCTAGGCCTTGTGCTTGCTGTTCTTGTGGGGGTTGGTCTGCGTTTTGGATCAGGTGTATTTACAAAAGATGTCAATGTTCAACAAATAATTTTTGTTGGCCTTCCGGTACGTCCCCGCTAATCAGCAGCATGCTATTCTAATTGAGAATGTTGTACATACAAACTTAATGTTCCTTCATATGCCAATCAGTTTATTGCAGCTACCCAGCCAATCAACTCGTTAGCTTTTGTTTTTGATGGTGTTAATTTTGGAGCTTCGGATTTTGCTTACTCTGCATACTCCATGGCAAGTGCTGAAAACTTTATTATGTCATGACTTTGGTTTAGCCGAGATTCCTTTCTAATATTATTGCTCTCTTTTCTTATCTTCCAGGTTCTGGTGTCTATTGTTAGCATTGCTTTCTTGTTCCTTCTCTCTAGCAGCAACGGCTTTGTAGGAATCTGGGTTGCTTTAACAATTTATATGGGTCTTCGTACATTTGCTGGTGTCTGGAGGTAATTTTGGCCTTAACTGAGTCATGTGCAAGAATCTGACTTAATGTGATCTCCAACTCAAGTATTATAGTCGAAAGGCCTGACAAAATCTGATTGACTGACAAGTTGACTTCTTGGTCTTGTTCAATCAGACCAATTTTATCTTTAATTTTTCGAAATGACCATAGTGTCACCCATAAATTGGGCTTCTCTTCCTCCTCTCTGCTCATTTACCCTTCCTTCATTTCTTGAACAATGATCACCATCATTCCTAAAATTGACTGAAGTGGTTATTGCATCTGCAGGATGGGAACTGGAACTGGTCCTTGGAGGTTTCTTAGGGGTCAACGTACACCGCAGGCTTCATAATTCTAGCATATGTAATCCGGCAGCATACCTCTTGTTACTAGTTTTTCATATCTGTCTCATGTATGTTTCATGCGTATATCATGGTTGACCTGCTCAATAAATCTGTTCAAATGCTGCTGTACATGTATGTCAGAGGGTATATAAGACACAAAGACTCTCTCTCTCTCTCTCTCTCTCTCTCTCTCTCTCTCTCTGTTGTTGGTGCACGCATCTCCGTGGATGCACCTATCGTAGAAGATTGTAAGACCAGAAGAGAAGTTCCTCTCCAGGAGCAGATATCAAGCACTAAAACTTAGTTCCTGTTAATAACCTGGCCGTGTTTCCATGGACCACTTTGTTGGTCCGTTACAATTCATGCCCTCTCTACCGAAGATGTTTGCACATTTGAGGCCCTTGACAATGCCTCATTGAAGCAAATCTCCTCTAGCTTTCCTTCAAGTTTAAGATAGCAGAACGCCAATTATCAACATAACGGCTAGCGACACGGCCCGTATCCCAGATTTACCTTGGAAACATTCCTCCATTTCTTGACGGCGTGTGACTGGCTTTTATACCTCCAAGCATACAGTATTCTCAGTTGATTGTGGTCTTCATTTATTGCTCTCCCTAATTGGAGGGTTAGTATATGTTGAAAAAACGATAAAAGATGCATGCGTAGATATTGAATGGAAGATGGGCGCTTTAAATTCCTATGGAGTAGCAAAGATTATCACTTTTGCATATTTGGAAATCAGAATAACAGTTGATTGTTGTAATTAGATTGCTTCATTATGGTTTTTAATTCATGATTTTTGCGCAAAAATCTTTTCAAGTCACTGCATTAGTGTGACCTAATTGAGAGAACAAAGAACGTATAAATACGAGTAGTCGAATATTAAAGATATTGAATTGCTTGTGAACATTGTTTTTGCTGAATGAAGTGCTTATGAACTTGGTACAAAAGTAGAGCGAGTCCATATCTTTATAATCTTCTATACACGTATATCACAGAGAAAAGCAACATACTGGACATTGTCCAGTGGACAAGTAGCTACTCTCGTTACTTGAAAGGAAGCAAAGAATCAAGCTTACATCCAACGGCACATCTCTCCTCTATCAACCGAACCAGACATTCTTTATAACCTTCTATACACGTATATCACAGAGAAAAGCAACATACTGGACAAGTAGGTACTGGTAACTACAGAACTCAGCAAGTTTCAGGATAGTGTGGTCTAAGGTGACCGAAACTCTGATTGGACTTTCCGCATCTCATCAGCAGTTGATTCCACATTGTTCAACATCTGGCCCAGTGACTCTCGTTGTAAATGGATCAATCCTCACCCACAACAAAGAGAAAATGGAAGCAAGAAGGATTGACCAGACAACAACGATAGTGGGAGTGCGGTTCTGGCGTCCCATGAGACCTTTGAGGAAGGGATAGAGATGGATGATCACCCAAAAAGCAAAGAACAGCTTACCAAATAGGGGCCCCCACGACTGATATCCGCTGTTGATAGCATAGGATATCCCCGCAACAACCCCCACCAAGTTAATGATGAGGAGCGTTGTGGGTGGAATGAGCAGAGTTGTCCATTTGAACATGTAGAGCTCGGTGAAATCCCCTTCTTCATCTGATGCTTTGGAGGTGACAGTAAAGTTGGTGTCTATTCCAGCAAGCACTTTGAGTAGACCTTGGAAAACAGCAAAGAGATGGGACGAAACACCACCAATGACCCAAAACTGCTCATTTCTCCACCACTCATCAATTCCAACACCACTCCACCTCATTTCCAGTATTCCAGTAGCAAAAATTGAAAGGAAAAGAGAGATGAACCATATACTTGCAATATTACTTATCTGCACAAAAAAAACCACAGCTACTCAGTATATCCTAAAACTGCAGTACAGCATACAAATCGAATCAACTCGGTATATCCTACAAATGCAGCGTAGTAGGCATGATAAGAATGGAAGTTTTTGAAATAACTTGATGCCAGGAGCCTCTTCTGTATTTTGAGCAAAAACAACTTAAGCATATAGGGCATACTCAATTTTTATTGACTTTATCAAGGAACCAAGAGATCCCAAATTTTTTTCCTGTTTATTTTCCTACGCAATTAAGTTCTGTTTGGTTGGTGGACTAAGATCGCAAAGTTGAGAAAGACTGTCCATTGTTTGTTTTGCCCACACTTTCCATGTCTGGCCGTTTGGAGATATATACTGATTTGAAGACATACTGCAGTTTCATTCATATCCTTCTGCAGAAAATGCATGCTTCATGTTCGCAAGGAGATGCATCCCAAAATCTCCAAATAGAGAAGAAACTCACACATAATGCTGTTCCCTTTTTATTGTTACTAATGAGCACAAACAAATGAAAAAGAGGGAAAAGAAGACCACATTCTAAAGGAGTTCCCCTACAGGGATAAGCCAATGGACTGTTTCGAATAAATCACCAGAAGCACAAAGAAACATGATATTGCAATGAAAGATTATTTCTATCCAATAAACGTGCATAAATTTTAGGAGCATATAACAAACCTGTGGAATAATAAACTTGTTTGTAAGTAGACAGACAGCTGGCAAGGTACAGTACATCAAGAGAGGGATGGCGGTGACTGGATAAATTGTTGTGTTAACATATGCAAATCTCTCAAGCCACTTCAACCTACCACCATAGCCATACCATATGGGGCAGTGCCGACTAAAAAGAATTTCCACAGAACCTAGGGCCCATCGAAGCACTTGGTTCAGTCGATCTGAAAGATTAATAGGGGCAGAACCCTTAAAGGCAGCGCGTTTTGGCATGCAATAGATCGACCGCCAACCACGGGCATGCATTTTGAATCCTGTCAGAATATCTTCTGTAACAGAACCATAGATCCATCCAATCTACAAAAGATAGCCAATTCACACTGTTATAATTTAGCACAAAGACGTCAATATATGCAAAAGAGCATGAGAGGATAAATACCTTAATACCACATGAATACGCAGGCACAAATTCTAAGATGTTCAGCATTCAGTGAAATATAACACTACCCACGATAAACCAATCCTCAGGCTATAATTTTGTAAGTGCCTTACTCAAAAACTACATGTCATTTTTTATTATATAATTAAGCCTTTTAGCGACTGATCTTGAAGACACAATCGTATCTTAAAGCAAAATAAACAAAGTTGGCATAGAACAATATGTTGGCCTACTACAAAGTTAGAAAGCCTCGAAATTCATTTGCTTACCTCACTGCCCCATTCTGTTTTATCCTCATACCCACAGCTGATAACATGAATAGCCTCTTTAAGAAGGGTTTCTGGCGTTGCAGATTGAGGAACGCCGCCATTTTCCATGAGAGTTGAGGCTACAAAAACAGCAGACTGACCAAACCTCTTCTCAAGGCTCATTTGGGACATCAATAAAGATTTCTCATCATCAAATCCAGCACCTTACAGGAGAAATTCACGCTTCAGGATCAAACCAAGAAGGCAAACCCAATGCTACTATTTGAGAGGCATGATAACAGCAAGCAGAAATGACACACAAAACTCACAGATTAACAGTAAATAATAGAACTCGATGACATTGTCATTTTAAAGGACCCCAGATAGAACCCAATGTTGAACACATGCAATAAAACAATAAGATTCTAATTCAAAGATGAGCAACTGAACATGATGGCTGCAATTGACAGGTCCAAATCAAGTTTCAGTTGGACATCTTGTGAGTACTTCAGGAAACAAGTACAGTAAGATTACCTTCAACCCCCTCTTCTATATCCTCCAAGCTGAAAACAGGGACAGTAGTATCCACATGGTTCCCAGATCTCTTCCTGTCTGAGCTCTTTTTACTCGACTTTGAACTATTCTTTCTCGATCCCCCACATAGTGAGGACAGCACTCCTGGCTTCTTATGTTTTGGTTTTAGAGGAGGTTCATAACCATATAAAGCTGTTCTATTAAAGACGCACCCGGTTCCCACGTAAACAGGACCTTGGATACCATCTAAACCTCTCAAGTTTATCTGCAGAACACATAAAAATTTAACAAAATTATATGATTAAAACCTTTCATTCCATGAAATACTTGCAAACTTTGCTCCACAAACAAAGGCATGCTTTCGATCGAAAAAAAAAAAAACAAATACATGCTTTACTAAGCACTCCTCTATGAACAAATTAAGTGCCTCCATAAATCTAAAATAAGGAATAGCAGTACATCAATCCATGATGTAATACACAACTTACATCGAAGAACACGGTGTTCCGGTTTGCGTATCGGTCATTCCTATCAATACCATCAAATCTCTGGGGAAACTGAACGTAGCAAACATGTTTGCCGAGATTAGGATCCATAAGAAAACACATTGCTTCTCTCAAGGCCTTACTGTTGTTTATGTAGTGATCACAGTCAAGATTCAACATGAAAGGTCCATTTGTAAGCACGGCAGATACACGGACCTGCGAGGGATCCATATCAGCTGAGTATGCCCAAACCCAAATTTTGATTATTAACTTTGCAGAATAAGACTTGCACAAAACATTAAGTTGATATCTGATGATATTTATCGAACTCACCAGAGCATTCATAGCACCAGCTTTCTTATGATGTTGGAAGCCAGGACGCTTCTCACGAGAAACATAAACCAATCGTGGCAGCTCATTACCCTCAGCATCAAGCCCTCCACTTTGCCCAAGGAACACCTGCAATCAACAAACAAAAGATTATTACATTTCTAAGGAGCACAAACACTAAATGCGAAACTGGCAGCCCAACATATCATACTCATATCAAATGGATATAAAACAGGATATAATACTTCCATTGAGACAAAAGGTACAATGGACAATCTTAACAAACTTATAGCATGCAAATTTTAATGCAAAACCATGCTTAAAGAAAACTAAACCAAAGACGTATAGAAAAGTGTCATTTCTATCAATGATAGATGAAAAGACAGACTCTCAGAAACCTTGTCAAAGACATACAAAAGTGATATGAATGATACAAGGCTATGCAGCAAAGAGAAAGGCACAGATGAGTACACCCACCATGCTTCACATGGCTGTGCAACCTAAGTAACTAACAGCCCTTGTTAGAACTTCCCTCCTAGAGAATTTATGACGAATGATGAATAGTTAATTCACCTGGATCATTCCTGGATGATCTCTGGTGTTGTTTCCTGGCCATGGGGTGCCATCCTGCATAATCCATCCTTCTTCAGGAACTTTCTGTGCTTTAGCAACAAGCCCATTGATGCGGACTTTGAATTCTTCATATTCTCTCTACAGACATGCAAAGAGAACAGCATAAAAAACACAATTCTGAAGAGAAAACAAGAGAACCAAGTAAATTAAAGAAGATGGGGGGCTTGCCTTCATAGCTCTGCGATATTTGACAAATGATGGTTGAACTTTATCCTTCAAATAATCAATTTTTTTGGGTGAAGTACCATTCTGGAGCCCGTGGCTCAATGTCATACTTCTTGCAGAACGGAACCCATTTCCTAGCAAACTCTGCAGTTTCAGAGAGTGCTTCAAATGTCAACATGGCAGCTCCATCATCAGATACGTAGCAAGAGACCTTGTCAATTGGGTAGTCAACTGCAAGAATGGATAGTACGGTGTTGGCTGTAACAAGAGGAGGTTCTTTCAGCGGGTCAACAGTACTGACAAATATATCAACAGCTGCCAATTGTGATGGTTCTCCTTCTCTGTCATATCTGTTCCAGGTGAACACACAATCACTGTCATGAAAATTGCAATTACTAGAAAAGAGAACTGATATCTGTCTCACAGGTCTAACCAGACAAAATCAACCCGACTTATGACTTACAAGTTGACCTACCTGAGGGCAAGCCTGTCAAGATATGTCTCACGATTTACAGGAAACCATTTGGGGAACTGATCCAATATCCATGATATTGCAAACCATACCTCACATATCACAGATATTAACCAAAGTGCAAATGCATTAGGCACAGGATTTGTTATACGGTAGTGCAAGAAAATGCAGAGAATAACCAGCCGCAGCATAATGACCATCCTGTATGGATTTATTCTGGAGGATGGAATAGAGACCTTCCTTGAAAGAGGCTGCCTAGCTTCATCATTCCTGCGCAGAGAAAAGAATACAAGAGTGAAGAAATAGCATCTTTATAGCAAACTCTCCTGTTTCATTAATGAGCTACATTTTGGCCAATAGAAAAACAAATGTTGAGAAAATAAATGTAATTCGCTGCCATTATGGAGATAACCCATTAATTAGAGCAGGGTTTATCCCCAGGAAAAGAAAAGGAAGGTTGACAGAGCTCAGGAACCAATAAGGTAATAACTCACAATAAAGAGTCATCAACAAGCACATCAGTGCTAGCATCTATATCTCCAGCTCCCCGCTCAGAGGTTGCTTGGCCAGTGCTCATTGGTCCAACATTCTTCTCCTGTTTCATCTTCCAGCCATCAACTCTCTCCTTCCAAGCAACATTGCCAATTCCAGGTGAACCAAATTCCCTCGCTGGATCCACAACTCTTATGTTAGCTGTGAAGACAAGAAATCTTTATCAATATCCATGAGGGCATGCCTAACCCAGATAGTAGAGACATAATCAATTAGAAGCTTAAATATGACCTTAAATGGGGCACCACACACACGGGAGAGAGAGAGAGAGAGAGAGAGAGAGAGAGAGAGAGATACGTGATCGAGTAACATCAGATGCATAAGAAAGTGGACGAACGCGATTCCCTCCACTCACTCCAGGAGATGCCATAGAAAGTCGTTCAGGAGAAGCAGCAGATAACTCTCCAGAAACCTGAGAATTTTAGAACGGCACGTCTGCAAGTTCAGTGACACAGTCAACCAGTAGAGAAAAGTAGCTTTCCAAAAGTTCTTTTAGAGTACCTCTTGCCTACTAGTAAGCAGAGGAATATGGTTATGAGAAACCTCTCCATCATAGTTGGCCAAAGCAACATTTTCCCCTCGTCCATATGTCATATGCCAGCTCAACATGCGTTCTGCAATTTTCTCCTTTTGAGTTTGATCTTCAGAAGAGTACTTGTATTCATCGCCAGCATCTCCATCCTCTTCATGGTCACCAATAATGGCAGGACTTCCTGCAAGCAAGAAGCGTGTAATAAGGTATGTCGAACTAAGGTAATTTCATAAAAAGTAGAATTGACAAATTGAAACCCCAGGACTGTTTGGGTTGGCACTTGGAACTAGGGATTCCAATAAAC
Source organism: Syzygium grande (assembly GCA_024733475.1). Lineage (NCBI taxonomy): Eukaryota > Viridiplantae > Streptophyta > Magnoliopsida > Myrtales > Myrtaceae > Syzygium > Syzygium grande. Next base: position 391,576 of record JAMXDD010000011.1, read on the forward strand.
ATTGTGGAAATGACACACATGGACAGTCTCCCGTGAAGCTCTGGGGTCTGACTTTAAGATAGACATATGGGCAGTTATAAATTATAGGAAGAATTCCAAACATGGAAGCTTCAAATACCAATCTAAATGCAAATAAAAGCACATTGCAACAATATTGGAAAAAAGGAAGAGCAGTCAACTTTAAAAGTAGCACTGAAGTTATTTTGCTTCTATAAACCTTTGTGCCTCTTGTATCCGGTCTTGCATTGAGGGCATGATTGATTTCCATCCTTCCTCTCATATTCGTAGCAAGGCCGACAGACAGGAAATGCACAGACATCGCAAGCAATGAAGGGCTCCCCATCGAAATTTTTGCCGACCTTCTCACCACATATCTGGCAGACTTGGCTGCCCAGATTTTTCAAGGGCTTTCCCTGTGCAAAAGCAACAAAATTCGCACCAATTAGTCAATCTCTTTTGCACCCACCCTCCTACCATAATGTCTGCAACCCGAGTAAGATCACCAACTCAAATAATAATGCTGTCAGCGTGTTATAGATCAGTGTAGCAGAAGCAAACAGGGGACGCCCCAAGATGACTCAAGTAGTCAGATTAATTGAAAGATGCAATTCGGCAAGTATCCGATTAATATTTCTGGATCTGGAGCAACTAATGATGCAGCTTGACACTCTGTGAGATAAATAGATTGCTGCAGTTCTACTCATCTTAGAAAAAACCTGCAATAACTAGAGATAGGTTGACACACTGATTCTTGCCAAGTTGCATGCCTGAACTATGTTAGGCAAAGGACCAAATGCTACCGATGGTAATTACCAAAAAGAAGTCGTTAAGTGGAAAGGAAGTCTCACCCCAGCTTCAGCTTCGGATTCCATCGCTGGAGCACCTTTTTGCCGAGATGTCGAGAGAAATCCACAAAACTGACTCAGCGACGACAAGATCTGTGCATACTTAGAGGCTTACATGCGCCTTCGAACGTGCTAAAAGGCAAGTGGAATCTGTTTTATCTGAGCCCTTCCACTTCCGAAAGCAGCTTCTATATTTCTGCAAAAGCCTGTTGCAAAGACTATAAACTAGTGGGAACATACATAGTTCATGGAATAACTTGGACTCCCTCCGGTAAGCAAAAAACTATCTAGTCACAACTACCACACAAAGTGCAAAAAAAAAAAAAAAAAAAACAAAAACAAAACGAGGAAGCTTTTTCATCCATCGACCGATGCTCGAGTAAGGGAAGGAAAACACGTTTCCTCTGTTTCGCTCGCCAACAAACGCATATGTACCGAAGCGAAGGAGTGGTGCGAAAATTGCTTTACCAGAAAGATGGAATCAATTTGCACAGACCCATCTCCAAATTCAACAAGGAAGGAACAGGGGACGCGAATCTCACCTTGAAATCAAAGAGGGAAAGGGAGCGAGGAACAGCGACAATGGCGATCAAAGCGAGCGACTGATGTCTCTCCCTCCCGTTCCAAAGCCACTCTCGATAGCTGGAAATGACACGAAGCGTGCACTTGAATTCAACAAAGAGAAGAAGATGGATAATTGCGCGAATGACGACGACACGAAGGAAACGAAAGCGACAGCGCAACCTCAACACCACCGACACTCACCAGCGTCAGCAGTCGAGAGAGAGAGAGAAAGAGAAAGGGAGAGAGCAAACTGTCCGAGATCAGACATACCAACCGTCCATTCCACTCCTGCAACCGGGATGTTACTAAAGTTAAAGCCGACACTTTTTTTGTTTTGTCTTCTCGGGGAGTTCATCCATGGACTTCTTCCCCCTCCGAATGTCGGCCCAATCAGTACAGCCCGGCCCGAACGAAACGTGAATCGGATTGATTCATCTTGGGCCCGGCCCATTGAATGGTAACCCTACTGCTTCTTGACTCTCTTCTTCTTCCTCCTCCTAATGTTGCCTGTACCACTCCCAACATCCTGCGTCTCTCAGTCTCAGCTGGCCAGAGCTGGACTCTTCCCACTGTTTGAAGCTCTCCGTTCAGTATTCATCACTCTTGTAGTGGTGGTGGTGGTGGTGGTGGTGGTGGTGGGTGGTCTGAAGGAATCCCGATGATGAAGTATTTAGTAATCTGAAGGATGCGCGTGAAGAATGAATCGGTGGTTCATGGTGCTCCCTCTCTGTAGAGGTCGAGGTTACCATCGTCCATTTCGTTTTCACGCCATTGCCAGGTGGATACCAGGCTCTCTCTGAGGGATTCCCTTCTTCCATCGGGTGGTCCCATCCCATCATCGTTATCACAACCCAAAAGGGTCTGCTCATGTTCAATCTTAGACTCAAACGTATGCGACTGGGTTTTGCCGATTATGAATATGGGCGAGTCTTGAGAGAAGGGTCGTCAGGCTACCGTTGGCTGGCTGTTAGATTAGAGAATGTTGTGGGTGGTGATTCTGATGGAGCACATGTTATTGCAGAATTCACACAGAAGCAGATGCATCTGTCTGTGCAGTGTCCGCGCTCAGGGATGCCTCGTCCTGTATATTGGTAATGATCACATTAACATAACCAGATGCACCTCTTCTGGGAGAGAAACTGTTTTCCAATTCGAAACTCACGAATTCAAATGTTCTCGCGCATGTGGGACAGAGACATCAAGTAGACCTGTCTCTCCTGATACAAAAACTGTTTGCGGATGGAGTTCTCTTGAATACTAGCCCCTGTTTTCACAAGATCAACAAGGAATATCCCGGTTTACATAGGCACACCCTGGCCTAATACCCTTAAAAAAATGCCTCAATTCGATCCTAAATTTTTTTGTCCCATAAAAAACCCCAAAATTTAGGTCTTGTCCTAATTTTACTCTAAAATTATTTCAATCTCGTAGAAAATGACCAACTTTGACTTGAGTTACAAATTTTCCCCCATTAATGCTCCATTCAAAATCTCTCATAAGCGGAAGCTCTCCGATCGCAAAAGATAGAACACGACCGAGCACGATAGATCGGAAACTGAGCACAAAATCGAAGATTTCCGAGCGAGATGAAAGGAAGGCTATCTTAAGAGTAAGAATAATTGAAGGAACCCAACCCTAATTGCTCTAATTTTTACTCAAATTTCATATTCAAGAAGACGTTGTTTGAAATGAATTCATGTCCAAAAAATGTCTTCTTGGATTTGAAATTTGGCCAAAAAAACTAGATAAATTACATGGAAAATGCCACATAAGATTACAAGGGCGATTTTGGATGGAGGTGCAATAGGAACTTGACTGTAAAAGTTGATGATTTTCTTATGATGCAAAAAAATTAAGGTAAAATTGGAATTTGACCTAAAGCTAAAAGAAGTTTAAAGTAGAATTAGGATTGGAAAATTTGAGGGCTTTTATGAGACAAAAAAAGTTTAGGATAGAATTGAGACATGATCTAAATTCGAGGGTTTTTACAAGACAAAAAAAATTATGATGGAATTGGGATTATTTCTAAAGTTTAGGATTTTTTAGGATATTAGGCCTAGTTAAGCTATGATATATGAAATATTCGCGTGTAATTTACCCATGTTTGCCCCGCTTAAGTGAGGATGTCGTGACTTTCTAATCTAAATTTTGCTCGCCATTGCTCGACGCTCACATCGCAATCAATGTTTAGAAACTAGAAAGGTGGCACGACTTACAAATTCTATCATTCCTAGCTCTGCAAACGTTATGGAAAGAAGGCCTGGCAAGGCTATGCATTGAAAACAGATCATTCCGATGCGTTCCGCCAAGAACCAATTTTTCTTCATTTTGCTCAAAAGTACAGAGTTGAGAGAGAACGTGCAGACACTTGCAAGAACCCATCGAAAAGTATTATCATATCGAATTGGTTTATTTAGGTACACACGGTTATGCAGACAATTAAGTTCCACGTTGTATAGATGTTTACTTGGTAGATAGTGTTGTGATATAATGCGGAAACATGCTAACGGATCTTGCAATTAAACCAATGTGAAAATCACCAGAAAAATAAATGAAGAACAATAAAGAACACCGGATATATACGTGGTTGGGTCCGAATATCGGTACCTATTCCACGGGGAGATGATCTACCAGCAAATAATTTATTAATCAATCAGAGAATTACAGAGTTGCGAGCACTCATATGCTCGAGTATATTCCACACCTAAATTACACCCAAATCCACCCACGGTGTTTAGTCTTGCGTAATCTCTCTCGAAAATAGATCACAAGAATTACATTACGCCTTGAATACTCACGTCTCCACGAAGAAAACACCTCAATTGGATGTGAACTCTCTAAGCACAGGTGCGTGTGTTTCCCGCTCCTATTCACGATCAGAACAAGAGCCCCCTACTATTCGGCCACACACACACAACTCACTGAGTTTTTCTGTTCTTTGACTCGCGCAGCTCGCCACTCTTCCAAAAACTCAATATAATATTTAAGTCAAGAAAGTGAGCCCCCAAGTCTGCAGAAAATTTGGCCGAAGCAAAAGAAAAGAAGGAAACTACTACCCTTTCGTGTCAAACCATAATGATTTCAATCGGCTGCAATGGGAAGTTTATTTCCTATTTCTTCATGCACCAAAGATAACGGCAACAAAAGTGGACTTACCTCATTAATAGCTTAAACTCGAGACATGTTCTCGACAATCTTCACATTGACTCGATATTTGAACCAAGTCACAATGCTCTTTATCCATCTTGGCTCTTCCAACGCCTCGACAGGCGCTCAACCATCACAAATGTTCTTGAACGTGTTCAAAGGAATGAACTCCGTCCACATGTCGCAAGATTCTTTGCCACAAGAAACTTCTTCATGGTCACATCCTCTCCTGACATGCTATGGGAAGTTTATTTCATTTCGTGTCAAACCCTAATGATTTCAATTGGCTGCAATGGGTAGTTTATTTCCTATTTCTTCATGCACCAAAGTTAACGGCAACAAAAGTGGACTTACCTCATTAATAGCTTAAACTCGAGACATGTTCTCAACAATCTCCATCTTGACTCGATGTCTGAGCCAAGTCACAATGCTCTTTATCCATCTTGGCTCCTCCAACGCCTCCACAGGCGCTCAACCATCATAAACGTTTATCAAGCCCAAGCTAAGCTTGAACTTGTTCATAGGAATAAACTCTGTCCACATGTCGCAAGATTCTTTGCCACAAGAAACTTCTTCATGGTCACATCCTCTCCTGACATGCTATATGTGACAGAAATTTCGACCACCAATGAACTCAATTCTCTAGTGATATCTCTAATTTCTACCAAACACCACATCGACCGGATGTTACATGCCAACATCACTAATCAAGTCATTAGATCACACCACCTCTTCAACTCCTTTTATAGTCACCATGTCTCTCAATGACATTTTTCAAAACACAGCACCACTAATAGAAGCAAAGGCATAACTGCTTAGAAATATGCCATCTTTCAAGTTCCCTGCGTGACCCGGATTCATATATCCAATTACCGCCATACTACGTGAACTACATCCTCTGAAACATACCCCAACGTCCTTCATTCCTAGCAGAACTAGGAGGATCCACTTTTCAGCATAATAATGTATACCTGTATTAACCATATACATTCTCTTGACTGCACGTAAATGATCAAACCTAGTACTATCCATGGCATAACTCAGATCAATAGTACTAACATGTGAAGTATGGGACAAGTGCTTCATCTCCATCCAAGTACACAATGACAGACTAGACAACTTATAATATGCAGCAAGCGAGGGACTTATTGAACTTCTAAACTAAGTGTTGAAATGCCTCGACGCTTTCCTAATGTAACTTTTTTTAGTCACTTACAACATTTCAATAGTTTCTCTTTGCATCTCCATATCTGAAGTTGTCTTTACTATATCCAAATTATCTATTTCAATAATTGTCGCTCTATCTCATCTACCTTCACTGACCACCTCAAAATTTCATCTACTGTGATCGCAAAGCAATTGTTAGTACTATGGAATCTAGCAACTCTGTAGATGCTGTTACATCTTGCACACTTTGAACATCTCTCGGTTCTCCTTGAAGCTCCACTTGTTTTTGAACACCGATAGATCTTTCTCCACAATTGATCTCTCATTCCTATTTTGAAAAAGAGTAGATTCGTTAAATGTATCATCTTTACTGAACATAAAACCGGGTGAATCTTCTTTAGTGCACTATAGTCTGCATTTCTTCATCATATATGCATAGTCTAGGAATATGCACTTCCTGACCCCCCAACTCTAGCGCACCATCACTTACACGAGCATAAGCAGGGCAAGTAAACACTCTCGACGTAATCAACATATTTACCTGACCATGTTTCGTTTGGAATTTTAAATCAATTGTTGGTGATGTTGATCTATACACTAACAAATAAGCGTTATTCACTAATTCAACCCATAAATCTTTATCTAATTTAGCATTGAAAGGTAAAGAGTGAGGTCTATCTAATATAATTATGTTCATCAGTTCTGCAACTCTGTTTAACTGTGGTGTGTTAGCAACAATGCGATGTTTTATTTTGCCTTTCTCTATTCAAGATTGGCCAAGCTCCTTAAAACATAATTACATTCATTTATCATTTCTCAGGTGTCCTATCTGTTTTTCGATCATCGCCTTCCATGACTTAAACTGACCAAGCACCTTGCTCTTGTGATTTAGAAGACATATCCAGACTTTCCTCGATAGGCCATCAACAAAGGACAACATATACCTGGCACCACCCTTATGTGGAACTTGAGAGGGTCCTCATGAGTTTGAGTATATGCAACCTACAATCTTCAAGGTAGAGTGAACTATCGTACTAAATTTCACTCTTCCCTAACTACCCATGTTGTAATATTCACAAAATTCAGCTTCTCAATTCGATGATCTCCTAATAGACCCCTCCGACTCAAAATAATCATCTCCCTCTCACCCATGTGTCAGAGTCTCATGACTAGAAGCATCAAAGAATCTAGCAGATGAGTCAATCATTGTCATTCCCGGAGGAGAAAGAACCCGCAATCTATCTTCCCCCGTATCACGGTAAGTACACCTCGATAAACCTTTAAAGCTCCACCTTCAGCGGAGGTTCGGTATTCGAACCTGTCAAGAGCACTCAACGAGATAAAATTCTTTCTCAGCCACGATACATCCCTTGCATTAGTTAACGTTCTCACCATTCCAACGTGCATCTTAATCTAAACTTTTCCGATCCGTATCACTTCATAAGGAGAATCGTTTCCCATGAGCACCTTACTACCCTCCATGCACTGATAGGTAGTAAACCAGTGTTTATGATAAGTCACATGATAAGAACATCCAAAGTCAATAACCCAATCATCACCTAATAAAATCGTGGTGATTGTTAAAGCAACATTAGCATCAGTAGAACTATTACCTGCCATGGTAATAATATTACATTGCCTGCAGACTTCATCCTAACTCCTTTGTCCTTATATTCGGACAATCTCTCCTGTAGTATCCTACCTCATCGCAGTGATAACTTCAATGGTTGTTAATGTTAGACCTCAATTTAAAACGGCACTTTCATCTGCTATCTCCAAACTCTCTTCGTTTGTTTCTACCTCAGATGACCAAGCCATGCGCTATATTTGCAATAAGTTATCTTCTCGTAACTTCTTTTTGTCACTCCTTAGAAAATAAGGCAAACTCTACCTCTTCCAAGGTAATCGTAGTGTGCCTTTATAGTAGTGAATCCATAAAGAGCTCAAAAGAATTCGATAGGGACGCCAACAACATCATACCATGTTTCTCATCACGCAAGACCTCATTAACGTTTTTCAAGTTCATCATGAGTTTATTAAACTCAACTAAGTGAGCTCTGATGGATGTGCCTTCAACCATCCAGAACTGAAATATTCCTTTCAACATATACAAGCGATTGTTCAAATCCTTTATCAAATAAAGTGATAAGGTTTTGCCCACAATGCCGTGACATCCTTTTCTTTGGCCACTTTACTCAATACCTCATCCGACAGATTCAATAGGATTATACTTTTTGCTTCTCCATCAACTTTACCTTATGGGCATCTTTCATCGTTTATGGCAGTTTGTTTTTGCCATCCAAAGCTTTCACCAAACCTTGGTTTGTTAACGAGGCATGCATATTAGGCTGCGTTTGGTCGTCTGGATTTCTAAATAGGATAGGACTGGATAGGATAAGATAAGAAATTCTAGGATTTCTTCATATCCTATCCACTGTTTGATGGACTACGGATTTAAAGTCGGATAGGATAATTCTTATTTTATTTTTTTTCTATTCACGGGTCCGGAGGAGTCAGTGAAGGAAAAAAAGCAGAGAAATTTTTTTAGTGAAAGCGCACAAGGTGTGGGGATGAAGATAACGGCGAGTGGAGCGTAGGATTTCTAGAAAAATAGGCATTAGAAATCCTATACGGGTCTATCCTATCCCTCCCCCCTGGATTTTTTTATCCGAGCTATATCCGGTCTATATCCGACCTTATCCTATCTTGGACCACTACCAAACACAGGATAGGATAAAACATATCCCATCCTGGCTTTTATACGGTCGACGAAACGCAGCCTTAATGGACTACCATCCAAAGTTGTCCCTTCCGTTGAACTTCACATCTCAAATTTCTCTAGACAAACTTGTTACAACATAATTTTCAATCAATGATTAGACAAGCAAAAGTCCCAAATCAACTCTAGAAACCCTAGCCTTAGTTTTGATACTAATTTTTGTAATATAATGCAGAAACACTAACGGATCTTGCAATTAAATTAATGCGAAAATCACTAAAAAAATAAATGAGAAACAATAACGAACACTAGATATTTATGTGATTTGGTCCGAATGTCGGTACTTATTCCACAGGGGAGAGCTAACAACAAATAATCTATTAATCAATCGGAGAATTATAAAGTTACAATCATTCACATGTTCGAGTGTTTTATTTTCGCGTCTAGACTACACTCAAATCCATAGTGTTTAGCCTCGCGTAATTGCTCTCTAAAATAGACCACGATAATTATCTCATGGCTTGAACACTCATGTCTCCACGAAGAAAACGCCTCAATTGGATGCGAACTCTCCGAGCAAAAGTCCGTGTGTTCCCCGCTCCTATTCACAATCAGAACAAGAGCCCCCACTGTTCGGTTACACACACAAAACTCACTGAGTTTTCGGTTCTCTATCCTTCCACAAACTCAATATAATATTTTAAGTTAAGAAAGTGAGACCCCAAGTCTGCAGAAAATTTGACTGAACCAAAAGAAAGAAGGAAACTTCCCTTTCGGGTTAAAGCCCGAAGATTTCAAGCGGCTGCAGTGGGAAGTTTATTTCCTGTTTTCTTCACGCACCAAAGATATATTCTCAACCGACAGAACCAATTACATGTGTTGCGAAAATTGCGCGAATCGGTCTCTCTTCCCTTTTATGCAAGATTCAAAGTTTAGGTTCTTCTTGAGCTGTAGATGACATGTGAGTGACATCATCATTTGCATTGGATAAAGGCGGCCAAGTTAAACTCTCAACGTGTACGAGTGAAATCCATATGTCCAAAATGATGGTCATGCAAACGTCATCCAACTGAAATTTTACTGAAAAGAAACAAAAGAGCAGCGTTAACGTTAACGAACCCAAGTTGCCCAGGAAACGACTCAAACTCCCATTCCGCTCTCCCCTTCAAGAAGTCTTAACTAATCGCAGACACGGCAACCCTTGTCATGATGTCTGCAGATGGATTTCTTCAATTCCCTCTCATTTCCCTAACTTGAATGACTCGTCATTTACCCACGCCTCGTCAATGAACTCGCCAACTTCTCTGATTCATTCTCCTCTTTGCACCCCATGTTTCTTGCTTCTTGCCCCACACAGATGATGGTCCATCCATGGCATTTCTTGGCACGTCATCAAGGATGGTCAACCAAACCCTTTTGACTTTTATAGCTGTTCATATTCTTCCCTGGTGCATGATGCGTTTGATCTTCCGGAAACATGGCAGTTCTAATACCAATCAGGAGCTAATCACGGGAGTTAACTATCGTCTTTCATATTTTTTCCTTACTGTTTCCATTAGGAATGGGAACGAAATTACGGAGCTAATCTGAAAAGCAAAGAGAAGCAGAAGATTTCAAACTCATCGGCAATTAGTTTTCACAGAACTGTCAGCAGAGAAGACGGAAAAATTATGAATTCAAGTGAGAATAATGCATCGCTACCTTAAATTTCGATGCGTCCCACTTGAGACTTATGTGATTCAAAGACTTCGGGGCATTATACTCACAAGAACCGACGTTGATTGGCCCATGCTTTGTGTGTTTCAACTTTGGGCTCATAGTCATAGTGGACTAGAATCACTGCAAAATGTTGGGTCAAAAGACATCGGAACTAAGACAAAAACGTGGTGTTTAAACTTGGCATCCGCCTAGATTGCAGCTTGATTAACCCACAAACGTCAAACCATATTGAACGCCATATGTCAACAGCTCAATTTCCGCGGCCGCAGATTATAGGTGGTTATGTACCAAATGCCCACAACTATATTATAATCCCAGGAAATGAAAAATGTTTACCAAATGATACCTAACACACTGCCCCAGAAGTAAGTTTCGTGCTTCCTTGGACAAAACGGAAAATTGATATGTACCTAAACTAAATATATGTGTATGTAGTGAGCATGAACCGATGCATCCAGTTCAAACCTAGAACTGCAGCGTACTAAATTTGAATCCCATGTACTTTTGTGAAGGAAGAAGCTATACCCACAGAAGTTTTTAGGTGACTATTCTTATATTCCATGTTGTGCACACTTAGTGGTGGATTCGGGACAGATCCCGTTGTGTACATGGAATGACTGGGAGGGCCTACATAATACGTCAGAACCATGAAATTTGTGCATCTTGGTAAACCAGCAAATGTAACTAACCAAAACTGCTTATATTTTCTTCAACTGCTGGAACTCCTAAAGTCAGCTCCACCTGCTCATTTTTCCTTCTTGTTTCTTCGGAGTCACTCTTCTAGTCCATACCTCATCTGTCTCATTAGCTTGATAACTACATTCTCCAATTATATCTCCCCTATTGCTTCTTCTTCTTCTCTCTCTCTCTCTCTCTCCTGACAAACACATCAACTCCATTTCTCTCTATATATATGTTGCATGACTTTGTTCTTACATGCACAAACCCATTCGTTTCATAATCCATACCATTATCTACAGACTGGAGACTTTCTCTAGCCTTGCCTTACTCTTCTAACTCAGAAGCAAAATGTACTTGCAGAAGCTCCAGTTTTGCATCTCCATCATCTTAATCACCTCCTCATCGTTCTGCTTCAGCAGCCACAGAAATGACCTGCTCGATACCAATAATCCTTACCGTGAATACGACCCAATGGCCCGCCTCTCCTCGACTAGGACTGCCCGCAGGGATCGAATTTCCTATTATGACTCTGACTTATGGAGGCAGCTCATGCTAAAACGGAGTCGATCTGCCTCTTCATCAACTTCACTTAAGATGGTGAACGTAAATGACTATGGTGCTAAGGGAGATGGAAGTGACGATACCGAGGTATATAAATGCACAAATGTCCCCCTCATCTTAATATAGTTTTGTTGACTAAATATATTGTTTTTTCCTCTTCCGGTTCTTCTATCTGTATGATTTATGCTGAAACTCTTCGCGGGGAAGTAACAGTCAAGTGCTTTGGTTATCCATATAGGCATTCACGGAAGCCTGGAAGGCTGCTTGTTCTGCTCAGAGAGCTGTTCTAGTAGTACCTCAGAGTAAAACCTATCGTCTTAAGCCCATCACATTCTCAGGTCCTTGCAAATCTGACCTCACAGTAAAGGTGAGTTTTATGCGATGTGCACATCTCAATGTGCCATTTATGCTGGTATAGACTAATGTATCACAAAAAAATCAGGGAGTTGTATTCACGAGAAACTGTAAAGAACTCAATGTCTTTCAGTTGTTATGGTATCAATTGATGAATATACATCCAATCGATACGCTTATTTCTCTCGTCTTGTGTGAACACCTTTCTTCTTCATATCTATTTACATGTTTCAGATTTATGGAACAATCGAGGCTTCTTCTGACCAATCAGACTACGAAAAAGATCCAACAGAATGGCTGAAGTTCGAAAACTTGGAAAACTTGAGAGTAGAAGGCGGTGGCTACATAAACGGCAATGGAGAAACTTGGTGGCAAAAATCCTGCAAAAGGAACCCAAAATTTGTGAGTCATTGTAGCTGGCGTCCTTTTCACTACATTTGTTAATTGACCTAGATTTCAGTATGCACTAACACTAGCAATTCCTCTCTTCTTCCTGGAATGTTATGATGCAGCCTTGCAAGGATGCACCAACAGTAAGTTCTTCGATCTGCCCATGATCAAAGACATCTCAATCTAAATTCATATGGAGAAGAAGTTTCATATCGTCTGGATTTCCTAAGAAGAATTATCTTTGCAGGCGTTGACATTCCAAGAATGCAACAATCTGGGGGTAGCTGATTTATCCATTAAAAATGCACAACAAATGCATCTTGTATTCAAAAAGTGCGTGAATGTAAGAGCAGTGAACCTCCAGATAAATGCTCCGGAGGAAAGCCCAAATACCGATGGAATTCATGTCACGGAAACTCAAAATATCCTCATTGGACAGTGTGTCATTGGGACAGGTATAACAAACGGACACCAGTTTGGCATGCCCATATTCCGGCTCTGGCTCCAATATTTCTCTACCAACAAAATGTGAACAATGTCCTCACTTCCACAAATCATCGATTCCAGTTAAACTAAACCTTAGCTGATAATTTTATTCCTGATGTTCTTGTTTCAGGGGATGATTGCATTTCTATAGTAAGTGGGTCGACAGATGTTCAAGCTACGGATATAACCTGTGGACCAGGCCATGGCATCAGGTTTCCTATTAAAGTCCTAACTATGATAAACGAAATATATACTCCTACTTTAAAGAAATATATATTCTACACCTCTTAACTGCTCCTCCTACTATGATGTACTCAAAGTTCATATCTTATCTATTTATATACAGCATTGGAAGCTTGGGAGCCGATCATTCGGCTGACTATGTTTCAGATGTCCTAATAAATAGAGCAAGACTTTCAGGAACCACAAACGGTGTGAGAATAAAGACTTGGCAGGTGAGATCAGGGCAATGGATCATCATTTGTATTTTTTTGGCCAGGCTATTGACATGCTTGATCGTGCACTTTTTTCCTTGCGTGATTCCACTAGCTATAGGGTTCAAATTATTAGACGGTACTTCGTGTATCTATTTCAATTCTCCTGCTTTGCAAAACCGTAAAAGGGGAGACAAGGAAGGGATAATTTATTTTTGATTCGAGGTAAGTTTGGCATAATGGAATTGCTTTTTGACTTGGTGTGGGCTAACAAGTATTTGTTAACCAAACTCTTTGACTTGCGCTTAGAACAACTATAATAACTTCGTTAGTTGCATGGATGACTTTAGCATATTCATCCCGACTTCAAAGGGTTTAGAAAGTTTATGAGCGGCATAATCTCGATCTTGACCCATATCTCCATCCAGGGAGGATCAGGGTATGCGAAAAACATCAGATTTGAGAACATTGCAATGGACAACGTGGCCAATCCCATAATCATAGACCAGAACTATTGTGATAAAAAGAAGCCGTGTGGACAGCAGGTAATAGAACATCTGTGCACCTATCTTCTTCTATCTTACTTGACTGGTCATGATCAGCTACTCATTACCATGATTGACTGATCGCTTGATCGCTATCTGGTGGCATGGTAGGCCGCAGCCGTTCAAGTTACGAACGTGGCTTACAGGAATATCAGAGGAACCAGCGCTTCAGAAGAGGCCATAAAATTCGACTGCAGCAGGAACCATCCATGTCAGGGGATTTTCTTGCAAGACATCAACCTCAGAAGCGAATCTTCAGTTGCGAGCTCTGAAGCTTCTTGCTCAAATGTTAAACTTACCCAAACTGGAATAGTCTCCCCTCACTGTGCCTAAAGGACAAAGGGAAGGGACTGCTATCATTTGTCAGCGTTTACATAATTTGGCCTTGTAAATGTGTGTTTTATCAATTAGAATGGCAGAGTAACCTCGAGCTCTACATTAAATAAAAACGTTTTTCATGCAACTTTTTTTTTTTTCGGAATTTCCTCTAAATTATGAAAGCTCTTTAGGTGAAGTGGGGATGAGAAGTGGATAGAGTAGGGATACTTACCCCGAAGAAAGAAGAGCTCTTCCCACATAATTAGCGCACGAATCGATTCTATATCCAGAGGTGCTGTTATATTAAGGATGTCACCAACAAAAGCCTATTACTCCCAGACAGTGACACATTAACAGCACCAGCAGGGTTTCCCGTAGTTTTCTCAGTTGAGGCATGGTTTTGAATTTCAAGGTTCATTCCCATCAGAACACAGGACTTTTTGGAGAAAAATTGTCATTTTCTAAGGTACAGGACATCTTCAGACATGACTTAACACCCCCATATGGCCGTGTTTTCTCCAATAACAAGCTCGTCGAATTCGAAAGGTAGACATTGCACAAGGCACTTTGTTAAAGCTGCTTGTAAACAGTTGATATATACTAACCACGTACATATATCTATAATCCATTATTTTGAGAACATTATCGAGCTTCCACGGCGGAGCACCCATCTATTTGAACATGAATTTGCTGGGGCCGTCCCCAGTTAATAGCCAGGTTAGGTTGTTATGATCCTCACTCGTTAGGAATTCTGTCGAGGATTCCAATTCAGGCTTGCCTAATTGGTCTTAAACAGCTTAAATTCTCATATGATCTCTCTGCCATCTGAGTAAGAATCAACCCTCAAGAAGTCCTCACATGGATCAACCGGAGCTATTCAACCCAGTTGATTCCACAAAATTTCCTGGTCTTGTTCCACGTGATTTTAGGGTCTTGCAATAAGACCTCTTCTGCATCCCCGACTAATTTGTAGGATTATCCTATGACATGTACCTCAAAAAATTTTCCTCCCACCACCCAAAGCTAATTTGCATAAACAGCAGAGCTGACGAACAAGAGCCTTTCCATGTAGTTGAAACATAATAGCTAAATGCAGTCGAAGCTACTGTAAAAACATATCCAGAGAATTAGCAATTGAAAGTTACAGTTTACCAAGAAAAACCTAATGAGAAGATGGATAAGTTAGGTACAGCGAGATACGTATCCTGGAAGGCGTGTATGTACATAAATATATCAACATTAACCTGATAAAAGCGCCGTTATTCTCAAATAAGGCTGTCACCCGCTAGCACATCGTGGCTGCTTGCCAAATTATCCTGTGGTTTCTCAGCATCCTTGTTGACAGGCGTCTCTAGCAAATGGCAATAGTCAAAATCAACCCTGAAACAACAGCTTGTTGCCTCACCCAGCGACTCTGCATTGTCCACTACAATCAAGTCATCTTGCTCGCCATATGAATCACAGCTCTTGTCATCACAGGGAAGGCTAACATTTGATTCTGGCATTTCATCCCATAGAGCTTTAAGGAGATACTGTGAATCAGATTTATCTTGAGGTATGAATTTCACATCCAAAATTGGGGCCTTGAAGTCCAATGCACAAGCAGCCTGTGAAGATGTGAGAATGTCATGCAGAATGCCCCCCTCAGACTTTCCATTTGCAACTTCAAAAGCCCTGGTGCAATCAACAGAATCCACTTCCTTCACATGATGAGGACTACCATCAATCTGTACCTGAGGCATCTCATCTTTAACATCAGTATCTTCAGCAGCTAGGACACATCTCCCTTTGCTGCTGGCTTCTTCGGGTTCATTTATCTCCTCTCTCTCATGTTCATCACCTGTAACATGTACATAACATTTTTCTTTATCACAAGGCAGCTGATAATCACTTTCCTCACCAATTTTCTCAGAGCAACCATCATTTCTAGTAATAGTTCCATCAGTATTGCTCTCATCATCACCGGAAGGTAACTCAGAAGAAATTGAATCCATCGCACACTCCATCCCATCAGTCAAGCAGACAGAATTTTGTGCTCCATCATATGGTATTTCAGGTGAAGTTCTCTCATCAAAATTTTCCTCATCTTCATTTGAGAACTCGGGAGCCTTGACAGCCAGTGACTGTCTATAATTTGGAGGGCAAATCATGATAGAAGACGCAAACCCAGCAAGGGCAGATGCTAAGGCATCATCTATTGACAATGCAGGTCTACGATTTTCCTTTGGAGAGTCAGCAACTTGCTGTAACAAATGGCTTTCCTCATCATCCTCTCCCTGTGGAAAGTCTGGAGCCAAAATGGTAAGACTTGGAAGCAATTGGGAGGTATTCACAGTGTCACAGGTTTCATCAGGTGGAACAGATAACATATCTGAAGAATCGCTGTCAGAATGAGATTCTCCACGATTACTTTCATACAAGGAAGGGATATTTGACTCACTAAAGGAACATTCTGGGGCTGAAAATCTCTTGCAAGTCTGCAGTCCTGAACTCACCACTTTGTGGTTAATCACTTCAAGTTGCTCCTCTACCCGTTGCAGCCTCGCTTCGATGCTGCTAATTGGCTTAATCATATTTTCTTCAAATCTCAAGAAGAGACTTTCTATTCTGCTAACTCGAGAAACAAGCTGTTCTAGGACATTTTCAAAACGACTGAAAGAATCATCCTGCTGCCTATTAGTATCTGTTTCTCGTACAGTTTCCTGAGCTGGTTCAGAAATAACCCTATCCATATGCTGAGTATCAAAAATGCCAGTAGCATGTCCATCTCTATTTGCAACATCAGCTGTTACAGTTACTTTCGAACTCAGATTGGGTTCTGTTGTCTCTGAACCAGCAGGTGGGCACTTCTGGATATCCCTCACATCAAGAGCATCCTTATCCTGTACTTGGCCAGCCATTCTCGTTTTAGATAACTGCAGGAGGCTAGGCACAAGCATAGCCATAAGCGAAGTTCCAGCTGTAGTTCCCAATTGCCTGTCCTCATCTTCAGAGTTAGATTCAACAGGTTCAGCAAACAAATAGATTTCGTCTATATATACACAATCTCCACTTTGAACTGAGAGCAGACGAATTGTGAGAGATGTGCAGGGGTCTGCATCGGTAATCTCAGCTGTTGCCTCGTAAAAATCCTGAACAGGATTTAACCAGCATCAGAAAAGAAGAGCAAAGGACAAAAATAAAATTGTGATTGTCTTAAGCAGTGATATCTAAATTAAGCAAGTAGAGCCAACTCTTCCTTTAATATGCTGACAACATTCCTTCAATTGTTTTGTGTTCCATTCCTTTATCAAATTTAAAGCTACATCCTATTTCCAAATTTGGATCCATTTACAATCTAATAAGCACCCCAAGCACCTTCAGGTCCTACCTATGTCTTGCCTGCCGTGCAACGTAATAACCGTGAATTACCTTGAGGTCTGGTCTCGACAAATACGACACAATCATAGCTCAGAATCAACTATAGGATACGAGACGATAAAAAAAGGAAACGAAAGGAAGCTACATCTACATACGCAAGAGAGCGAGTCTATTACCATTTTGATAGAGGACTTCAAAGATGTAGCGACATTTGTATTAGTTTCAAACGAAGTACTGGGCGCCTTCACTTCAACCCAATCGTCTTCACCAGCATTCAAATTAATCTCATTTTTGGATCTTTCTTCGGCAAACTCATCCATAGAGTCCCCACGAGAAGCGAGATTAGCTGCTTGAGGAACATCCCCGCCAGAAACTACGTCCCTAACGACAATGCCGCATCGAACCGTACAGAGATACTCATTGCCCGTCCGCCGCTTGGGGGCGTAGTATATCTCGTAAACTCGAGCAGTGCTTCGGACATAAACTTGGCGCACATCGTGTCGCTGAGCGAAACTAACTGCAGCAAACGAATTCTTTGTCACTCATAACCGCGACTAAGGCACTGAAACAATTCTTCTTCGAGGCTTAAGCAAGTAATGATCGGACGGTCGAGGTGAAAAGGACACATAAACCACCACTACATCACATTAACACGAATCGTTCGAAAGCTACTTAAGCCGCTAATCGATGGTCTGACTCGCGTGCTTCAAATCAAGGACAAAAGAATATAATTCAAACGCAATAAAAGATGAAACTTGGAGAAACACCGCGACCGAGCGACTGCATCTCGTCTCATAGTCGTGACTAAATCATGAATCAACTACGCGAAAACGATAGAACCCACACACCAGCACTCGGGAAGCGGCGAGTGAGCCGGAAAGGGCTTACCAGTGATCTCGCAGGGGCTGCGATCGGGCGAGGGAGGGCGCAGGAGGAGAGGAGCTCTCGGAGCTGAGCCGACCGCGCCGTCATCGATCGGAGAAAGAGGCGACTCGACGGTCACCGAGTCGGCGAGACGGCCGGCTGAGACGGTCCAGCTCGTCGCGACGCCGCTCCAATCGGTGTCTTCTCCTCCGGCGACGATCGAGCCCATGATTGATGGATTCTTCAAACTGGGAAGCGATGGAAATCGATCGGCGGCCGTCGCGACTTCGATGGAAATCTGGACGGAAGGAGGCTGGAGGCGGAGGCAGAGGAGGATGGGAGCGTGCGATTGACGTCTAGCGATCTCAGATATCTCAATGGGCCCCGTTTATGAAAATCGGAAGATCTTATATATATATATTACAAAAATTAATGTACTTTAAAAAATTGAGATGGAAATATGAAAATCCGACACTTCAGGAAAAAAAAGAAGAAAAAAAAGAGTCGTAATATCCCCTCGGGAAAAATCTTCCATGAACCTCCTTTTTTATTTTTTATTTTTACCATAGTTAATCCAGTAAGTTAATTTAAAATGTTCCTTTTTTCCTTTAAAACCAATTCAACAAATAACAATTTCAATTTCCATTTGCTCACCTTATCCATGAAACGGTGAGACGGACACGTTCAAATGATCCCTGTATCATTAATGAAACCCAATAAATTGCTCGCATCCCCCTTAAATCAACAAGAGCGTATGACCGTGAATGTGTAAAGGTATTTTTACAATGTGTGATAGACCTAACAATAATCACTAGTATTTTTTTAAGGAATTTCTAATTAATTTGCTCGATTAACTTTGGTCAACAAAAATAGGTTAGATGGTAGAGATAAGCAGGTTTGCTTGTGAATGATATTCCATCACTTAGTTATCTCAAATCGCTAGCGCTTTTTAATCTTAAGTATGAACTTTTCTTATTTTCGTCAAGGTGAATCTCTCTCATTTTACAAAAAACTAAGTAGACCCAATTTCTTCTTTCAAAAAAAGGACACCTCTATTTTTCCGAATTTATAGATTTTTTTTTCCTTGGGGCAAAGTGTGTGATCTTTTCCTTGCAGAAAGAAGATAAATGATTTTCCACAAGATGCATCTTATCTAATGAACCCGATTTGCCATGTTTTCCCTGGCACGCACGTTTTTCCTTCATTTCTTCTATTTATGTAATGCAAGCGTGACTCCTATTTTGTAAATAATTCATGTGTGATGTCATAATCGTGCTATACTTCTAACGATAGTCGTTCTCATCACCATTTGAAAAGTGAAGGTGATTAGAGGATGTATGTTCATCCACCAGTTGCCTCCACATGTCTAGAAAGTTCAATGGCAACTATTTTCGGTTCAAATCAAAATTATGCATTGGATCAAACAAACAAGTAGACCGCCTTTCCACTTCTCTAATGGAAGGCAATAGATATCCTTCTCAGCTTCTCCCCATGGTCCATCTTTTATCTTTTGATTCTATTCGGACGCCCTAGATCGTCTGCGATAGCACGAAAAAAGAAAGGGAACGCTATCGATCGGCTTCGTCGGCTGATCACATTAGGTTAAGGCCCATCGGCGTGATGAAGTTTGAAGTCGCTAATGACTTCTTTAGGATGATTCTTCTTTTGTCTCGCTAACTAACCAGAAGAGAGTACGGTTTTTGGGAATTCAGTTGCCCTCACACAGCCTCTACTGAATAATATCTCCACGGCTAAACATAATCACAGCTGCTACGTTGACCTCCTTTTGGCAAGTGTGGGGGAGCAGATGAGACTCATCGTCTCAAGAACCTCATCATTACTTTCAGAAACTACAAAACCAATTTGAAAATTGCAAACACCAGGTGATACAGACAAGATAACCATGACCACTTGTCTGATTATACAGTAATTGATCACAAATGGGACAGCAGATGACAGTGCAGACAGACCACCTTCCAAAACAGTGGCAACAGATGACCTATCTAACTAATCCCTCTCCTTTTCCTATCGACTTTGGTATTAGAAGATATCTGAGGGAGCTGTTGCACAAACAAAGGAATGATGATTATGCATATAACGCCTCTTGTTCTCTTTCCTTGTATGGAGGAGGCAGCACGTCTTTTTATGTTAGCGAAAGGGTTTTCTGAACCGGATGGAACCTCCGCAATAGGTGCCTCCAGCACAGAGTCGGAAATTGCATCGTGTGTCTCCTCAAAGAAAGACTTCATCGTCTACAAGGTACCAAGACTGCATTAGAATTAATCAAATGGTCAGAATAAAGGACACAAAAGTTTGATATCATCTAAAGGAATAGCCTAATGTACATACGTGCAGTGCAATGCTGAAAGCTGCATCAGCTTCCGCTTCCACAAACCATTTCCAGGCTCTGAATGGAAAAGACCAAGCAAAGGCCGCAACATGTTAACAATAGAATTATTGATAAAGCTTCGTCTTGGCCATATAAGAAACAGATGATCTATCACGCCCGGCAACATTCCAACAGCAGAGAAGCAGGAAATCTGCTTCCAAATGCTAATGATGGCTTTGCAGCAATAAATACTATGCGCAAGAATTTAGTTTATCCGTGACAGATTGTCTCGGTACTGGACTACTCTCGACAAGGTAACGCTCACAGAAGTGACCCATACAATGCCCATAGCTGAAACATCAGCTATAAATGGCCTAGCCTGATGGATCTTAGATTTTTCCAACGGTGTTCTTCTACACCTCCAATTCCAGGCCCGCATCACGCACACAGTGTTCATCGTGATTTTTCAAATTTCTCTTTGTTGTTGATAAGGTTTAGTGCAGAAGGTTAGGGACTGGATTTGCATTGCATCGAATTTGTGCTTTGGTTTGGTATTCTGGTTGCTCGCCGTCTGAAGTTCTGAGCTAGTGTTCGATTTGCTTTGATGCGATTAATTTGCACATTTGTCGCAAAGGAATGAAGCTACTACATTGAGGTTGGGTCATGTTCTAAACTGTACTAACTCTATCCATCGTGTGATGCTTTAAGATAATATGTTTTCCTTGTCTGAAGAGTAGTTAAGACTCGGCGTTTGCTCTTATCGATCAGGAAAGAATAGAACCTGCAAGACAATGAAAAAGAGAGAAATGTGAATGAGGCTAAAGCTAAAATTGGAATCAAACAGCGTTAAAGCTCGAAGGTAAGAAGCACCAGATGACAAAAGATGACTCTCTCTCTCTGAGTAGTTAAGACTCGGCGTTTGCTCTTATCGATCAGGAAAGAATAGAACCTGCAAGACAATGAAAAAGAGAGAAATGTGAATGAGGCTAAAGCTAAATTTGGAATCAAACAGCGTTAAAAGCTCGAAGGCAAGAAGCACCAGATGACAAAAGATGACTCTCTCTCTCTCTCTCTCGATCTCGACTTCTAACTGGTAGATCATCAGGGATGCTGGACAGTGACGTGTGCGATGACAATGCTTGAATGAGAAGAGAGGTTAAAGATAAAAGAAGAAAGGCCGAAGTGTGATAAAGAATAGAACGTACATACATCCCTGACAACAGTCAATGCGCTATGATTTTCATGCCTTTAATTTACATTCCACGAGTTTCTCGCCCACTCCTCCTGTTCCATACTGACATCAGCTTGAGTCCTGTTGCTTCTAACTCCTTTATAACTTCTCATTGCTTGACACTCGGTTGCATGAAGCAAGACGTTCATTCCTATTGGATCGTATATAGATTTCAAGGTATTATCGACTCTCTGCCATCAATAGTCACCTTTCTCTGTTATTATATTTTCCGGCTTGCATATCTATTCAATCATTGTTGCCTTATCGTTATACTCTAAATAGCATCGACACTGGCACGCGATATATTGACACGTCATTTCTCAAAAAATGAAGAATTCCGACACGTTGGGACTCGTTGTATATCAAATGTATATTTTTATATATACATGAAAAATTATCACTCTTATGGTTATTTCAATTAAATTAGTTTGATTCAAATCCACAAATAAATCAATAATTAAAAAAGAGCCCATAATGAATTAACATTTTGATCCCTAATTTATTGAAAATGTTTAAAATTGACCCGGCCGTGTCGGGATGCTAAACTTGCGTGTCGCTAGCGTGACCGGAGCATTGATCACATGTTGGATGTCTGACACATGTTGACCACGTGTCGGTTGCGTGTGGACGCGCGTCCGACACCGACAGGAAGGCCTATGGAGAGTGTCCGTGCTTCCTAGGAGGTAATTTTCATGCTGACTAAAAGATTTCCTTCCAGGATCTGGGGAGAGAGTGAGGATCGAATGGGAAGTACGAAAATTATTGCAGAGGCCAAGAATTTATGGATGAAACTCAATCTCCGAGGGGCGATCCTTACGAGCCTATCTCTGCAAGTCTTTCTCATCTTTTTTGCACCCATGCGAAAGAGGTGGTCAAACAGGTGGTTCACGATTCTCATGTGGTCGGCTTACTTGGTTGCCGACTCAGTCGCTATCTATGCCTTTGGACTCATTGCCAAAGCCCAATTCAGCGGTTGTACTTCAAACTCCGAGGCCGATGCTTATGGCGACCTTTTGGCATTTTGGGCTCCATTTCTGCTGCTACACCTCGGAGGACCCGACACCATAACCGCTTTCGCACTCGAGGATAATGAGCTGTGGCGGAGGCACTTGCTTAATCTCTTATTCCAGCTAGGCACCGCATGCTATGTGTTTTACCAATCCCTCCCCAGCGACAAGCTGACTGTCCCCACCATCCTCGTGTTTATTGGAGGAACCATAAAATATATAGAGCGAACACGTGCTCTGTATCTTGCCAGCTTCAGTAAATTCCGTGGTTCCCTGCTTCCGTCTGTTGGTTTTGAACGGTATAGCCATGTTCCGATAGAGATGAAGCGGAAGCCCAATATCGAATCCCGAGATGCTGGAGAGCAAAATAAAACCGATTTGGACGACAGACAAGTGATAATAGCCGCATTTTTTTACTTCACAACCTTCAAAGGCCTCCTTGTGGAACTCCCCTCCGCTTTAGTCAAATGAACAATAGCTTCAAATTTTTCGGGAGGATAACCGCAAAGGATGCTTTTCGGGTCATTGAGGCTGAGCTCAACTTCTTTTATGATGTTCTTTATACCAAGGCTGCCGTGGTTCACTGTCCAACAGGGTACCTTTTCCGAGCTATCTCAATTGGTTCCGTCGTTACTGCTTTTGCACTTTTCTATGTCCTGAACAAGCATGGTTTTCACGAATATGATGTACGGATTACATACACCTTGCTCCTTGGAGCTGTTGGCCTGGAATTTGTAGCTCTTGGTAGGCTCATTTGCTCTGACTGGACAATTGCACGTTTGGGGAGATTTGAAAAACATCCTATAGGAACCTTCGAGAAGTTCCTCCTCAAATTCAAATCCGAAAGCTCACCATTTGCATTGCATATACTACATGCTAGGTGGTCTAGATCAATCTTCCAGTACAATTTGATAGATTCTCGGCTGAGAAGGTGGCCAAAATGGATTGAGAAACTCCTTGATTGCATCTGTCTCGGGGAATTGTTTGATGACTTGAAGTCTGGACAACGAAAACCATACAGCGACAAATTAGGTGAACTGATTTTTGATGAGCTGAAACGGAAGGAATTGTTCGCAGAAAATTTAGAAAGCACAAGGGAGATATGTGCTGCTCGAGGTAAATGGGCTCTGGAGCATTCTGAAACAGGGCAAGATTGCACAAACTTGCTTCCATTCGTCCGTGATGTCGATTATGATGAGAGCCTTTTACTGTGGCACGTTGCCACCGAGCTTTGTTACAATACTGACACTGATGAAAGTACCAACTTGAACACTGATCGTGGAAACAGTAAGGTCTTGTCGGATTATATGCTTCATCTTATGATCAAACAACCTGATATGATGTCTGCAGTGGGTGGGTATGGCGAAATAAGGTTCCGGTACACTTGTGATGAGATGGACGAGTTCATCAGCAAAAATCTCTCTGATGGGAGCAAAACGAAGATAACGAAGGAAAGTGCGTGCAAACGTCTCCTCTCTGTTGATCCAGTTGTGAGGTCACCTTCAGCGAAAAAAGAAAGGATCACATCGGTGCTTCATGATGCCCTTATTCTCGCTAGGGTATTGCGGGATATTGAGAAGGAAAAGAGGTGGAAGATCATGAGTGAAGTGTGGGTGGAATTGCTGGGGTATGCTGCGATCCATTGCCGACCTTACAATTATGCTCAACAACTGAGTAAAGGAGGAGAACTTGTCACCTTGGTTTGGCTATTGATGGCACAGCTTGGCTTCTATCGACATTTGGGAGCAGCCGTGTCTCCAAGGGATGCCCTATAATTGAGGTAATATAATTGCTCGGGGATCTCACCTCGCCTTTTTTAACACCCTTGTTTATCTGCTTCTTGTACTAATAAGCGTGCTGCTGATTTGCTCTGACTGCACATCGTCCTTCCTGAAAAAAAAATAAAAAGAAGTGTCCTTCCCTGTAAACTCCAGCTGTTCAATTTCTATAATATCCGTACACTTCTGTGAACCAAATGAGAGAAGCTCGCACAGATTACATCCGAGTGCTCTGATTTAAAATTCGGATCGCAAGTTTAATGTTGTACGTTAATATAAAGTAACATTTTTAAGTAAGAAATTATTGAATGTCGGTCACCTCGTCTTATAAAGACATATTATGACTAAGCTGAATTTACTATAAGAGCAAGATGTGTCGAAAAATATGCAATCGAACAATAAAATAAACACAAAAAAGGAAATAAATCGGATGTTGAATTTACGTTATTCGGTCTACACGGTCTACTCCACGAAGAGAGTAGCACATAATTCCACCATAAATCAAGCGATACGATGGAATTATGTGCTACCCTCTTCGTGGAGTAGACCGCGTATTTGGTCAAATCCCAAACTTTACCCAATAGCTCGCACGATATTTGGCCGTCACAATTACTTGCAAAATAATCTCTCCCAATCTCACATAGTAGTACACAAAATCTTACCCCTTCAACGCCCTCAAATTGATTCAAGATGTAGTTCACGAATAAGCCGTACCTTTAGGGCCCAACTATTGCGCACGCAAGGCACACCACTATGTACCAGCGACCTAAGTAGCACTGATACGTGACACAACACAATACAACACGATCGCCCGATAAGTCATTTTTCAAAAAATAGAGAAATTCGATACGTTGGGACACTTTGTATATTTAATTTATATTTTTATATATACATAAAAAATGATCATTTTTATGATTATTTCAATCAAATTAATTTGATTCAAATCCATAAAATAAATAAATAAATAAATAAGAGTGTCGGTGTCCGACACATGTTCGACACGACACAGAAATCCCCGGAGAGTGTATGTGCTTCCTAGCCAGCGACATGAAGACCAAAGCCCAAGATTGAATATAAAAATATATTTCCAACTAAATTAGGAAATCTTGTGGCTGACTTCTAAATTAAACGAGGAAAGTGATTTTCTTGTTTTGTTAGGAAAATTAGTCTTGGACTCTTTTGGCATGTCACGTACGAGAGTTGCACATCACGTCGCATTTTCGTGCACTATTAGATCAGGTTTCATTTTTATTTTTTTTTGGTCGAAGATCAGGTTTCATTCAATGGCTCAAATTCAATATATATTTTAACAATCTCTACATTTGCTCAATGTTTAAGTCAAGTTATAATCTCTTCGCTGGAACCTAATAACTATTACTCTTCCACGGCCCCTCATGGGCTCAACTGCCATAGAGATCTTCCAAGTCCAAGATACATTTGAATTTCACCATAATCGTGGACTTTATCAAGACACCAACTCTACCTGCAACATTAACCACCACACAAGAATTCGCGGACACAACCACCATTGTATCAATAGCCATCAAAAGATCAAACTCCGATCTTGTCAAACTTAGCAGCTCTAATCTCTATTGGCTCTACAGGTAGAGCCTTGCCGTCTGTGTTAATTACCAAGCTAATAAACTCTACATCAAGAGTTTTGGTTGCAACTCCACTTTGAGCTAAAAACTATCCAAATTTTTATAAACTTTGCCACAATCACTCCTACTCAAAAGTATTGGAGACTCGTCAAATGTAACTTCTTTGCGAACAATGGGTAAATTTAATTCCAAGTGCCACAACCGATAACCCCGCTCAACTTGTACGTAGCTTAGAAATATGCATTTTCTTACCCTTCCATCGAGCCTATCATAACACACTCAAACATAACATGAGTATCAAATATTATAAAAACAAATAATCTGCAACTTTACCTGCCACACTTCTTTGGGCTTCAACACTCAATCACAATCGAAAGGGATCTAGCTTACTGTTACTAACTGCATCGCTAGGAATTTCCTACAATGCCATCACTAGAAAGAATTTTATGAGGCATTTTTAGTAATGTACTGCTCATCAACTCTGCAACCTATTATATAGTTCATTGCCACTAATGTGATGTCTCACCATACCCTCCTTCATGTAGCATTCGTTTAATAGCTCCGAACAAAACTCCATGCTACTATAAGTCTGCAAATGTTCGATCATCTTACTAATCTTCTTTTTTATAAAAGTTCTCAACTGTCCGATCCTGACAGCAATATCTAACTGATACCTCAACGCAAACAACCAAGTCCTTGACTGGCCTTGATATCCAATCGCATTAAACTAAGCTCCATCACTTTATTTGATAAAATATACATGATAGCGCGATGAAGTTTTTGAAATCACTATTAATTTTTTTAGGATGATACTTCTTTGTCTCTCGAATTAACCAAAAGAGATGATGGCTCTTGGGAATTTAGGTCAGCTCTTTTTGGCAAGTTTGGAGAAAAAATGAGACTACTTGTCCAAAGAACCCCATGATTACTTCAAAAACAACAAAAACAAAGTGAAAGTTGCATATACCAGGTGATCCAAACAAAATAACCATGACCACTTGTTTGATTATACAGGACTGAATCACAAATGGAACATGGGATGACGGCGCAGACAGGCCACCTCCCAAAATAGTTGCAAGTCTCTCTCCTTTTCCTATCAACTTTGGAATTGAAAGATATTTAAGAGAGCTGTTGCACAAACAAAAGAATATATAAAGGGAAATTCCAAACAATGACCTCAAGTGCTCTCATTTTTCTACATAAGAGCTTGAAATGGCTATGTTAGTTTTAAAAAAAGGCTTGACTTTCTAAATGATTAAAGGCATTTTCATCTTTCATCTTTTTTTTTGGATTTTTTCTATTTTTTTTATTTTTTTCCTTTTTTCTTTCTTTTTTTTTCCTTTTCATCATTTTTTCTTTCTTCTTCACCAATAGCCAGCAACCGACCACTAGCGATGCCCGAAGAGGGTTAGGTGAGGGTGACCCTCACCCAATCTGGCGAGGCCGCGCTTGCCTGTGACTGCCCTCACTAGATCTGGGCGAGGGTCGCCTCACCGAGGCGAGAGCAACCTTGCCCAGGTGAAGGTCGTGACTCTCTTAGACGAGGGTTGCCTCACCCTTGACCGGCCAGAATATTTAGCCGGAATAAAAAAAATAATTTAAAATTAAAATTGTCTTTGGACGATTGTGTAGCCTAATCTATGCTAAAGAAGAAAAGTCACTAGCGCCCCTAACTCCTTTTATTCATTATGTGTAGCCTAAGCTATGCTAAAAAATTATAATTGATTCTTTTTTTAATTTTTTGGTGATCTTTTTAACTAAATCATTTTTACTTAAAATTTTAGGCCAATCTTGTTTATTAAATGAATTGAACTATCTATTACAAGTTCGAGACTAAATAGGATATCGGTCTTTTGCCACCGTCTTTGTGAGCCTTGGCTGCCTCCTCCATGAATTGCCTCGCATGGCCATCGTCGATGGTGTCGGTTTTCAACATTCATTACATTTGTTCACACAGTGTACGCTCAAGCAATCCATACATTGAACAAAGTTCAAACAAATCAATCAAAGAGTGGCCTCGAGGACGGCCTTTAGAATTCATGCACTTCAAACATCCTAAACCCCTTAAATGACTACAATTAATTAATTAATGGTTAACAATAATTGATCACCATTTGTATTCCCATAATGATGGTCAAAGTCAACTAACCTCTAAATCCGGTTCTAGGTGATTCGAATCGGTCACTAGCCGAGCATGCATCACATCTATCCATTCATCTAGCAAAATGCATGCATAAGCATCAAAGTACACATGCATTTAGGCCAAATGGCTTTGATTCTCAATCAATCACACAAAGGGAAGCGAACAATTGAAGGGTCACTTATTCAATTATAGTTCAGATTTCAAATTGATTCTGTTTAGACCCAGTCAACCTATCGAAAAAATTCCAATTAACATGTTCAAGTGTCATTAGAAAGCTCAAGATGTGACACTTCAAAGTTAATTTAGACCCCTTGAACGGTTCTAAACCAAAAAAACCCGAAAATTGCAATTCAAACTTGACATTAAAATTCGACCCTATTTTAACTTGTGATTTGAAAATAGCGGGAAAATACCAAACTAAGTCAAATATGCGTCAAATTATGCAAAGAGTTAGGAAAACGTGTCCTTAACAATTTTCATGTTTTGAAGTTTTTCTTAAACCCCATGATTTTTCTGAGTAATTCAATTTTCGCCCAGGACTCACTTGAGAACAGTTTTCAAAGCCACACTGATCTTATCCAATTAATTAAGAACCCAATGAACAAATTTTTAGTTTTGAGTTTATGCACAAAAAAAAAAAAGGATCTCAAGCTCACCAAAATTGCAAAATACGTTGGGACATTCAAATCTTGAGTGCAGAGACCAATAGGCACATTGGTCAGACCTTTGAACAACCAAACGAAATTCAATTTTAATGAAATTGATATTATTAGAAAGATCAAAATCGTACTCACAACTTTCAAGAAGAGGGCATGTCAATATTGTTGAGGAAAACTCCCTACCGATTTTGAAGTTGACAAAACCTTCCATAATATTTGTAAATCGATACTTATTACGAACCTTCTCATTTCGAGAATATATGTTACGGAAGCTAAGAATGAAGTTTTTCAAATTTTACAAGTTAAGAAGAATTATTTAAGTTCCGAGATATTTTCCGACGCAGAAATAATTCAGACTTTATAAGTTCTGAAGACCCACAAAGCTAAAGTTCCGAGATTCGAAATATTCGAAGGCAGACGCAGGTTTGAAATTTTCGTGCGGACGCAGGAAGCTAAAATTTTCGTATAGATGAAGACGCAGAATAATTCTTGAAGCAACACTCGGAACAAAGAATAATGACTAGTGATCCGCATGGATTTCACAAAAGGAAAGTGTTGATTAGTTCAATCTTAATAAAATTGATTGACAATCAAATACTAAGACAAGAATGCTTTACAACGGACAAAAACTCTACTTTTGGAAACCAAGATTCCGATTGTATGGTCGACCGTAATCGGTGGGATTCAAAATATATCAACTAACGATTTACTCAATCCTTAGTTTACAAATCATCCAAGGTGAAGATTGGAAGATGATCCTCTGCGAGTTGTCCAACGGCTAGTGTGGATGAAGAAGAGTATTTAAGGAGAACATGAGCAAAGCAGAAGGTACAGAGATTCAAGATTCAACAAGTCCAAAGCCCCGAGTTTATTCCAATGCGTTTTTCTCTTGTCGTTTCTAAACTTAAGATCAAGATCTTGAGGATTACTTTGTAAAGAGTGATTGTGTGAGATAAAGAGTCCTATCATACACAATAAATTTCGAGACTCGTAGTCATAAATTCCTCTTGATTACATAGTGAAATCCGGCCCAAGGGTTTGTAAGCGTGGGAGAGAGTGGACGTAGGCTTACCATAATGTCGAACCACTATATATATGTGTGCGATTCTATTTTCCTTATCTCTTACTTTACATTCTGCATTTCTCATTTAATCTAACTTGAATCAATTTTATTCAAACTCTTCTTTTATTTGTTTTATTTCCGCGCAAATTTATAAGTTTTGTTCGGGATCACCTATTCACCCCCCCTCTAGGTGACCCGTGCTAGCCACTTCAATTAATATTTTGAAAACAAAAAATCATAAAAATCGGGGAAGAAGCAAAGGTCGGTCATGAACATGTTATCACAGATTCTAAATCAATAGTTCCAAATTTTATATTCAGATCACGAGAGTATTTTCACTTAGAAAATGATTTTCATTTTCGACGTGCAATCTATCAATCAAAGCTCAGGATGTTTATTTTAATTCTCTAGTTGAGCACTTTGCAAGATTTCGACATTTCTTAGCTCAAATCATCAATCGAAGCTAACTGACTCAGTGAACTACAATTTCACAGAACATGCAAACAATCATCAATCAATCCACAAGCAGTTCTAATCAATTTCTACACAACACATGCTATTAAATCATTATTCTAAGGCCTACAACAGCAACCACAACATCAGCAATGGTCATCATTACTCCACAATTACTTGGCCGATCGAACCTCGACAATCATAGACTAAGCTTAAGTGTTACATACCTTGGTTGATACACTTGCTTAGCTCAATTGAGCTATTCAGCCACCAAATGAACTTCACAAAATGACCGGAAATAGATCACCAAGGTCCGAGCAAATAGAGTAAAGATGAAAGTCAGAATCAAGAATATTGAATTCGGATGATCAATCAAGGAAAATAAACAAAATGAGAAGGTTTCGGCTGCTGTTTGAGCTCCAGTCACTGCAACTTCAAGGAACATTCAAGGAGGCTGGTCGCAAGGATTGAGAGTTGGAGGAACGCTATCGGACAACCGGTTTCAAAGCTTGAAGTCACTGGGCTCGGTATCGGCGTGGAGCACAGTTGAAGACCAAGAGGAAAGTCGGGCCTATCGGTTGCCGTCCAGTGATGCTCCAGTGTGGCTGCACTTGCAAACGACTAGTGGCTCATCACACCACCGAGAGAGTTTGAAAGAGAGAGAGGGTTTTTATCTAAAAATGGCCAATCCTAAAGTTTTGGAGCGAAAAATCCTTATCATGCCAAGTTTGAAATTTAGATCATAGGGCTCCAATTGTTTGCTTTCCCATTAAGCAAACTCCTTATTCGCTCATTTTTTGTCATAAGGATTGGTGACAAGTCAAGATGGGTGGCCATGATTAGATGATAATGAATGGAGATTACTTCTTTAATGATTAATCAATGCTCCTCATTTTGGTCCAAATTTGATGACAATGATTGATGAAATGGTTTTAGAGGCAATTGTGTAATTTTGTACATGGAAAAGGCTAGCCGACCAAGGCTTGATGTGGCTGGGGATGGCCGGAAATGGCTATTCATCGCCAAGTTTCCACTCTCACTGGTCTGACCTATTCAAGCCGGGTTGGACCAGTTCAGCCGATTCTCTAGCAAAAAATTATGTGCAATTTAATCCAATTTGCTCTATGTCGCGACCTCCAAAAATTGACCCCAAGGCACGAGGGGTTTGGTTAATGGATTACTAAGGGTGAACCTAGCTCGAGCTCTCCCAAGCCCATACCAATTCGCGACTTAGATTTAAAACACCGACATGCAAATTGATTTCATCTAGGAGTCGCCACTAATCGATTCTTGGTAGGTCGATTAGACACCCAAGTAAAGCACGGGAGAAAAGCTTCACTTCTACGAACAGGAGATTCAACAGTGCAGGGGCCTTGATTACACTAATTGACTAATTAGTGCCCTTTCTGATACCTAATCTGTTCAATTTATCACCTAACGTGTCCTCGCCAATCGAGAGTCTCAAAATTCCGTTCCGACCAAGCTAAGGGGAACGACAATCGAGATCGAAACCTAAACATGCATGATTAACTAAGTGCAAGGTTAAATTAAACGCTTAATTCAAAGTGTGTGTGAGCAGGGTGGCGTGCAATCAAATATGACATTAATCACACACGGTGGGGCAAGGAAAACCAATTTCAAGACTCAAATGAAACTTCTGATTTTTTTTTTTAAAATTTTTTTATTCTTTTTGGAATTTTCGACAATTTTCAAAATTTTGAAAAAAAAAATAATTTTTTTGAAATTTTTTTTTTTTTCGAAAAATAATCATAAAATAAAATAAAATAAAATAAATTCGGGCTTTTTCTCTTTTTTTTAAAAAAAAAAATAAATTTTTTAATTAATAATTTTTTTAAAAATATTAAAATAATATAATATTAAAACAAAATAAATCGGATCCGGGTCGGACCTCCACGTCCGACCCGGACCGGGACTGACCCGGGCACGCGAGCCTGGGTCCGCGACCGAACCGGGCTCATATGTTGAGCCTGGTAAATCTTTAAAAAAAAAAAAAAGGAAAGGCCCAGCCCGAAACTCCTTCATTAAAAAAAAAGAAAAGCCCAAAGCCCACTAAAATAAAATAAAACAACTCCGGATTTTGGCCCACCCGCGAAAAGCCCAATACATAATAAAACACTAAAGCCCACACACTAAAATAAAACCTACCCGGTCAGACCCGCGACCCGACTCGGCGAAACCCTACCCGGTCACGACCCGACTCTCCGACCCGATTACCGGCGACCGACCCGACTCACGGCCCCCCCCACGCGCACGGACACCGGCCTCCGCGGGCTCCGGCCTCCGCGGCCAATGCTCCACCCCGGTCCACATCGCCGCCCCGGCGAGGGGCGGCGAGCGTCCGTCACCCGGGTCACCGCCGCGGTGACCGGCGATTGACTCGCGGCCGTCCCAGTCCCGACGAGGGACTGGCTGTCCGCGGATCGGCGAGGTCCCGACGCGAGACCGGCTGGCCGCCTCTTCCCGGGGTCGATCAAAACACCAAAACGCGACGAAACGAAAAGGATCGGCTGTAGACATCGTGCAAACCCGCTCGAGAACCGACACATACCCAGAACGCAATGGAAACGGCGACAAATCTCAGAAACGAACTTCGGGCATTCCGTCAAACAGTTGGAGTGCGCGATGAAGAGAGAAGGATTTGAGGCCCGATTGAGGCTCAAACACGCCTAAGATTCACACCAAACAAAGTGAAGACAAGCAGGACCGACTCCGGGGTGTCACGGGCCGGAACTCGCGCGAGCCGGATGGCCGCGAGCTCCGGCCAGTGACCCCCCAAACAAAACAGAGCACAAATAGAAATGGGGGCGGCAGCTACAGTCCCTACCCGACTCGGCGGTGGCGAATGGAGGGCGAACGCAGTAGATCGGGCTACCCGCGCACCTCGCACACCCGCGCGCCGGGATCCTCGGGAGACCGACCCCGAATCAAACCCAAAACGAAACAAAACCCGGCTAGCGCTCGGGATCGGGACCTACCGTGAAGAAAAGGGTTCACCGGGGCTTCGCCGGCCACGGCTGAGGCGCGGTGGTCGTCGACGGGAGACCGTTCGACCTCGGGCCTCGCTCTCCGGACTCTCTTTCGTTCCCTCTCTCTCGGCTCTCTCGCTCTCTCTCTCGGTTGGTCTCCCGCTCACTCTCTCTGGATCTCTCTCTGTGGACTCCCCGTTTCTGCTTCTTCCTCTTCGTTTTTTTGTTTCGCTCTCTCCTTCGGTCTTCGCGTGCTTCCCCCTCTTTCCCCTTCTCAGTCTGCTCTGGCTTCCCTTTTTCTGCCTCTGTCCGCTGAGCTTCTTCTCTTTTTCTTTCCTTCCACTGCTGCGTCTGCTGCTTTTCTTGTCTAGGTCGCTGCAGGGCTCCGACAGAGAAGCAGGCCAACGTTGACTCATTCAACGTTGGCTTTCTCTTTTTTTTTTTTTTTTTTTAAACTATTTTTTTTATTATTAATGACTAACTTAACTTCTTTCTTTTTTTTTTTTTTTTTTTTTTTTTTTTTTTTTTTTTTTTTCCTTAATTTAATTTTTGAAAATAAACATGGAAAATATGTTCTAATAGGTCTTATTAATGCAAATGCACCTAGTACCTATATGCCATGCAGTTTTAATGAAAATATTTTTGGTTTAGGGGTTAAAAAATTAAACCCTAATTTTTTTTGCGATAAAACCCTAGATGATTTAGGCAAAATTTAGGTGTCAACACTCTATACTTGGAATTCCAGGACCTAATTGTAATTTTTTTTTATCAGTTATCAAAGAAATGAGTCAAATTAGAAGAATACAACGCAAATTCAATAATTTGGCTCAATTGACCTCATTATTAACATCTCAATTGAATTAATATGCTCCAATTACATCATGGGTAATGTGAATTTCATCTCAATTGACTTGCCTCACACAAATTGGGGGTTTTCATTCAATTGATGCTATTTTTGTTCCCAATTATTAAAATTGATCAATGAAAACCAATTGATTTGAAAAGCACTCAATTGATTCAATTGAATGGTCTTAAAACACTCCAATGTACACAAATTGAACTTCACATGATAACTCGAACTAAACTCCAAAAGGAAATTGAAATTTAATCGTCAGATTGAACCTTTCGACCAAAAAAAAATTGTCAAATGGAACCTCAATCAATCAAATTAACCCCCAGATTTGAATGGGTCAAGGTGAATTGCATCAATTGGATCAAGTTAACTTTACTTTGTAAGTCTTTGATTAACCAAATTAGTCAAATTGAATCAAATTTGTGTAAATTTGTCAAAATTAATATTGGATTTTTGTTGCATCTAAGAAAATAGATTCATTTGTGGTTTAATTATGTAATTCATGAAGAACCAATCGAAACCACTAATTGGGGCTCAAATTGATGTTTTCACCTTTGGCTTGGAATATTGATCTCCTAATCAAATGTCATGAAGGAAACTATCATAAAAAAATAATTAGAAACGAAGTAATTTTGTTTTTGATTGATTTCCAAGCGATATTCACAAATTGAGGATCAGTCAGTTCTTAATCGATTTTTGTAAAATTGACGATGTTAAAGTCAAATTAAAGTAATTAGGAGTTGATTCGGGGGTTTTCATTTTTTTAATATTTTTGGGAAAATTATTGACCAAAAGTCAACTCTTTGGTGATTTATCACTAAAAAGTCAATTAATTAGTCAATCTTCGATTTTTTTTAAATTGAAAGTGCAAAAATGAAATTGACGCTATTTAGGTATTTTTTATGCAAAAAATCAAATTTCGGTCAAAGGCTGACTTTTGAGCCAAAGTTTGATCGAAAGATCAACTCTAAAGTCAACTTTTGACTTTTCGAAACGAAAGTGCAAATGACACATAAATGATATGATTTTATAATTTAAATTTTAAATTAATTTTTTTGGTAAGAAATGGGTCCCATCACGGTCAAGAATCCCTATTCTCAAGTTTTTTTTTACCTTTATGTGATGCGTCAGCAAAAATGTCAACAGATACCTAAAAACTTGACCTAAGTGGAGACATGCTTTTGCACGGACAATTACAACGGAATCCTAAAAATTTTCAAGAAAATGTACTTGAATCATATCAACCTTTAATACGTGCATTTAAATTCTAAAATTTCTTACTGCTATCCATTTTAGTAATTCCTTTAGGTTTTAGAAAAAAGAAAATTTACGTGGCATCTTTTGGTTATTAATGGCCACTTATGATTGGAAAGATAGTAGCACAATTGCTTGGCATTTTCCATCCACTTAAACTAACAAGGTTTTTGGACAAAAAGTAAAATCTAAAGAGGTTAACGAAAAGACTCGAATGTATCAAGTTGCAAGTTTTAAAACTAAAATGTACGAAAAGAAAGTTTTTTTTATGGATCTTGATAAATTTTAGGAATTGCTCTATAATTGTTTTTACTTTCGTATTAAGCTCCGCTCGTTTCGCGAAAAATGAACGATTGAAAAATATTTTTCTAAAAATGATTGCTTATATATCTTGAAATATCTTTGTTATCAACAACAATTTATATTTAAATATTTTCGTTGACAATGAAATTTGTTTTCATTTATTCATTTTTTTAAAGCGATATAATCAATCATTTTTAAGAAATATTTTTTAAATTATTCATTTTTTACGAAATAAGCACACCCTAAACCTAACTTCAGACGGAAAACTACCTTCAAAGGTTGTGGACTCAACAGAGGTGTCGTTGTGACGGACCTTGTTTTTTCGGTTTACCTGGCATAACTTGTAGTAATAACATCACCCAAAAGAGAGATTAGATCACATAGGTTCATAGCATTTGGTTTTACAAGAATTTTCTCCTTCGTTTTCTCATTTATCCCTCAGATTTTGCTGCTTCTTTCTTTCCGTTGGCGTATGATGTCTTTACAACCGACGATTATTCAGCCGAGAAAAAAAAAAACTGATGCGTTGATGGATTTATACAACAGTAGATTCCAAATGGTCCACTGGCCTACTAGTATTTACCGAGCATACGGCTAGCGCAAATAGAAATTGGCCCAAAAACTCAGATTTAGGAGGACGACAACTGAGAAAGACATGAACCAGCATCATTCGCCTGAAACTAGAGAGCCCCATGGATTTTGCATGCGATAGATGTTCATTCCAGCATGTACAGGCCAAGCTCAAGAACAGGCCATATAAGTTGAGCTATGTACTTAAAACACCAGAAAGACTCACCACTGATACTTGGCAGCAACAAGGACCTCCTCATAATTCCGAGCCGCATTGTCCCAACTGAGGTCCTGTGTCATCCCTCTTCTTTGGATTCCTTCCCAGCTCTCCTTGTACTGCCTATAGGTCATCAAGCAGTAACCCAGCGCATTTATCAGCTTATTTGCTTCTGCACTATCAAACGTCCACCCAAGCCCCGTATTGTTGAAGGGATCAAACGGCTGAACCGTATCTCTCAGTCCACCCACAGCATGTACGACCGGTACTGTCCCATAGCTCATGGCATAAAGTTGGTTGAGCCCGCAAGGCTCAAATCTCGATGGCATAAGTAGAATGTCCGAACTGGCAGTTATCCTGTGAGCCATTTTCACAGAAAACCCAACCCAGGCCCTGATTTTATCACGGTGTTGTCCTTCAAACTGCCGAAGCATCTGTTCAAGATCTTGCCTTCCCGTTCCCAACATGACTAGCTGCACGTCCTGACCCATCAGCCATGGTACAGCCTCGGCTATTAGATCAACACCTTTCTGGTGATCCAACCTCCCAATGAAACCAAGCACAGGAACATCGGGACGGACAGGCAAACCACACTCCTTCTGTAATGCTTCCTTACACTGGGCCTTCCCGGTTTGGAGATTTTCCAAGGAATAGTTAGTATAACCATCTGATGTTAGGTGAACATCGTATTGTGGACTCCACTCTTTTGTATCGATCCCATTGACAATACCTCTCAGTTTCCAGTCCATCTCATTTATGATGTTGTGCAAACCCCAACCGCCTTCAGAAGTTTTGAGTTCCCAAGAATATCCACGACTCACAGTTACTACACGATCTGCTGTTTTTAGACCCGCAGCAAATATGTTAAAGTGGTCCCCCCCGACAGGGTCATACATTTTAAAAAGGTCGATATAGTGTGGCGGAAGACCCACATAGGAGAAATCATCCACTGGTCCCCGTCCCTAGAGAAACACCATTGTATTAAGGATCACATTTTCGTTATCAAGAATAGAACACCAGAAGTTCTCATCAACCAATCAATATACTAATACCCGATTGCTAAATATCTAGGTCATGTAAATTAAAGCATTACAAATAGAAGAAAGCACTCATCTTCATCACCTATGAATAACACTGCAATCTTTAGATGCTGATTCTTTTTGTCAAAAAGATACTGGAAACTCATTGAATACCTGAGTAAAGCCCTGAACATGCAAAACTGCTCTATGTGACACATGAATGAACCTGGCAGTGTAGGATATGCATGACTTCAAAGCGGTTATTGCAAGTAGGCCTTCAAATCTATGACCATGTTTCCTGATCCCCATCTAAGCTCGGGTTAACTACTTTGCCTACCAAAAGACTTCATTGTCCACATGGGATGCTCAAGCCTCCACTACATTTTCATTGCACAGGCAACACAAAACAAATCAATGTTCTTTTGTTGAGGATCTCAAGGATCATGGTACCGCACAGGCAGGGAACCTATGGGCTCAAACCTCAAAGTGAATTATTCACTCACTTGCGCTCGCAAACAGCAACTGATTTTTATTCATACAATTTGTATACACATGCTATGTCCTATCTTAGAACCCGAACGGAAAGCTACTGTCTCAATCAATTTGCAAATAGAGAGCTACTGTCGTACTAGTACACAAGACAAGGTGATAACACATCAGACATTAAGAGTTCAAAGTACAACAATCATGAACTTGAAGACAGACAAGCTTCAGGAAGCTACCTGGTGAGCTATGTTGTGGATCACTAGAATTGACCTTGTAAATGACATCAAACCATTGTCCCTGTAATAAGCCTTGAGGTATACTGGCAACAATGCAGTATGCCAATCATTTGCCATGAAAACCAAATTCCTATCACCATAGCAGATACCACCACAGGGGACATGCCAGGGGACCTGCAAGCCACCGACAAGTGTTGATAAGGTGTCAAGTGCGCTAGTGGAAAAAAAAAGCCATTTTATCTGCTCATATGGACTATTACTTTAGATCACCATATACGATAATAATGTGTTTTGACACCTTAATTGGCACATGACACGAAACTGGAGCTGCTTCTTGACTATTGGGAGCCAAACCAACATGATCAACAGGCATCATGTAGAAACAAGACTGGATTCTACAAATAATCATACCTCAACAGCTGCTTTGCAAAAAAGCACCATTCTTTTCAAAATGTCCTGCACCATCAAAGCTACAGCATATCAGATCACTAGTGCAGCAAAGCAATGATTGAAGATGATTTCTCAGCTACTTTTGTTTCACTGTCAGCATCTAATAATCAAGAACTACCGCAGACATAATGGGAAAGAAATCCATAAGAGGTTATGCATTATGCCAAAAGGACAGTCAGAACCATTCACCAAGCTATCAGACCATAAGGAATCAATTGATAATGGTAAGACATGATTGAAATGCTTAATGAGTAATCTTATTGAAAAATCTGCACATTAAGAAGGGAAAATCATAGCCTGTGAGTACTCAATTTAGTATCGCTACGAAAGAACCCAGGGTGATAAATCCCTGGGAACACAGAATAGAGCTGCTAATTTGGTAGTCAGTGTTATAAGCATGGTAAGGTTAAATGATCATACAAAACATATGTATGTCCATCTGCAAAGACATATGTTCTTCTATTTCTAGTGAAACAAGAAAAAGAACTGACCACTCGGTTCCCTCCATAGATGTTCTCAATATGACGAAACACAGGGCTGTCGATGAAAACAAAATCCACACCATCTATGTAGGCCTGGAAATATGTTACCTCATGATCCTGCAAATTACGCGGAGCATTAAAAGTGTAAAAGCCCACAGTACAAAAGAAATAAAACTCATATAAGCAAATATTCTGAAGCTGTGCAAACCTGGCCATCAACCTTGTATATTCTCCTCTCGCCTATTTGTTGGGTTTCAGCATAGTTGCCATATCGAGGTGCCACAACCTATTTAATAAAAAAAAAAAAAAAGGAAGTGTGACTATGGTTTGATTTATTTTAGATCATCTGAGATGCTACAAAGTTCCAGTAAACATGGAATAAATCTCAAAATAGTAGCCGGATGAATTTTAAGTTTATGTCCAACACGAACAATCATTTGCAACTCATGTCTCCTCTCTTTAGTTAGGGGGAAAAAAGAAGCCACTGAGAAATGTTGGCAGCTCATTTCATACGCTATTAAAAAGATGAATATGTAGAGAAGTTTTATGCACATACAACTATGATCTGCAACAGCTACTTAACAAAGAATGCTGCACCTATTCCCAGTAAGTTACCCAAAACAGTTTTCTCCTAGTTATCAACTATTTC
Organism: Syzygium grande; assembly: GCA_024733475.1. NCBI lineage: Eukaryota > Viridiplantae > Streptophyta > Magnoliopsida > Myrtales > Myrtaceae > Syzygium > Syzygium grande. The sequence continues at coordinate 431,500 of JAMXDD010000011.1, forward strand.
AAAGACATGGGAGGAATAGGGTACTGACATTACCATAACTCTATGCCCCCGACGAGCCAAAGCTTTTGGTAAAGATCCAGCCACATCTCCAAGCCCACCTACAAAATACTCTTGACATGTTAATCAAACTTTAGCATTAAATAAACACGAAAAAACATGCAATAAGCATGACATCGATTGCACTAATTCATTATATAGCTTCAGACACTCCAAAGTTCTCTGCAATAATTGACACTGAAAACCAGCTTTTAGAGGAGAGAAAGCTCAGGAGGAGCTTTTTGAACTAATCGATTCAGAATTTACATGTCAACCCAATATTCCATGCATACAGTTAGCTCGTAAATCTTGGGAAGCCATGGAATTTATCAAATCACACAATCTACAGCAGCAACTGACTACATTCTACTAACCTAGACTGAAATACAAATTTGCAATGCTCCAGTAATTTACTTTTGCTACTTGATACCATTAATAGTCTCCACTCTAAGAGTACCTGTTTTAGACCACGGAGCACATTCTGCAGCAACCAATATAACATTCATGACATTTGGCCCAGCCAAAGGAGGGGGTTCCATGTCCTCAGAGACTGGATCTGCTGTCTCATTATCAACATCCTGAAGGCTTGATTCCTCCAAACTTTCATCCTGTTCCACTTCTAAAGATTCAACCTCCAAGGTACTGGAAAGAAATGATGGTATCTCTCTCGACCGAACTGAATCTGAACTGATGTTGTTCAAATGTTCTGCAGAATCACCACTGGAAGGTGTCACCTCAGAAGAAAACTGATGTCCAAGTTTTCTCTCTGCTTTATCAGGTTGTTCAGTTAGTACTCTTTCTGGTACCCCCATTGTCGAATGCGGTGGGCTCCCTGGAAAACTTTGCCCATTTGTTTCTCCAAGAACATTATCTTCAAAAGTAGTATAGTTGCTAGAAGTTGAAGCAACATCCTGATGTGAAGAAGTGCTCATCCCATCTTCATATGCAGTTTCAGCCTCTGTTGCACTAATCGTGCTGTTCTTTATAGTAGAAACCAATTTTCTTCTCTCAGCAATCTTCAGATGACAACAAAGTGAAAAACAAAATTTCAGATAACAAGAAGAAAATTGGAAAAGTTACATAAAGACCTTAAAGAAAGATCAACTCTATTATAATATCACCCATCTGAAGCATCAAGATTTTGTTATCACCAAAAAAAGAAATCCACTTACATCTAATTAAACTGGAACATCACCAGATTGACCCCTCAATCCTTTTGTAAAATCAATTCGTAACAGAGAACGGACAAGATAATGTGTTTAAAAGGAAAAGGGATGCATCTTCTAGTTGTCAGAATTAAGTAGTTGATGAATAATTTTTGAAGATCCAGCAAAAGACCAGAAATACCCAATTGTTCCTTTAGTAAATAGTCGTCATTGATGGGTTCATAGGACTAGGAAAAATACAAAAAGATGAAAATACACGCCCTTCAAGGTTCGAAAGATAGCACAAGTAAAAAACCGTTACCATTTTTTAAAAAAGTAGGAAATGGTGGGCAATCATTATCTTTCCGCTACACTCGTTGAAAGAGATTCCATTCGACAAATTTCTGTGAGGCACTCATTATATAAGAAATCAGCTGTGATTGAACGCCAAACTAGCAAATTTCTGCATGCCAGCTGGACAAGCTAAAATTTGCACAGTGCATAGAAATCTGCTAGTCTGGTGTAAGAACTAGACCTGAGAGATTCTCTCAATGAAGCAAGCCTACATTTAGACTACATCAGTCCAAGAAAATGACTACTGCATATAAATGTGGAAAATCTTTTCAATGATACCCCAGATGCGCTTAGCCATCAAACTAAAATTGTAGCACAATCGAACAATGATACTGCTTGAAAATGAAGTAAACAAGCCTATTGTGCAGAGGAGATCATAGCTTCAAAAACGGATGGAAAATCACGGTACAAATTATGCGACTTTGCATCCTAGAAAGCAAGGACCATATCGTGTCATCAAATTCTGCGTATCTGTAGCTAAATCGTTGAATTTGCTAGACCTGGATTGGTTTAAATTTTGGGTGCTTTTTAACAGTGAGAATAATTGAGTAGGCCCTACAATTTAACTCGAAACTTAAAACATAATTTCAGCATAAAATTAAAGGAAAAGTACCAATGGGTCGCTCCTTTCTTCTTCTTCTTTGTATTGAAAATAACTGCACTTTCCGGATTCACTTTACGTTTTAGAGTTTGAAAACTTCACAACACTGACTTTTAATCAGTGGAATTCAAGACGAATGCCAACCAAACCTAAAATGTTAACCGTCTTCCGAGAAGAAGTGGAAACTGGAACAGAGCGAGAGTTTCCCATCGAACAAATTACCTGATTCATCAGGTCTCTCTGCATTGCAAGAACCCTCTTGCTCTTCTCAATGGTGGCCTGGAACTTGTCCTCAGTTTCTACATTATCAACGTCATCGCCTTCCGCAGGCCCCCTCGCAGCCGCTCTCACACTCAAGAACTGGCCCCTGTCATACAAACCTAACATCCCGCCACAGCAAAACGAACACTTGAGCGAGCCATCTTCAGCAGCTCGCGACCCCGAACACCCACAAGCTAAGCCCCTCAAACGAAGCAGAACCGGCGACTTCCTCGGCCGAGAGCCGAACGAACCCAATCTGGGTTGGCGCCGATAGGTACAGTAATGAAGCAGCGAGCTCTCTGCCTTGGGCTCGATGAGGAACTGCAGAGACGCAAGAGACGCCATCCGGGTGTTCGACGAAATTCCCTAGAGAAACTAACCGGCGGTTCAGGAGCTCCGGAGACGGAAACAAGAGGGTGGCTACGGAGGAGGGAGGAGTGAAGATGTCCGGGAGACCACGGCGGAGAAAACGAACAGAGAGAAAGATCGACGATGGATGCTGGAGGTCGCTGGAGCGGGGCCTATGGCCGATGCTGGCATTGAAATCGTGGAGTAAAAATGCTGCGAGGTTCAGATTAGCCGACAGCATTGGAACAGGGGATCGTCACCGGCGGAGGTTCTTAGGCTCATGTCAGCCGACCACGTATCATCGTCCGTCCTGTCTTCTTTTGTTTTTGCTTTTGTTTTGGTCGTTTGCATTTCCGGCTCTGCCGACACTAAGTCAATCTCGTTTGCGTCCAAGTCTATCTCGTTTCTCATGTTTTTCCGACCACTGAATTTTAGCCTCGAGAAAGATTTTCTACGTTTAAAATGTGTTTTATACCTCTTCTTATCACGGGTCAAGTCGCGATCAATCCTTCTGGAATCTTTTCGATCAACATTAAGGAAATGAAGGCAAAACTTGAAATGTCATCATTAATGTATCAGATACGATTTCATTAATTAAATCTTTTCGATGAACGATATTCGAACTTGCATGTGCGAGAGTCTTAAGTTGCACTTTTCGCTTTATTTTTGTAATCTGGTTATACTTCATTAAAAAGGTTTAAAACATGTAACCTAAGCTTTTTCCTTTTTTGGATTATTCATTTTTATGAACTAACGAAATTACGTCAGCACAAAAGTTATTTCGCATGTAAAAGTTGCGTCTTGAAAGGCCGAAAAAGAGCTATAACCTTCGCTTTTGTTCCCCAGCTTGTTTCAAAGAAGGAAAACCAACGATGGGTGTAGCGCAGCGAGGAAAGGAAGTGTTTTCGGAAATGGAATACCACAAATGTTTTCATATTGGTACATCCATATCACATTTACCTCAAATTAATTTTTATGTCATGGAAAAATCTCAAACTGATAAAATCGTGCAGAATTTAAGGATTTTTTTTTATGATACGAAAATTAATCCAAAAGATTATGCGCTAAATTTGAAGTGTGACTCTTTTAAGTCTTAAAAAATATTAAATCTTGAAATAAATAGGAAGTTGTTCGATGGTAATCAAAAATTGATCGCTTGACATGATTAAGTTCTTGCGAAATATGGAATTTTGATTGTTATCGGTAGGTTTTAACAATATTTATCTGGTAACCCCTGAACTTTCTTTCGATAATCAATGTGGTCCTTGATTTCTTTATTCAATTGAGTCCTTAAATTTATAAAAATCCTCTCAATATAGTCCTTCAATCAAAAATTCTAACACTGCCAGCTGACAGGACCATAATTTCTATTAACTTGACATTAGATTTGCCATACTGGTGTCCACGTGATTTGCATATGGCTTCCACGTCATATCTCCTTCCCATTTTTCTGGCCCAAAAGAAAGGAAGAAGAGTTGTTGAATTTGAAAATAGATGTGGCGATCCACCTCATTGTTTTGACCTAATAAACCCTTATGTGGCAGTTCATGTTAGCGAATTTGTGAAAGTTTGGGGATTAGGCTGGTGCCAAGGAGCCTTGCTCTAGAGGAACATGGATTAGGGCAAGTGCATGTAATTACTTGGAATTGCTTATCGAACCAGCTGCATGAATGCATTTTGGTGAAAATGAGCTCAGCAATCCCATCAAGACTAGGGGTAAGCAACCGAGTTGATTCCATTTGGGAATCGAACCCTACCAGTCATACCTGGCCAATTCACACTAGGACTGAGATTCTCAGATAAAAGTTTGAGAACCAACCTAGATTGGGTCAATTCCTAGCCTTAAATAGGTCGGTTCTACTTGAGACTAGCCTTGTGAGTAGAACTGGTTTTGAATTTGCCTCAAAGCCGATTCTTGGGTAGAACCAATTTTGAACCGATTTAAAAGTAAACTCTAAAGCTCTCTTTAACTTTCTCTGTTTTTAAGATGCGCCTTCTCATTTCGCACTCACCCTATCTCTTAAATTTAGCCTCTCTCGCTACTCAACTCTCTCATCTTAGATTTGGCCTCTCCCTCCCTAGTCTCTTTAATGGCGTCGCTCAATCTTTCTCTCTCTCACTTGAGTCTCTCTTGATGCAAAGGGTTTAGATGCAAAGCTAAATAGCTTTGCAGAAGATCCACTCATGAGTTGGATCTCTAGATGAACTAGCCAGTATTTATATGTCTAGGGAACCAACTCTGAAATCTATATTCTTCGATTAGGCTGAATGATTTGAATTAATATAAATAGGAAACATTGCATGAAATCGTTAGATTTTTGCCACACTCACTTGAGGGGATAAGAACATTACAAGTACTAAAACTTGTGTACGACACCTACTTAAGTGCCAAAAGTTTCCGGTAGATTACTTAAGTGCCAAACTTTTTGAAAAATGATCACTTAAGTGTCAACTCCAATCAGTTTGGCCGAAAAATCCGATATGACATTTTTTTTTATTAATTTTGAAGCCAATGTGACTCGTTGGAGGTTTAGTCAACATATATACTTCAAAAACGACGTACTTTAGCTTATTCACCCTATTTCAGTTTAAATTTATTTTAAATAATTTTATTCTTTTTCCTTTTTACCTTTCTTTCTTTTTTTCTTCTTTTATTTTTTTTCTTTTCTTTCTTCTTCTTCTACCTTTGGCCAGTGACGGGACACCGGCCATTGCCCAAAGGTAGAAGAAGAAGAAAAAAAAGAAAAGAAGGAAAAAAAGAAAAAAATCATAAAAAAATATTTAAAAATCGAATTATACACATGGAAATGCCACGTAGACTGATTTTTTTTAAATCCAATTCAGATTGAAATTTTAATTATAAAAGTCATGTATTAATTTGATCGAAATTTCTCGCCGTTGACACTTAAGTGATTTTTTTCCTCCGATTTGATACTTAAGTAAGCAAGTGAGCCGGCAAAATCTTTTGATATTAAAGTGAGTGCCGTACACAAGTTTTTGCACTTCTAATGTTCTTCCCCCCTCACTTAAGTATTAAAGAATAAATTTGAGTTGATTTCCCTTTATACTGTCTATTCCCAATCTTGATAACCCCTTTCTTCTCCTCTTAGTAGATCGAAAAAATTGTCCAAAAAGTCATAAACCTATTACTTAGCGGCCAATTCAGTCTTAAATTTTTCGATGGTGCCAATTTAGTCATAAACATTTTGATGATTTGTCAATTTATTCATAAACCTTCTAACAATTTACCAATTTAGGAAATTGCCGACATGGCAATCTAGTCAGCGTTGATCACCCCACACGGCACGACCAGGGCTGACGTGGATAGCTTTTGTAATTTTTTTTAATTTTATGAACTTTTATTTTATTTTATTTTATTTTTCTTTTCCTTTTTCTCTCCGCTAGCCATTGTTGGGCTTTGTTCGTCGGTCTTAGGAGAGGGCCACCCTCATCAGCCTTAGGCGGCCCTCACCAGCCTAGGCATGGGTGTCCCTTGCCCAAGGACTGCCCTCATTTGGGCCGACGACCCCTATCAACCATCAACGAGGCCTAGTGACGGCCAACAGAGGGACAAAGGGAAAAAAAAAGAAAAAGAAAAAAGTCATAAAATTATTCTCATTAGCGTCAGTCATGCCTTGCAGGACGATCGGTGTTGACTAAATCGCCACGTCAGCAATTTTTAGCCAATATTGGCTAAAAGGACTAAATTAGCAAATCGTTAGAAGGTCTAGAACAAAATTGATCAATTAAAAGGTTTATGACTAAATTGACAAATTGTCAAAAAGTTCGAGACTAAATTGACACAATTGAAATATTTATGGTTGACCGTCGTATAATAGATTTTAGATTTTTTAGATAATTTTCCCTTGGGGTGCAGTTCTGCATTATTCTTTTTGCTACAAAGACATTGAAGGAGCTTATATAATATTTGGGAAGATGAGGGTTGCGTTGGAAATTGAGGCGCGACTTTGGTTATCGTAGTAGCCAAGCTGCCACCTTGACCACGAAGGTGGTGGCAGCCAACATGCCCTTCCATTGATTGGGTAGCATATCAATCTCATGCAAACATTAGATTGACTTGTTATATCGCGTTCGCCACAAAATCCATGCCAAAAATTGCGTTTTCAACATATGGGGATTCTCATTGGACCTTAGCCCGCTGGTGTTGCATATACTAATTTCCACCGTCGTTTGTTTTTTTTGTTGTTAATTTCTAAGAAGGTTATACTTAGAGGTGCACTAAAAGGATCGCCTATACCAGAAACTGCTTGGACCGGATCAAACCGACCGGTTGGATCCGATTCCCAAGAGTGTCGTTCCAAGTTCCGGTTCATAAAAATGAAACCGGTGTTTGGGTAGTTCTATTCCGGTTCCAATGGGAAACCGGATCGACCGAACCGAACCGAATCGACTAATAAACTTTTTTTTCTTCAAAACAATAAGTAAAATGTGAATTAAACCCTAAAAGTGAACTTCAATGACATAAATTCATTGACAAAAATTAGTAAAATGTGAACTAAACTCTAAATGAACTTCATTAACATGAATTAACAAAATGTGAATTAAATCCTGAGAGACCGGTTTCGTTGGACCGGACTGGGAACCGATCACCCCTAGTTATACTTATCCCTAGTTGTTATGCTTGTGTTATTATTGTCGCTCGAGGAATTATTTAAGGAGTGTATCCTCTAAATTTTATTTTTAATGTCCCTTTTACTTATGTTTTGTCCAGTGATGGATTTTTTTGTTAGATTACAATCACATTGACAATACTAAATAATTCACTTAAAAAGTACCATAAAAAAATATTCTTATATTCGATTTTAGATAACTCTCTATGGAAACTTTTATTCGGTAGGATTTGTTTTAAAAGAAAGTTATAAAAAAAAACAGAAGAAAAAAAGGTGAAAAAAAGTCGGAACCACACTAATTACTACACCTCTTGAAATATATAAAAGCGATAATCCACGTGTCATTTAACCATTGGCCATCAACTGAACCCACGGCATTTTGCCCGCATTCGCACTTGAGCGCGCCAAAAGTAACCGTCAAAAACAGATTCAACGGCTCTGCTCTCGCTCCCTCCCGCTTGCCCACTGACCGAACCTCCTCTCTCCTTCCTTCATATAAACCGAAAGCCTTCTTCACAAAAGAAACAGATCACTCTGTTTTTCCCTTTCCATCTCTCGCATCTCCCAAGAACTCCGCAGCGCGCACGGTTTGTTCACGAGAAAGAACGGAGATACTGTGGAGATCGGACAAGGTTGAGAGGCCGGTGAAGGAGACGGCGATGCAGTTTCAGGGCGGTCGAGATCAGATCAAAGAGAAGATGGCCACGGAAGAGTCCGATCTCAATAGTCGTATAGGAGACGAGGGGCTTCCAAGTCGGACTCGGGGCAACCTTCCTCCGATTCCAGAGGAGGTACTTGACTGTTCTCGATTGTTCTTGGAGCATGCATAATCCTTTCTTCGTTTTCGATGGTCGGAACTCTGTATACCTTGCTGGGGATTCAACGAGCATAGAATTGAACAAGAAGATGCGGGTAGAAAACGGAGAAGATTTGCAGATTCTTGTCATTTCTAGCAAATTTTCTTGCAATGTTATCATATGAGAGACGTTAGATAAGTGCTTTTGATCCTCCATCTAAAAACTCCGCGTGTCGCATCGAGTCCATGTTATTGATAGTTGTAAAGACTTTTAGTTAGTTTGGATATAGTTGGTGCCGAAACTGTACGTGCTGAGGATTTTCACTCTATCAGGTTCAGATTGGTGATTCTCTAGTGTACAGAATAAAAGAAACACTGGGACAGGGATCCTCTGGACAAGTTTGTGTCGGTCAACCTGTTGGTCCTTCGGCTGGAATCGGTCAAATTGGTCTGGGAGCGGTAGAGGTATACCTCTGAGCTCTATCTTCTCATTTTCATACTCAAGCGCTATATTTGCGCCAGTCGCTTACATGATTAATGCGCAAAATCTAGGTAGCCATAAAATTCGAGCTTAGAAAAGCCCACAAAGGACGTGAAGATGGAATCCCTCCTGAGTGGAAAGCTTATGAGTGAGACATTCAAATTGTCGCATATTTAGCGCGCACTATATTGAGTGAATGCCTGTGTGCTGTATGTTACATTTGTGTTTGGCATGCTGGACAGTGATCTGGGTAACGATCATGGCATTTCGCTTCCACGAGTACACTACAAGGAGCAACAAGGGGACTATAATGTCATGGTATGTGCATTCCCTTAAAATCGGAGACTTTTGCATTCTCGAAGATTGATGTTGACGTGCTTATGATTTCTAGGATCTGCTTTACGTATGCAGGTCATGGATTTGCTTGGACAGAACTTACATGTCCTGATGCAAAACAGTCCAGAGTACGTTTCCTCAAGAAGTGTCTACCGTTTCTTTTCAATGTTGGACATTTTATCAGATTCCACGCCTTCCTAATTTTCTCTCTTTTATTCTTTAATTCAGCAATCGATTGGCAGTGGTTGCTTGTGTTGCTGTTGAAGCAATTTCTATACTCGAGAAACTGCACTCTAAAGGGTAATGGCTGATTGGCTTCCGATTTCCTTTCACAGTGTGACTTTGTTCTTAATTTAAGGGTCAAACAGACATTTTCAAAGACTTGTGCTTTCTGATAGCTTCTCATATTTGGGAGAAGTTTTTCTGTGGCAGCTTTTACTGTTTCGATTTTGTTTGTAGCAACTCTGGTTCTGTCCATGTAGTAACAGAATTCGCATTACAAAAGATTCCCCTTAATGGAGACATTAAAATCCCTGAAAGCCCAATGATATGGTCTTTTTGTTCTTAGGACCGATTATGGAGATTCAATGAGTAAAAAACAGTCATCTTGGGTTTGTACAATTGTATGATAACTGCCACAGATCAGTTACCTGCTAGTGCCAGGTTTGATTATGTTGTTTATTTATGCTTCTTTTCCTGACAGGTACATTCATGGGGATATCAAACCTGGTAACTTTTTGCTTGGTCCTCCGGGAACTCCTGAAGATAAAAAACTGTATCTGACCGATCTTGGATTAGGTTATGGCCAATTTGCATAATCGATTGAAAAAGAAAAAAAAAAAAAAAGAAAGATTCGACCGTCTCATTATTCTTTTGTCATTTATGATCTTGCAGCTAGAAGATGGCTAGATAATTCCACCGGTTCACACGTTAAGTACGATCAAACTCCATCTTGTTTCAGGTGCACTGGAAATGATCTTAACCTCCTCTATTGAATCCCCCCTATGTGAAATCACTTGCGTGCACTAATTCACTGCTTACAGCAGAGGAACAACTTGGTTCGCAAGTGTACATGCTCATCTTGGCAGAAAAAGTAGCAGAAGAGACGACCTGGAGTCCCTGGCTTACATGCTTGTTAAGCTTATCTCTGGTCGTTTGCCTTGGCAAGAATACAAGGTTTGCTAGAACCAGCGAAGATTATGATGTTTCTTTAGAAGGTTGTGCGTCTGTCTATCCCTTAACTGCCATGGCTGATTCAGGGTAGGGATAGCTCTCTCCTCGCTTGCAAGCAAAAGATGGCCACTCCTCCAGGAAGTCTGTGTCACAATTGTCCTGAGCCTTTCCTGCGATTCGCTGAGCTCGTGTTTAGCTTGAAATTTGATGAAGAACCAAACTATACAAGATACATTTCTCTTTTCCATGGGAGCATCGGTCCAAATCTATACATCTGGCCCTTTAGTCGTCTTCATGTTGCTCAGGAGGTGCCTATTCCTCTCAGAAAATCAGTAGATGCTGGTATAAATATCTGATAGGATCTCGTCCTCTAATTGAGCCATACTTTTCTCTTTGCTGCAACATTCATTTGCCAGGTTGCAAATAAGGGAGTTCCTCTAGCTGAAGAAGATAAGCTACAGGTACGAACGGGTTTGAGTGTATCGCAATGGATTGTCAATTATGATGCGCATCTACCCATGAAGCAGAGGTAAGGACTTAACTGTTGTCAGAATTTTCTTCTGCTTTGGTGCATTTACTTTTTTCTTCACTTACTTCATGGTAAATACAAATGGAGTTTTTCATCTCATCCGCCCCTTTTCTTGTAGGTTTTACACTAATGCTCATGATTTGAACCTGCCCTTAGAAGCCGAGAAGGTATGTGTAAATGGAATGTTTGTCAGTAGTGTGGCTTTTTGCTCAAATTCGTGGACCCTGATAATGGACAACGGCACTGGCTTCACTGCTCAAACTCGTTATCTTTCACCCGAATTTCTTCCCCAGGTTGCATTTCAGCCGCTCTACTTAGGACATTCTTGAACTATATATATCCAATAGTTCCGTGTTACTATTCATTCTGATAATGCATAACGCATTCGACCAATGCATCAACCACTCAACAATGGCATTCTCGATTAGGGGGTACTTAACAGCATTTTTCAATGTTTTAAGGAGTGGATTCGGGCACATTGGCTGAAGAGCTACCAGATCACTGCAATAGCCGGAGCAGACGATCACAGATCATATGTTGTAATGTCCAAGGGTAGGTGGATGAATGCCTAATATCAACTTCTGATGACATGGTACCATACCATTTTCACAAGTTTTTCTCAACCCATCAAATGTAGGGACCCGTTATCTGCGGCAGCATCTTGAGGTCAGTGATACATTCCCTTTTGAGTGGATTAAGAGACAGTGGGCAGAAGGTTTCCACGTCACTACCATGGCCTCTTCTGGGAGCAAATGGGCTGTTGTTACTTCCAATGGATCTGGATTTTCTCATCAGGTTCATAGATACTTCCAACTTCAAGATTCCCTTTTAGTTTTGTGTGAACCTGCAAGTTCCTGATTCGTTTTCTTGTGCTAAATTAAGGTTGTAGAGATAGACTTCCAGTATCCGGCTGAAGGCATCCTTGAAAGGCAGAAGCAAGGCTATCATATCACTTCGGTCGCGGCTAGTTCGGATCAGATTGCTTTTGTCTTCAGTATTACTGGAGAAGCACCAGCAAGTGTAAAGCAAGAGACACTCCTAACGTCCAATTTCCCCGTTAGCGGAACTCAGGTGATTAATTCGGCTATTTTCAACACCATCAAATTGGCTGCATTAGCTTTGCTTCATGGAGCTCATATTCTCATTTTTGCAGGAGATGTGGGCGAGGGATTACTATATTTCTTCCATGTGCTACAGTCGAACCCTATCTTAGATTCCCAAGAATTCTACGCACATCACTGGTGCTTTCGTGGGTGACTCGTGTGATAAAGTGAGCAGCATCTCATATCTTTTTCGCCTTACTTTTAGGAGGCGAGGTTCGACAAGTCATTGGACACGGATCAATCATGTACAGAATTGTATGAGTGAATAGTTACCGCTTTCTTTAATGATTGCCTGTGGTAAAGCTTTAGACATTGTGACATTGATCATTTTGTTCTTTCTTGTTTCTCTTTTTAAACTTCCCAAGCATATAATAAGCAACAGAGCCCGGGTATTAGAATGATGGATTATGCTTCATCACATGCAACATTTGTTTTAAACAGGTAGAATCACAGCAAAGTACATACATAAATTCATGTGCGTATTCACTACATATTCAAAATCAACATAACCCCGGGCAGACACACAGGCATTTTCAGTTCTTCATAGAGGACGAGTTTCAAACATGCAGAAGCAGTGTATTGTTATATTCCAAGGAGATTTTTAGATCTTGTTCACCGTTTGTGTTGCGACAACTGGCTTGTTTCTTTCGTAATTATCCTTGCAATTTTGGTTTGAAATATGGCTGCAGTTCCAATCACATCTCTTGGGACTTTAGGTAATTATATTTCTGCCTCGTTGCTCTAAAATGAAAAGAAGTTTGCTAGACATAGATATAAAATGTAGATTCTTTCTTTGGAGAATGTAGGGAACCTGATCATTTAACTCCAACATCCTTCTGATTGGCCAATAAGTTGTTCTCCAACTAAGTCAAAGATCAAAAAAGAGATAACTTCCTAGTTTCATCTTCCACTTGCATTCGAATTCGATGTCTCGGTGCAATTGATAATATCTTTTGGAGCAGGAAGACATTCACGCGTGAGAATTTTGGCAGGATGCAGCAATCAAATGAGTAAATTGTCGCAATATTAATTAGCAAGACACAGTAAAACTCTCTTTTCCATGTAAAAAACCTAGACCTTGTTATTTATACAATCCTCTAGTCAGAGTACATATTTAAATTTCTTTTCACTCTGCTAATGTACAACTATAATTGTGTTTCCTAGACCTCAATCATCTCCCTAACAGGAGTCCTCTTTGTGTTGTTGATTGAAACATCTGTAAATTCCGAAAGTATCACTCTGAATTCATCTCCTGTGAGTGTCTCTTTCTCCAGAAGCAGATCCACTATCTTGTCCATGGCCTCCCGGTTGTTCTTTATATGTGCCTTTGCGATCTCATATGCATTGTCAATGATGTTCTTGACAGATGAGTCGATGTCCTCCGCAAGCTTCTCTGACATGGAATTCCTAGATAGCATCCTCAGGACTACATCGCTGCTTTGTACTGTCGGATCGATCAACGCCCATGGCCCAATTTCGGACATACCATATGTTGTTACCATCTGCATTGCAGAAAATGAAAAAAAAAAAGTTTATCGTCTATGTTTCATAGATTAGTTTATGTTTTGTCTCCAGTCAGTCAAAGAATTTCTTTTAAGCAAACCTGTCTTGCTATCTGAGTGATTTGTTGCAAGTCTCCAGCTGCGCCGGTGGTGATTTCTGGTTCTCCAAATATGACTTCCTCAGCGGCTCGGCCACCTAGACCTGCAACAATTCTAGCAAATAACTGCTGTTTGGAGATGAGGGTAGGATCTTCACCGGGCAAAAACCACGTGAGACCGCGAGCTTGGCCTCTGGGTATTAGAGTGACTTTCTGTACTGGGTCATGTCCTGGCGTCAATGTCCTGCAAAAGAAAGCATATTAAAATTTTTGAATAGACGACTAGTGAAAGGTTTAGTCCTAAAAAAGTAACAAGCTCTGTTGATGTACTTACGCACAGATAGCGTGCCCGACTTCGTGATATGCGACCAACATTTTGCTCTTTCCATCCACCATCTTGGTTCCTTCCATTCCAGCCACGATGCGGTCAATCGAGTCGTCGACCTCCTTCAGCGTGATCTTGTCTTTGCCTCTCCTCCCAGCAAGAATGGCGGCCTCATTCATCAGATTCGCCAAGTCAGCGCCACTGAATCCCGGCGTTCGCATGGCAATCACACCGAGAGATACATGCTTATCTAGCTTTTTATTTTTGCTGTGTACCTTCAGTATCTCTTCCCTTCCCCTTATATCTGGTAGTCCAACACTTACCTGCTCAGGCACAATGTAAGGTTTCAGTAGCCTTCGAATCAAACAAATTAATGTCAGAAGTGTTTCCAAAAGATTCAACGGATAGGTAGCCGTTTGATTTAACAAGTTGTGTCCGTGCCAATTTTTTTTTTTCGGTTCATTAGGTTATCGAAGTTCAGTGTAACGTGGGATGACTCAAAACTGATGTGCGCAACTCAGAAACTGAAATATCACAAACAAATGTCAGGATTTACCTGTCTGTCAAACCTTCCTGGCCTAAGCAAGGCAGAATCGAGGATTTCGGGACGATTCGTTGCCGCGATGACGATCACTCCACTGTTCCCACTAAAACCATCCATCTCGGTGAGCAACTGATTCAGTGTTTGCTCTCTTTCATCATTTCCTCCTCCAATGCCAGTTCCTCTCTGCCTCCCGACAGCATCAATCTCATCAATGAAGACCAAGCAAGGCGAATTCGCCTTCGCCTTGTTGAACAGGTCTCGCACCCTCAAGCGCCTACCCCGACAAACATCTCGATGAACTCTGAACCGGACAGTGAAAAGAAAGGGACCCCAGCTTCTCCTGCAATGGCCTTGGCCAACAAGGTCTTCCCCGTCCCTGGTGGCCCCACTAGAAGAACTCCTTTGGGGATCCTTGCTCCCACGGCCGCGAACTTCTCTGGCGTCCTTAAGAACTCCACAATCTCCTGGAAGTCCTGCTTCGCCTCATCGACCCCGGCCACGTCGTCAAATGTGATTCCTGTGTTCGGTTCCATCTGAAACTTGGCCTTGCTTCTTTTTCATAAACATGGATGAACAAGTGAGATTTATTAAAACTTGTATCAAGACGTTTAAACTGATAAAGAGAGCTTACAAAGTTCACAGGAATCAATTTTCTCAACAAATATCGTACTAGTATTACCGACTTGACTCAATACATATAAAGTTAGCTAGGATTTTGCTGATTTTTCATACCTTCCAAGTCCGAAGGGCAAATTGGGTCCTGCAGGACCGTTTGAAGACGAGCTCCTCAACAGCAAACTCCCTAGGAGTATCATCGGGAAAGCCAAGTTCCCTAACAGATCGAGGATTGCTGGCCACATGCTGACCTCCATAGGTTGAGCTGCGAAGTCCACGTTCTTGTCCTTCATCTTCCTGAGCAGCTCCTGGGGGAGCCCCGGCAGCTGAACCTTCACCCTTTGGACCTTGTCCAGGGCGGGGTTGAAGATCTCCGCGATCGCAACGGTCCCATTTTCGAACAAGTCCACCTTCCTCACCACGCCTTCGTCCAAGTACTGCAAGAACCTGGTGTAGGACATCCTGCTCGAGGCGGACTCAATCGGGCTCTGGGGCTCCGCTCTTGCAGGCCCAAGGACAGAAGTTCCTAGCCCTAGACCCGTCGAAATGGCAGTTGCGAACAGCTTTCTCCTGCCGACGATAGTGTCGGAAGGAGATTTCTGACGTGGGTTTTGGCTCGTGGAGCTGATCCGGGGATGCGGGTTCGCCTTGGGGATGCTGTCTTGGGATTTGCACAGAGGTAGGCGAGAGAGAGACAGGGACAGGGCAGGCGACATTCTCTTCTGTCGAACTTGAGATCAGCTGAGAGCAAGCTTTTCGTGTTCTTCTTCGGCACTCGAAACCTTTGAACAAGAGTCAAGTGACAATTGGGTGAGATCACATGCGATTAGCTCTGCATGTATAAATAGGTTGAGCAACGCTGGAGATGTTTCCAGCACTTAAAAACTTGGATTCTTCTTCTTCTTCTTCTTCTTCTTCACGGCATGTTTTGTTTCCTAGTTTTCGTTTTCATTCTCGTTCGGGAAGAGCCTGGAAGATTGACTTAGCCTCTGGAAGTTATTGAATGAAAATGTCGTTTGATTTGACAAATTTTCGTGACTTGAGCTTTCGAGGAGTCCTGTGGAGATAAATGGGGCGAATGGGGGACACAAGGACATGGGGAGGGATATCTTTTTCCTCCTCACGAACTCGAGCCGTACACTTGGAAAAGCAGAAGTGGCGGATTGACACTTCGCCTTTGGATCCTCTTTATCAGGTTCACAGCATATGCCAGATGGGCCTGTGCCACGTAATTTGCCCATATCGTGGCTTAACTTTCGTTACTCCAAATTATTAAGGACCGCAAACATTTTGCCATTTTTGTGTTTTGTAAGAATAATGTATTTGGACTTTCTAAACTCAATTAATCTTTATGAGTACTAGTAAACCATGCGATCCATGCCCATCATAGAAGACTCTACCCGCAAGCTGCGGATGTAGTACCCAAAACTACTTTGGATAGGAGAGTCGTGATTCGAATATAAAATTTTAGTAACCTGGTCAAACACTTTTGGTAAACACTCAATCATTATGTCTGTTTAATTGCAATGTATTTTTCATTTTCGAAAGAAGATGTTTAGTACACTAACAATGGAAAAATCTACTTTAGGAATTATGCTCTAATCTTTTTTTTCTTCTGTGAATTGAAAGGCGAGGAGAGGGGAACAATGCAACTACTCCCTTTTCCCATTATCATAAACGGCTCCACACACCTGCTATGGAATGTTCATCGAAGGAGCATTGGGCTATTATATTCATTCAAACGTTCTACATATCGATTGATTAACATGATATAATATGATATTAGAAGAGCGAGCAAAACATTGTTTGGTGGTTGAGCCATGCCAACAGAAAGCTCCTTCTCCACAGAGTAGAGAAAGAAACCTAATCATCCAACTTGGACATAACAAATGTACAAGAATAGTACACGGATGTTAATTGCGTAAATTATTAATTTACTTACACTTTGATGTAATAGTTAACAAAATTAATTGGCCTCTGAAATTGTTCTTCTGGTTTTTCATTTGGTAGTCAGCTATAACGGGAAATAAATTTTTTTTATCAAGTGATAAACAATCGTAAAGGAAAATTCTAAAGGCCATGTCTGTTTTCTCGAGTAAAAAGAGTAAAATGGGTAAAATGGAGTTTTGTGATTTGAGCCACATCACATTAAACCATAAAGGTCTATTTACCTCCTTACATTTGTTGGACAAACATAACTTTATTTCCCCACACTCTAATATTAATGCATTTAAGACTATTTATTGTAACATCAAAGTAATATGAATGTAATTTGACATGATAGTCAATAAGGCTGAATTCACCTCAGTATTCCATTTATCAGAAAATGTATCATTAATTCATCAAATTAATTATAATAAGAAAAAGTCTTAATTATGCTTATCTGTTACTTACATGAATTCTTTTAGTAATTTTGTCAATCGAAAAAGCAATATTAGTAAAACAAATAATAATTTGCAATTCAATGTTACACTGGGTCTAGTCTTCAATGAGATGGGAGAGGAGCAGCAAGCCAAACACACTCGCGGTTGGATCAAGTGGTAAAACATAATTTAAAAGATATTTTCAACAGGAAATAGTTTTCAATTTATCTAAAATCCTAATTGCAAGGATGATAATGTATTTTTTAAGAAATATCTATTAATTATACATATCGCACTACATTAAGATTAATGCATTTGTAAAGGCTAGGGGAAAAAACCAAGAAACCTCGAGCTACCTGTCAAGGCTGTAGTAATTATTATTTGGGAAAATAAGTGATTTGCATAATAAATCAAACATGATAATTGAATTAGATATTCTATCACGCTAGAACAGACTAAATAAACAAGTACTATATCATCCTTTAAAAGTAATACATACGTCTGACTTTTTTTTTTTTTGTGGTCTTGTCTTATTCTAACTCTCAACTCACTCTACCTTTTTGTAGAGCGTGAGAGTTGAACCTGCAATATGTGTGCTCTTTCGGGAAAAAAAATAAAGAAATTAGAAACCATGCAGCACAAAGGAATTTTTTAATTTGGTGAAAAGTGTGTCTAGTCTAGCAAAAAAAAAGGAAAAAGAAAAACAAATTTTGGATGAGCCCCATCATTTGCCTACGTGCTAGCAAGCTGACGAAGCATTATGCTAGGAAAAATGAAATATCCCGAGCTGGATGGATTTTTACTTTTGACTTTTTCTTAATCTAAATTTTACAATGCATAAGTTTCGACATTAAAATTTGACAGAAAAATTTAATAAAAACTTACACTGGATAAATTTATCACAGGTGTATGTGAAAAAATAAATAATTTGAGATAAATTTATAACGAGTATATCAATTTGAGATTTTTCGTGATATTAACCCTAAAGGTTAATACCCAAATACGTATCTTTCATACTTTTTTGAGGTTTGAATTATTAAACCGGGCGAAGAAGCCCAATGGAGTGCTTCATATGGCAAATGCCCAACTGGAACCCCAAAAGCATCGACGTCTCTTTGCTCTCTCTGTTCTGACATTAGCCCAACCCAAATGCATGCATGGTTCCCCTCCCAAAACCGCCCACCAGCACCATCTTCCCGGCAAAGATCCTCAACTGCAATCCAAATTTCGTCTCCATAAAGCACAAGCTGATCGCATTCTTGAACCTCTCTTCCTCCGCCAGGCACGTCGCTCAGATCCACGCCCAGGTACTGGCCTCTGGCCTCCTCGGCGACGCCTTTCTCGCCCGCGAACTCGTCCGGCTCTGCTCTCTGCCTCCCTCCACCAAATGCCTGAGCTACGCTCGGCTACTGGTCGAGCACGCGGAGATCTCGGCGCCCTCCTCGTGGAACATCCTGATCAGGGGTTTCGCGTCGAGTGATTCGTCGAGGGACGCGTTGCGGGTCTATCTTGGAATGCGGCGTGGTGGGATTAGTCCCAACGAGCACACTTTCCCTTTCGTCTTGAAGTCGTGCGCGGCTCTCGCGGTGCTGCGCCTGGGCAGGCAAGTTCATGGCGAGGTTTGTAAGTTTGGTGTGGAGAGTAACGTTTATGTTCAGAATGCTTTGATTAGCTTTTACGGATCCTGCAAGAAGATCTCGAACGCGTGTAAGGTGTTTGACGGAATGTCCATGAGAACAGTCGTTTCTTGGAATGCTGTTCTGACTGCCTGCATCGAGAATTCGCGTTTGGCTGATGGGATTGGATATTTTGTGGAGATGAGGAACTGCGGATTTGAGCCGGATGAGACCACAATGGTGGTTGTGCTCTCTGCTTGTGTCGAGCTGGGGAACTTGAGCTTGGGCAAATGGGTCCATTCCCAAGTGATTGAAAGAGGCATGGTTTTGAACTGCCAGTTGGGTACTGCCCTTGTTGACATGTATGCAAAGTGTGGCACCGTTTGGTGCGCTAGTTTCGTTTTTGACCGAATGGGAGAGAGAAATGTGTGGACTTGGAGTGCAATGATCCTGGGGCTAGCCCAACATGGCTTTGCTAATGAAGCCCTTCGGCTCTTTTCGAACATGATGGAGAGTACATCTGTACGCCCAAACTATGTGACCTTCCTTGGAGTTCTCTGTGCTTGTAACCATGCGGGACTGGTGGATGAGGGATATAAGTACTTCCACGAAATGCAGTATGTTCATGGGATTAAACCAATGATGGTACATTATGGTGCTATGGCAGATATTCTGGGTCGTGCTGGTCGTCTCAGAGAGGCTTATTCTTTTATAACAAGGATGCCAACTGAGGCTGACT
Source organism: Syzygium grande (assembly GCA_024733475.1). Taxonomy (NCBI): domain Eukaryota; kingdom Viridiplantae; phylum Streptophyta; class Magnoliopsida; order Myrtales; family Myrtaceae; genus Syzygium; species Syzygium grande. Next base: position 451,096 of record JAMXDD010000011.1, read on the forward strand.
CAGTAGTATGGAGGACGTTGCTCAGTGCAAGCAGCATTCACGACGTTGAGGACAAAAGTGGGCTGGGCAGTGAAGTTCGGAAGAGGCTGCTTGAATTGGAGCCGAGAAGGGGCGGGAATTTCATTATGGTTGCAAACATGTATGCTGAGGCTGGGATGTGGGAAAAAGCAGCAAAAACGAGGAGAGACATGAAGAACAAAGGGGTAAAGAAGATAGCTGGGGAGAGTTGTGTCGAGTTAGGCGGCTCTGTTTATAAGTTCTATTCTGGGAATGATTCTCGGGATGGTTATGAAGATACTTTTCATATGCTTGATGATCTAAGCCTGCACATGAAAATGGTCAATGAATGGTAACTTTAGTTGCCTTCTCAGCTAGCCAATGGAAGTCATCTATAAACTCTATTTCCATTGTCCTGTTCTCTTCTAATTGATTTACTTTTAGTTATTCCTTTCGTTCTTCATGCCTTCACTAATATGAAATCAAATCTTGAGGGTCCCCCGTGACTTTTGCAAAGTTGTTTTTGGATTGTTCATAAAAATTTTCCTGGGTAATGACTGCAAACTTGAACTTCTACCGGTTTTGCAATCCAAGTACCTAAACCTTCTTTTTTTCAATAGAATACTTTAACTTTTCAAATGGTATTCAATATTAGGTCTCCGTTAACTTGAGCTTCATGTCAAATGAATTTTAAAGACACGTCAAAAGTATGTCGTGGACAGCTACATCATTTTATTTCTCAAGTCAACACACTGTATTTCTCTTTTCCTTTTCTTTCTTTCCCAGTTTTCTTCGCTTTACTTTTCCTTATTTTCTCCACTTCTTCTTCCTTGGTAGAGCGGTTACCATCGTCCTCTCTATCCATTGCCGCCGTCACCATGGTCCCCATTTCAACAGCCAAAGTGTATGAATTGCAGTTAGATCACATGACGAATCCGGGTCACATGACCGCTGGGCCATGGCACGACCTGCGACCCGACAGATCTGGAGGTCGAGTGACTACTTGGTGGTCCTGGCTGGTGGTTATAGGCGTTGGTGGTTGGCGGGTCATTGGTTCGGAATGGTGCGGTCTTTATGACGAAACCATGGCTCCTTCCTTAAACCCGAGAACTCCAAACCTTAATGGGAATATAGAGAACGGAGGATTTGGGAGTAGAGAGATTGTTGCGGAAGGGAGGGAGGGAGGATAAATGATTTTTTTTTAAAGTAAAATGATTTGGCAAACACGTGGACAGACGATGCGATCATATTGGATAGTCATTCAATGGCGCTATAGTACCAACATTTTCCGTCTATGAATTCAATGGAGGGGTCACATCAAGCGCGATTCTAAAAGTTAAGGTATTCGATTGAATTAAGAAATAGTTTAGACTTTGATCGTACAAGGAGCTTAAATAAGAAGTCGGGGTGTCATCATTTCTTGTAAAACTAATTGAAGCACATGGAGTGCCCTTTTCACACAAAGGGACACAGGCAAACTGCAACTTTAAAGTGAAATAAGCCACTGAGTACTACTAGTACCACAACAATACACAGCCCTTCATTCGATATGAGTAGCCGAAAGGATAAGCACAGGCATATATAAATAGGACTGGATGGTTCAGCAATGACCAAAGATGCTGCAGGCTCGTGAGAGTCTTCATCAACTAGGAGGGGTTCATCATTTTCGCCCACGCCTGCAGACCCACTCTAAAAGAAAGATGTAAGATACGCCAGAGGGCAAGCAGCGCTCGATGAATGGCATATAGTGGCTGATTTCTCCATGAAGAAAATCACCGAATGTACATATGGAGTATTCATAAGATTTTCGTTCCCACAGACTTTCTGCATTCCCTATCGTCTGTATTCTAAGTCCTCCTAACAACTTCTATTAATTAAGCTATTAAAACAGTAACATTGGCATGCCTTGAAGATAGCAGTCCGGAATGAATTTACAAATGGCCAACAATCTGTTCAAGGGATGTGTAAGTGCCGAATACCACAACGGCAACACCCATCAATATGATTGCGCTTATTGTGACGGTTTCACATCCTAAGGTCCTGTAAGTGCCTGTAATCTTCAAGTAGCATATGCAAGGTAGTATGATAGATGCGGTTATACTGAGGAAAGCTCCAACCAGTGACATCAGATATGCGAAGAAAGGGACGGCCAAGGCCACAGCAACGGTGCTGATCACCAAGAGGGTACTGATCAAAAGACTGAAAGGCCTCTTGTTGTAGTAGCAAGGAAAGCACTGCTTGGTAGCGTTGACGATTGGTGTCACCATCAAAGCATATTTGCTTATAGGGTTCACCAAGGTTGTGTAAATCGCCACACTTGAGCTCAGTTTTCCTAGAGGCAGGTTTAATGTTATTTGCGATTGTACCTTGTCTCCAAACATCAGGTACCCCATTACAGCCATTGATGCATAACCGATGGTACAGAGGATAAAGCACAATATAAGAACCTGCAACAAAAATTATAAGTGATGAGTTTCAGTAAAAAGCCCAAAACCTTTCGCTCAGTAGCTTCCGTTTCTTAAGAGCCGAGTTTGACAAAAAGGAAAACCGGAAACCATGCTGTTACTTACATTAGAGAACTGATGTTTCTTCCTCATAGAGGTATAAAGCGTGGGAAAAACTGGATGGGCGCAATAACAGAAACCATATAAGCTAACGGCAGTAGGAACTCCACTCCAATTTATCAGCGTTCCGGTTTGATGAAATCCAACTCCATCGAACGCAGTCCATAGAATCGAGACAAGGATGATGCCAGAAGCTAAGACCCCACTTGCAGATATATAAGAAAGCATACTCAGATTGTCCAACCAAACTGAGGGCAAAATAATTAGCGCGACAATCAGCACCAAGCTCTGTTTTCCGCTGATGAACCCTCCAATGCTGAATCCCATGTCCGGGAATAAGTTATGCAGATTATCTCCCTCTAGAATCAGAAATCCGGTAGCAACCAAGAATAGCTCTATGTACATGAAAACTGATACCAGGACACGTCCCTTGTTACCAAATGCGAGCTCTCCGATGTCAGGGTAAGTTCTAATGCTTGCGTGGACATCCATGCATCTCTGAATAAGCAGGCCCGAGTAAAAGGCTGCTATGGCTATAGCGAAGAGAAGTATTAAACTCAACCAACCTCCGGATGCAAGTGCATATGGTGTTGACAAAATTCCCACTCCTGTGTAATGAAGTCACAACTTTTTAGCAGAAAAGAGATTCTCCATAAACTACATAGACCACATTAACATCGTGAAAGTTAATTCATTAGCTGAGACACTTCGACATAGAGCTGACTTTGATATCTTCAATTTATTTAAGGTCGAGATGCTCATTGAGATCACCAAGACTTCATCTTTCTAGGTTACTCTTTGAAATTTAAAGCATGACTGATGATTAGTTACCAGAAACAAGAAAGCTGAACAGTGAACACCACTTACACCATGGTTCCACACAAAAGAATGTGCGCTAAGCATCAACTTTACTAGTCAACCAGCTCTACCAATATAGCGCGTACAGAACAGTCTACAGTGTTCTAAGGTGTGGTCAATTAGAGAGGGGAAAACAATTAGAGACCTGACAAAGCGTTGAGGCCATTGAAACAGGTTTTGAAGAAAGAAGTGTTGCCTTCACTGGGATTTTCACACTTCGAGTCTCCTTCCTCGAGTTTGCGCGCTAATCCTTGTTGCTTCTCATTATACAAGAGAGGCTCATTCAAGCATGACCCATCACTTGAATTCGCCTCCATGGTGAGAGAGAGAGAGAGAGAGAGGGAGAGAGAGAGATATGAAGGTGGTGGTATGAATAACAACGGTGATTCCTAGGGAAGACTTGGAAACGCTTATCAAGAAACAAGAACTTGGAGATGGCCTTCAAACTCAAAACCCTGGTTGCGCTTTTAATAGCAATTGAATGCCCTCTTTTTCAACACACGTTTTAAAGGTGAAACATATTTTAAATTTCGTCTTTTTGTTTTTTCTTCCATTACTTGGAATTGCCAACGTTGGGGTGTGCTTTCACGTGACCTTCGTTGTTTCTTCTCTCCACCAATGAGACGTGTCCGATTGACCTTCGTTATTTCTTCTCTCCACCAATGAGACGTGTTCGGTTGACTGATGTGTTTTGACTTGTCCTTCTGCAGCTAGTTTGGACTATTGCCATTATCACGAGTTTTCAAGATTGATTCTTAACCTAGTAACGTTATTTTGCCAAGTATCGACAAAAAAATAAAAAATAAAACACCATTTTTGCCAAGCACGACGTAGCTCAGTTGCTTTAATGGGATAAACATTGTTCCTACCTCATCTTGTGATAAAAAATTTGAATCTTGATCTCTTACCTTTCAAAGAAGAAAGATGTTGCTAGCCTATTCACATTATAATTTTTGCGTCTTTAAGGGTTCTTGGATTGAAACTCAACATCTATGTACCTAAACATTTCGTGCGATAAGCATCATTCACACATTACAGGCCTCATAATAGATCTTAATCCAAGAAAAAGACATGTCGATGTGGTATTGCCTCATCAACATGCATAATGCAATATAGGAGCTGAAAGTGCATGTTTCTCTTGGTTCATGACCATCCGTATTACCTTAACCCTATATCTACCGCAATATAATTTATCGAAAATTTTGATTAATGAGGATGCGTAAAAGACTAGTTGTCGTTTCCCTAGATCAATTGCAATTAATAACTAATAGTGAAAATTGTCTTGGGTTTTTTCTTAAAAGATTGGGTCTCGACAGTCCATTATGTGGGGTTTTCTTATTCATTATTTGATGGCCAACGTCAAATCTAAAAAGTTACTATCTCAATAATGAAAGTTATCACTACTAAAGTTACTATATTTATAAGAGAAAGTTTCAAATATATTGAGACAATCACTATCATAGAATGTTATGTCGTGCTTCTTAGCACAAGATTATTAGACCAATACACAATGTCTACTAATTGGATATGAGTAAAGAAGTGTTATCTGTATTCACTTGCTAAAAGCACAAGTAGCGGTTAATACCCGCAATCTTCAAGTAATCTCATTAATGAGGAGATCTCATGGTTCAGTTAAGACGCAAATCTGAATTAGGATAAGTAGCCTAAATTCGAAACGATTTGCACTTGATAGTGCAAGGGATCAAACCTACGCTTCTTATCTAATCCACGTACATACAACAAGGTCGTTTTTAAACTATACTAAGCTAACTCTATGGGATGGCCTTCGAAATGTTTATATATATATATATATAAAAGAACAAACCAAAGTGGAGCATGAAAAGTGAATAGTGAAGGGTAGCTAGATGGGTATCGCTAGAAGTTTAAAGAGTACGTAAAAATTGATGTACTGTTCAATGGAGAGGAAGGGACCGGAGTGGTCCTAGGTCCTCCCACGAGACCGTATGACATGAAAACAAGCATTCATGCCTAAGAAGCCCAAATACATGAAAACAAAGAAAATAGATGGCAGCTGACTCGTTGTCGTTTAAATTATGAATTCTGTGTTCCCTCAACTTGACGGGGGAACCACAACCCCAAACCCCGAGGTTAGATTCTGGCATCTTCATTTTGATTCGTCACCCTTTTTTTGTTGGGTTTCTGTGTGTTCCCTAGATAAATTCAAAATCACCACGTTATCGATAGGTCACTATTACAATTTTTTATTTCTATTGGTGTGCTAAGGTCCTGAGGATCGATAGGCATCTCTCTCTCTCTCTCTCTCTCTCTCTCTCTCAGAGTGAGCGACAAATGCAGCATTTTGAACTGTAGCTGCGGTTCTCCGTTAGCATTTTGCGTCTCGAAATTCCAGCGAATTCCGGGTTTCAGGATTGATTTTGGTTTGTTTTCTTCTGAGGAAAATGACACCCTGTCCAGTCAGTCCTCCAGGGCCTCAGATTAATTCATTTTGCCCATTTTGTCTTGTCATCTCATCTCCTGAATATTCAAAGGAGTTAGGCCTCCATTTTTTAAGTCTAGTTCTTCATTATCAATGCAACAAATAGATATAGAAGTAAAAAATTTCATTAAGTCCCCCAAAATATTTTGTTGACACTTAAATTTTTCGTTAAGGGGTCTCTCACATTTCATGGGAGGATCACGACAAGAGTAAGTGACTTATATTTTGTAATTTTCTTCTAAATCCACGGTACTTGATACTTGATGACAAGTTTAGATTTACAAGCCTCTTATCTTTCTGATGGACCTAAAACTTCTACTTCTAGGGGTAAGTATAAAGAAAAGTTCTCAATTTCATGATCAAGTCTACTGAATTCTTAGTTTTAAAGTAGTTGCCTCCTTCTGTCTTCACGAAAGATGACCTTAATTTCACATGGGCCACTTATCAAATTTCGCATATCATTTTTAATCTGATTATAAGCTCAAGTTTAAGGATCGATTTATCTCTTCTCTCATGTTAGACGTTGCACAAAACTAACAAGTACTCTTGACAACATCAAAAGACAAGACATGTCCGAGTAGATGGTACATGTGCGCGACAAAAAAACCCCCACTAGTCTCTCTGCACATGTGTGCGATAACCATCAAAAGATTGTGTAATAGCAAATACGATCTGCAGATAAGGGCATTGTAAATCGTATGGAACAGTTATACTAAGACTGAAGAGATCATGCTGATAGGTATCAATCAGCGGCGCCATCCAATGTAGTTAGGCAAAGAGAGAGAGTTTAAAGAGCAAGAAGCCAAATCGGTTCAATGCATTAAGTGCGCACTACCTAATATAAAGCCAAAGTATCTAGGCGACAAAAGTTAGTGGATTAACGTTTGTCAAAGTTGGATACTAGGGTTTGCGACTCCGATTCATCGTTCAAATGATTTTCTCATAGAAAAAAGATAAAGACAAGACATCAGCCAAAAGAAAGATAAGAGAGGGACAACTTCCTTCCCCAATACGACGTGCGTTCTGTGAGATCCTGAAAACCGGGCAACATCTAACACATCATTCTTTTGACAATTAGCAAACATGACCATGAAAAGGGAAGTTCCAAAGGAGAAAAAGAAACCATAAAAAAGAATGACCGACTTTTCTTGGCTTTATCATATTGGACGGAATCTCCTATGTTTGATGAGTTATTGAATCTAGAGATTATGAGAATGTGTGCTTTGAAAAGGAAAAATGGCTAGAATCATACGAAAAGAAATTGTTTTTCTTGATTTTCTAGAACTTAATTACTTCAACTAGGAAAGCTGTGCATCAGGGAACTTGGAATTCTTATGACGGATACTGAGAACAGTCATTCTCTTGCGGATAATCTATAATTTGCCAGGTTAGACAAAAAGATATTGAAAGTAGTACGAAATGCAATTGATAGGAGAAAGAGATTATGTGACTAATGCTTCCTTTTTTTTTTTCATTACATATATCACTGTGTGATTTTCCAAAGTGTGGGTTATATTTCGGTAAAGTTATAGGAGACTGGTGATGGAACTCAATTGCATCCTCCATTACTTGATTGTCGATGAGATCATTGTTTAGAACCCTCTAATGCTGCGTTTGATGGCCCGAATTTAAGTCCGGATATAATAACAAATTATCATATCCAGTGTTTAGTGATGTTCTCTAGATCGAATTAACTCGGATACATCTAGATAAAATATCGGATAAGAAATTCGGCCTAGGGGGTGAGATGAACCCGGATTGGATATAAAATTTGAAAAATAACAACAAAATTCATATTTTATCTTTTAACGAAGTGATAAAGTGACATGTTGGATATTGTTTCGCTGGCATTGCCTACTGAGGACCACCACCAAAATTACCAATCATCGTCACTTCCGACCACCAACAATCACTGTTGGCTCTGACCACTCCGGTTATCACTGCCGGCCGGTGATCAAGTTCTAATTAATGATGGTGAAAATAGGTCTAAAGATGATCGTCGTGCTGGGCCTGCATAGATCATCATCCTTTCTACCCCAGTCACGTATGTCCTTCACGTCGAGCCCAACCTTTCACGCATGACTTATGAGACGACTGTATATGATATGATATATTTACAATCAGGGGATACATTAGGTTGCACCAAACACATAAGATATGATATATTTACAATTCAGGGATATGTGGAGGATTTCAAAATCCCCATTTATCCTATCCTATCACATCTCAATACGAATCCACCAAACGCAGCCCACGTGGATAGGATCTCAATCAACTAGGAGATTTTATGGGAGTCAGTTCAATATCAAGATAAGACACGAATCTCTCTTGGGACCGCAGCTACCCTATTATTCAATTCCAGTCGATAGTTTATAAAAATAAAATCTTCACGGGTAGATGGAAAGCAGTAGAAAAATATCATCACATGGAAATGTTTTCAGAACTCTTCTTGACCTTTAAGCTTAGCAATTGACAGATTTCCCACGTAACGATGACCCAGCTAGACTCATCATCTCAAGCTTTGACCAGCACTCGGGGGATGTGCTTAATTACGATAAGATCTCCATATTCCATAAAAGAAAAAAGGTTTTACATGTCAGATAATGAGTAAGAAAAAGGTTTTTTTTTTAAAATTCTTTTTGTAGCAAAAAAGACGCACACATAATGAGTGACAAAAATTAAAGATAATTCTAAAATTTTAAAACATTATTGGATATGTATCAGATTTTTTTTTTTATCTTATGTGTGTAAATATGACATCAATTGTTTTATCTAATAATTTTTTTTGGTCGAATTTTATCTAATAATTGACTTTCAAAGCTCGAGCAAATTTTGTGTTGTCTATTCAATCAACAATTGAGTATATAGAACTTTTTTCTGATACTTCGTTAATGACTATCTTACCGTCAGCTCTCAAATAATGCACGCTCATCATTTAATTAAAGTTAATTGAGTCTAAATTATTTTCCATTATCCAACAGTAGCACGGGCTGCAGTGATAGTTTTTATGTAAATTTTTTAGGTTGAAAGATGCTTTAATTGGAAAAATAGATCAAAAATCGCCACCATAAAGAAATTGTTATACAAGCAGCTTTATCCGTCCTTGATTTGATAATTAAAACTACCCATTCTCTCTAATTAATGGTGTATAATTGCTTTTTGTCTAATATTGGACTAAAGGTACCAAAGCAGACATGCTTTTTTGCTCCTTTTAGCTAAGAAGCCAGTGTTTGTGTTAGGAGTGTCAACGGATCGGTAGATGAACGATTTGGATCCAATCGAGTTATATATTTTATTTTCCTTCTTTTTCTCCATGGAAAAGAGACTCTCATGTCAAAGGATTTCACTCATGCCTCTTTCAAAGCAACCGATCATCCAAAATGGCCGCCTCAAAAAGGACTGCTCATGCAAAACGCACTTAAATCTACCCACCTTCTCATCAAACCACCGTCTGTTCAAACCCTTGCGACGATGATATACCATTTGAGTTCGACGAGGCCGATGTCTGGAACAACGTTGCTGGAGTTCCCTAATTTGAGCTCCCTGTCGGCTCGTGAAGGTGTTGGAACGACGCTCAAAGGCAGAGACCTAAGCAGGGTGAGAGACGCCATTTGGCAGAGATGCTAAGTTGTGGACTTTAATTTCCTTCAGCCACACAAATTACATGTTTCGGGTCTGACCGAACCCTCGTAAGTTTTTACTTATTACCTAAACCGAAGGGAAACCTGGCCCCAAAAAAGAAGACATTTCGGTTCGGGCGGTTCTCTTTTATTTCCTGCTTTAGTTTGAATTTGTTTTATAATATAGAGATATTAGTCAAGTTGGTAACAAATGTTATCTGATGACAATTCTTTCTTTTTCTAATTTCACCATTATCGATCTACTAAAAAATAAATAATCAATTGATAAGCCATTACTTATAGTACTTAAAGACTTCTTTATCGATATATAGGACGGCTTTGCTATCTTTTAATTCATGAAATGACAATTTTTGAAGGAAAAGAAAGACGGTTGTCCTTCCAAAAATCCAAATCTTATGAAGAATAATCATCGTTGTTAAATTTTGTAACTGTCTTTTTTGAATTTGGGCGTGGAAAATTCAAGGAATATATGATCCAGGATTTCGGAGGATAAAAAAAAAGTAAAAGATTCGCTTGTCAAGTTGCGATCTGAAATCCAAATTCTTGGGGAGAGGTATGCCTCACTGGTTTTCCTCATTAGATGAGACAACATTTATAGCAACGATTCAACTGACAAAAATATGATTTTCTCGATAGCCACACAATGAGAGAGAGAGAGAGAGAGAGAGAGAGAGAGAGAACCTGATAGAGCATTGAGTCCATTGAAGCAGGTCCTGAAGAAAGTGACGTTGCCAGCATCTTCGTCCACATTCAATGGCTGAAACTGCTGCTTATTGAGAATCAGAGGAATCCTGATGGATAAAAACTCTTGCTGATTCTCTTCATCCTCCATTCTAGACAATGCCCCGTTTTTTTTCTTCTTTTGTTTTCCTGGTGGGTGAGTAAAGAGAGACTCGAGAGATCGATCGAGAGAAAGAGTCAAACAAGTGTTGCTAACATGCAACATTCATGCTGACGATTCAAAGGCGAAATTTTAGTAACATGTGGCATTGTAATACGCAGCGTTAGTGTGTGTATTAAGTCGGAGATCTCGGATTACTTGTCACCATCGGAGAGAGAGAGAGAGAGAGAGAGAGAGAGAGAGAGAGAGAGAGAGAGTGGAGCTGAGAAGTTATAACTGAGGCTAAATTTTCGTAACATGTGGACTCCTGACACGCAATGTTAGTGTGTATTAAGCCGGAGATCTCAGGATTACTTGCACAAACTAATAACGAGTCATCATCATGCATAGAGTGAGATGAGAAGTTATTACGTAGACTTAGGGTGCGTTTTGTTTCAAGGAAAGTGTTTTTCGGGAATCCGTTTTCCGGACTTTCACCTTTTTGGTTCGTTGAAAATGATTAGTCAACCAAAAACACTTTTCAGTCAAGGAAAACATTCATGTATAAAATTAGAAAAGTGAATTCCCTAATCTAAAAAGGTGAAAACACTTTCCGATACTGCTTTCAATTGCTTTTTTTAATATTTTATTCTTTTGTTTTTTTTATTTTTAAAAATAAAAATATTTAAAAATTCGAAATTTCTTTTTTGCCTAAGATAAAATCATGGGATTGAAATCATTTTCCAAATGAGATCTATACACCAGAAAATGTTTTCGATAACATATTACCAAACAAAGGAAAACTAACTATTTTCCTGGAAAATGATTTTCCGGAAAACATTTTCCAAAAACGTTACATTTTCCGTGAAACAAACGCACCCTTAGGATATATTTGTTTGAGTGAAAGAATTTTTATTGGACTTTCACGCATTTATTTTGCTGAAAATGGATAGTCAATGAAAATCATTTACGGTAAAAGAAAATATACATGCTTAAAGTTGGGAAAATGAATTCTGTAAACCTCAAAAGTGGAAAACATTTTCCTGGAAAATGATTTTCCGGAAAGTTTTTTCCTTTATCATGAATTTTCTCCGAAACACACTCTTAGTTTATGTGGACCGACAAATTTATAGCCATTATAATGTGATTCTTGCTATGAGGCCTAGACAATCGATAGTTGTGATCATATGCTCTACATAAATTAAGCATGTGCAGTATTTTTCAGAGAGAAAGAGAGAGAAGTTGGAAGCCCTGGGAATTTTAGATTGCATTCCTTAAACGTCGAGATCATTCAATTCAAGTGAGAATATCTTAGTCGATATCAATATCAACCAAGTAAGTATGATCTGCTGTATTCATGCGGATGAATTATTCCCTTATTTTCCTATAAAAACCATATATGGAAAGATGAGAAAAGAAATTCACTCCCTCACTACTCTAACGTAGAATAATGAGAAGTGCATTAAACCATTTCAATTTAGTAAAAAAAGGTGTTATCTTCCGACTTTGCCTATCCTTTTTGTTGTTTATTGTTGTTAAACCTCCATCGTCCTTTTCAAATAGTATGGGCCATGCAAGTGAATTTCAGGGATAAAGTTACTTCTAGAGTTTTGCATCAGACACTACAAAAAAACACCAGATTAGCGATAAAATTTGCGACGAAAAATTTGAAAAAATCTGTCGTAAATCGAATTTGCGACGAATTTTGCGACGAAAAAAATTCCGTCTCTAATAGGTCATCGCAAAATTTTGCGACGGAAAATTTAAAAGTTCGTCGCAAAATTGCGACGAAAATAAATTCGTCGCAAAATTAGTCGCAAATTAGCCACGAATACAATCCGTCGCAAAATTCGTTGCAAATATTTCGTCGCAAATTTACGACGAACTCTATCTATCGCAAAATTCGTCGCAAATTTCATCACAAATTTCGTTGGAAAATTAATCGGAAATTTCGTTGCAAAATTCGTTGCAAAATGTAATCGTCGCAAATTAGCGACAAACTGTAATGATCGCAAAATTCGGCTTAAAATATTCATCACTATTTTTACATCATTTCGGCCATAAATTCTTGTCCATATCAAACAAAGGAGACAATGACATATAATTGAAACAGAAAAATGAACAAACCATAGATTCTAACAAACCAGACACAATGACATATAATTAAAACAAATAACTGAAGGAAAGTTGTAGAGTCTGACATAATGCTATTCGATATCCAATCTTACAATACATTCAAAACATGAACTAAGAGTCGGGACAACCATAGAAGACGCAAAAAAATCATACACGAGAAGACGCAACTTTGGTACTATGGCAGGACACCAAAAGTAGTCACTTTTGTCGAGACCTGAGGAAATGTTGATACATAAATCAGTCCAAATATAAAAGAAGCGTTTATGCATGGATGTGGAACTAGGTATAAAATAACAAAAGGGTTAACAAAAAAAACGTTCAGGACGAACATAAATGTTCTTACATATGAATATGAGTGAAATTATAAAAAACCAAGATTATGAAGCAAGCTTACCCCCGATTTTGAGAATTTTACCTAGAAAGTCTGGAGAAAATCATCATCATCATCATCATCAGCATTCTCGGCATCAATGTGCTAGTTATCATTGTGCCCATCACCTATTGGATTGGCTGGAGGTACAGGAAGATCGTTATAGCGATTGAGGTTAAGGTGTCGCATAACGAGTGCCATTTGTTGTTCCAAGTTATTTATTTGTTCGTCCTTCTGAGCAAGTGCATTTTGCAGACGATGCACTTCTTAGGTCAATTGCTCATCTTGTCGTGACCTCCTTCGACCAGTCGCAATGGATGATGAACTTCCATGATTATTCGGCATGTAAATCCTTGACAACGATCCCATCCCAAATATTTTCCCTTTTTTCACCCCACCCGTTGCCTCCATCCATAATGTCATATTATCAACTGCTGGCCTGGACTCAGGACAATCATCACTACCACTAGCACTGCTTATTAAAAGTTCATCATATTTTTCCTACATTAACAATGTACATGAAAATAAAATCACTATATATATATCTACCATAAATATTGAAAGCATTCACGGTTTTCATTATAATTTACATATAAGCCAAAGTATAACCTTACATACCTTAACAGCTTTTGCTTGATCGCCAGTCCATGTTTTATCTTTCTTTTGAAATGTGCGTTCAAATGTAACTGCAAATGTCGGTTCCGTCCTCAATTCTTGTGCCTACAAAATGTAAACATGAGTAATTGAATTAAATTAACTTATAACTCATTTAACAGACTTACAGTCGTTTTGCGATGCCCCCAATGTTGATAGAGCCCCAAAGCATATGTGGCTGACCCATCACTAGAACTAGAAGATCGATTCTTCTTATTACGCTCCTCACGAGTTTGCGGACTGTTTAGATGCCCAAAATCTGTTAATTGCCGCCCAATTGTCAGCTGTAATGAAAGACGGCTTCGCTTTCTTGCTCTTCGCTCTATTCATGACATTTCGGATAAAATCACTGATTTTCTTATCGAAAATTCTTCTTACTTCATTGTTTTCCGCTTCCTCCCACTTGAACTTCCGCTGCAATGAATAAAAACACAAATTGAAAGTTATTATAATGATCACATATCCATAACCATGCACTAGACAAATATAGACAAATTTTGTAAAGTTCATGTCGGGGAAAATATCTGGTCCTTTAGGTATCGAAAACTACAGAGTTGTTCTGGTCCCTTTACATCATTCTTGACCATCAATATACTACATTAAACTTAATTGGTGAGAAAATAAAATATGTAAAACTTACCTTGAACTCATTCCACCACATTTCTTTCACTTCTTGTAGAACACTTCTGTAAGTAATATACTCTTCCATCCAAAAGTTTCTTACTATTTTGTTTAATTTCCTTACAATAGTCAAAGCATCCGTGAATCTGCAATCATACGAATATTGTGTAACATTGACAATTCAGTTGACATCAATATCTAAAGCCCTAAATATTACATATACTAAAATAAAAATGAAGTACTTACGAATCTCCAAATGGGCATATAAAGAATCGGTTATCTTCTTGACCTGTGTTTTCGTCAATATTCGATTGTTCCGCCGAATAATACGGTGGAACAGCAGGAGAGGGAGATTGAACTGGAGGAGATTCAATTCGCATGTGGTCAAGTCCCGTAACATATTGTTGAGGGTTGGAAGAAGAGCCAACGTGTCCATATTGTAACGGACCATATTGTGGTTAAGGGTTAGATGACGGGACAGGGGAAGAGGAAAAGGCCGGGGACGAGGATGAGGAAGAGGCTTGTCTTCTATGCATGTGACTTCCAAGTTTATACTGACAAGTAGGAAGGTTATACGAATATGTAAAGAACTATTGACATGTATTACGGACACATAATGATGTACATGACGAAGCTTACCATTTTGATGGAAAGACTGAGAAAATGTTTCCTTGAAATGAGCCAATGTCGAGTGTTTATGACGTGTAATTTCCTACGAACAAATATATTATGAATCCCATTAATAATTTTTGCCATTTTATGATATTATGAAATTTTAGTTTTTTAAAAAATTTTAAAAAACTTTTACGGTCAAATTTCATATTTGTTGCCAACATATACTGTTTTTTTAATTTTCCATAAATTTTCATGATTTTTTTGTAGAATTGTTCAATTTTCAAGCATTTTATGTGAAAATGCTTAATCAATCACCATATCGTCATTTAACGCTTAATCATCCACATAATAGACAAATTAACTAGTCGATCATCGATCAAAGCCACATGCAATCCTGAAATCGACCTATAACTTAGCCAACAAAAAGCGATTCTAAATAATCCCTAAACAAGTTCGACTAATTACCTAATTATACTAACTAGGGTTTAGGGAGTTGCTTACTTGGTTCACGCGCGGGCGGGTGCAACGGTGCTGGGGTCAAGGCGGCCGGTTCGACTGCATTTGCGGCCTATGGGCGATCACATACAAGCGGGGCTGCGTTAGGCGGCTTGCGACGGTGGCGTGACCTGCCGGGGAGAGCGGCAGGCGGGGGAGCTCTGGGGCTGGCGGCAACCGCCAAGCAGGCGAGGACCCGATGGGGCTGGGCGGCGATGATGGCTATTTCTTTGGGCAACGCAGCGGCAACTGCGGACGGTGGCGGCGGCGGGGACCGTGAGATCGGGTTGGGTGGCGGGGAAAGGGAGGAAGATGAGGGTATAAATCCTCGCGAACTTTGCGCCGATTTGTCATTACCAAATTTGCGACGAATCAGGTGCGTCCGGTCATATTTGCGACGGACTTTCTAGGTTCATCGCAAATTTTCGACAGACAAAAACTTTGCGACGGACCTACAAAGTCTGTCGCAAATTTACGACGGAACGCCGTTTTCGGTCGCAAATTTGTGACGGACTTTATAGGTCCGTCGCAAATTTGCGACGGACATTCTAGGTCTGTCACAAATTTTCGACCGACAAAAAATTTTCGACGGAAATAAAAATCCATCGCAAATTTCGAACGGTAAAATTCCCTCGCAAAATTTGCGACGGACCAGTATAGTCCGTCGCAAATTTGTGACGGACCATTTTATTCTGTCGCAAATTTGCGACGGACTCAAACTTATCCGTCGCAAATATGCACATACTAAATAATCGTTGTAAATTTGTGACGTCTTTTTTTCGGTCAAAAATTTAGCATCACATTTATTTGTGTCCTATATTTGCTACGTCTTTTTTTTCAGTCTAAAATTTTGGCATCTTAAATTTTGCAACGGAAATTAGAATATCGGGAAATGTTAGGGCACGTTAATAATATTTTTACTTGTCGGCATTTAGGGACAAAATTTTGGACGATCAATTAAAATAAAAAGAATAATCGATAATAACAATAATAAAAAAGTACAATAACAATAATAACAAGAACAATAATGATAACAACCAAAATAGCACTTGTCGCATTAATAATTACACATCTGTAGTGTTTTGTGACAAAAATTTTAATCTTCATCTTCAACTTCGTCTTTGTCGTCGTTTTCATCTTCGTCCTCGTCTTCGTCTTCGTCCTCGTCTTCATCTTCGTCTTCGTCCTCGTCTTCGTCATCTGTCTGAAAATCAGATTCTGAACATTCTTGTACATTTAATTCGCAAATTTTAATTGGATCCACATCTATCATTGCTCCACACGAATCTCGTAAAGTTTGTATGTTATATTCCTCAATTTCAACCATGTCACATACTTCCTCTTGTTGGTAGGCTCTATCCTTCCAGTGTTCCTCGATTTTCCTCCGTGCTTTAATTTTACATACAGCCCACCAATCAACTTTGTCACGTTTCAAACTAGGATATGATGCATAACATACTTGAGTTGCTTGTTGTGCCAAGACAAATGGTTCATACTTCATATACCTTTTCTTGTGATTTATTTTAACCAAATTGAACTTCGTATGCACCTTCATTCCTTTGACGGGGTCGAATCATGTGCACTTAAATAACACAACCCGCATCATTAATGGTCCAGGGTTTTCTATCTCTATGATTTCATCCAACAAACCATAAAAATCATCTTCTGAATTGCCACCATTGGATGACCAAATAGACACACCACTATTCATTATGGATTTTCCCATTCCATATTCTTGAGTATGAAAATTATATCCATTTATGAAATATGCTAGCCAACTTCAAACTCAGAATCGTGGACCCCATGACAGATGATATAGCAATCCTTGCCCTCCAATTTCATCATAATTACTGTGAACCTATGTCACGCCCCGGACCCCATCGAGCCCGCGACACCCCGACCACGGTCGATTATTAAAACGCGACGTCCTAGGACGCGTCGCCAACCCAAAAGAAATGCGCAAGCGGAAGCATGTAAAATAACCCAGACAATAAAAACATGACTAAGGAATAGACCTTTAAAATTTAATAAACACCCGACATTATAAAGCCTTCAAAATTACAAACGGCAACCCGGCTTCCAAAATCAACCACAATTTTCAAAAAGGGTGGTGGTTAACAAAGCCTATCTTCTCTACAAAAGGGTACTCAAAATACAGGATAAACCTGGTCTATCCTTCAAACCCCATGGTACTCTGGCAAGCATCCCCGGATCCCTCACGGTCGCGGATCTGAAAGTGTTTATATAATAACCGTGAGACGTAGTCTCAATAAGCAACAACCTAAACCTAACATAGGCTAATGCGCGTGCGGACCAATCTAACATGCGAACTACCAATAATACAATCAATTTCGTGATGAGAGGCTTACCTCGCCTCGATCCACGTGCCAATCCCCGCATATTAGTTCAAGCATGATAATGCAAGAATAAATCACCGCACATCACGATCACTAGCACACACATTTCCACTCGAAATCAATCAATTCAACCCAGTACCCACACGCACCATCAGTCAATTCGATCGACATCCACATGCTCAACCAGCCAATTCAATCACCGCTCAACCAATCAATCCGGTCACACGCTCAACCAATCAATCGATCGGGGCGCTCAACCAACCAATCGGTCAAACTCAACCAGCCATTTCAATCACCTCAAATCACATACGTGGTCAAACATCTTTCTCACGACCAGCGCCCGCTGCGCCTCGGGTCCATTCTCGCTTGCCAGCGCCCTTTGTGCCGGGCCCAATCTCACGGCCAGCGCCCGCTGCGCCTCGGGCTCGCCCTCCCGAGATCAAGCAGGCTCGTCCCGCGTAATCACGCCTCGGGATATTTTCCCATTCCAATGACCAGCGTAACCCTCGCCTCGGGTCTAGTCATGCCTTATTTGCCATACCCGCGTAACCTCGCCTCGGGTTGCGACCCTCCGTCGATCCGGGCTTTTCTCATGCACATACACCACAACACAATTCGCCAATCAACACATCGTACAAATCAAACTCGATCATGCTCACCACATTATATTCCACAAAGTCGCTTGTGACGGGCCACCACTCTCAATTCAACTCGGTTCAATTCACGCCGCCACCTCAATTCACAAAACCCGGCGTTCAAGTCGGTTACGCCTAATTATCCACTCAAGCACTCCACTTTAAACAGTCTAATTTAACTCATTTAGAACACCACATAATCTAGTTTAATCATAAAGTAATTAAATTAAATACACGCCCTAAGCCATTCTAGTTAATGGTCAATGAAATACCAAAAATACTAAGTCGGACTGGACAGAGAGGGTGGGGGGCGGAGGTGAGGGGGAAAGGGTGAGAAAGGGAGACGGAGGGGGTTTAGGGGCGGCCGACCGGGTGGATTCCGGCACCGCCAAAGGGCGCAGGGAGCGAAGTAGTAACGGCGACACGGGCGGGCAAGGTTTTATTGAAAAGGCCACGCGGGCCGGACAAGGGGAGGAGAGGAAGGCGGTGAGGGGGAGAGACGGGCGGGGCCGGAAGACGGAGGGTCAGCCGATAACGAACAAAGAGCCGGGCGAAGCCGGGTGAGGAGGCGGTAGTAACGCTGCGTTGCCACGCCGCGCGTAGGGATGGAGGAAGGGGCGGCCGGGTGAGCGACGGGGCGCGGTGCGATCGTCGGGAAGAAAAGCGAAAGCCGAACCGACGCAAGAACCGAAGAACCGTAAGAAGAAGAAGGAGGAGGAGGAGGAGAGAGAGGAGAGAGAGGGAGAGGCCGGGGGGACAACATGTAGAGAGAGAGAGAGAGAGAGAGAGGTGAGCCAGATAGGAAGGGGAGGGTGGCGTGCACGACAACCGGGAGGGAAAAAGAGAGAGAGAGAGAGAGAGAGAAGGGAAAAAGGAAGAGAGAGAGAGAGAGGGAAGGGAAAACACGCGCGGGATGGGGGGTTCCGGCCGAGGAGAGAGAAGAGAGAAGGAGAGAGAGAGAAAAGAGTTTAATTTTTAACCCCTATCGCGATCCAACGGACACGGTCCGAACCAAAAATCAACCTATCGATCCCGATTTAATTTCGGAAAAAGGCCTAATAATCCACGATAAATCCTAACAATATTCTAGGGCATACGGCCAAATTAAAATACCGAGACACACTACGAGGGAGGTCTACCAGTCCAAATTCGCACCCGGTCCAAAAATCCACTTTCTCACTTTTCCTGATAACCTCGACACTGGCTGCAATAATATCGACACCGTCCAATTTATTTCGTCCCGAAACTCCCGGAAATTGACTGCCAAGTTCAGGGTATAAATAACGACCAAATTCGATCGAGTGCGATTCTAGCAAAATTTCTATTTTTAAAAATAAGAACCCGAGAGTGATCAGTTCCCGGGCGAAATTCTATTATAAGTGTCTTGATTTAATTACACGTTTTATAATTCCCAAAAATGGGCCAAAATCCGGACTGTTACAACCTAAGGTTGTACATGCAAAGTCAATAATATATATTTTACTAAATGATGTGTATAATTTTAATAACTTGGTTTTGGTCTATAGGCAACTTACATATGTCTTGAACCATGTTGTAAATTGTTCATCGCACAAACGGTCAAACTCATTTGGTTGTAGTCCAAACATTGAAGTCTAGAAAATCCTAATATTAAAAACCATTTAAATATCAGCAAATATTTGACACACAAAATATATATTTGCAAATTTACACTTACTTGAAGTATGGCTCGACTTCTAGGCAGTTCAGTAAAATATAAGTATGGGCTGCATGAAATTCTTCATCTGATAAGTAACGAAACTGATATGCGTCGCTTGGTCGACCCAGATAATTGAAAATAGAGAATGCTGTGCAATTGGGATCAATGGGGCCCTCATTATTTCTGCCTGCTCTCCGCCTCTTGCACTGAACGTACGGCTCAAAATAGTATGATGCAAATATTGTCACTTCTTCCACAATATATGCATTACAAATTGAAGTTTCAACACGTGCCTTATTCTTCACTTTTTTCTTCAAATGATATAAGAATCTAGTTGAAATAGAAAGAAGCTTATCGGAACATATTATATGATAAACTAATTTGATCTGTATTTTAAAGAAAACATTACCTCTCAAATAGATGCAACCATCGAAATTGGACGGGACTTGCAACTTTGGCCTCATAAGGCAAGTGAACTAAGAGATGCTCCATCGAATCAAAAAATGCTAGAGGAAATATCTTTTCTAAGTTGCAAAGAATAATTGGAATATCTCTCTCTAGTTTTTTCATGTGCGATGCTTTTAACATTGTCGAGCAAATATCATGGAGAAAATTACTTAACTCTGTAATGGCGCCCCATACAAAGTTCGGTAGAACTTCCTTCAAAGCTATTGGAATTAGTCTTTCCATCAGGATGTGACAATCATGACTCTTCAAACCTGTGAACTTGCATTCATTCAAATCAACACATCTCCCGAGGTTCGAAGCATATCCATCAGGAAACCGCATAATTTCAACCATTGACAAACAACTCGCCTCTGCTCCTTATCCAATGTATAAATTGCTTTCGGTTTTAGTCCCCTGCTGTTTGCATCCACAGCTAGTATTGGCCGATCGCAAATATCTCTCACATCTTTTCTTGCATTCAAGTTGTCTTTTATTTTTTCGGCGACATCCATCACAGTATTTATGACATTATCGAAAACATTCTTTTCTATGTGCATGACGTCAAGATTATGATGAATAAGATGGGCCTTCCAATATGGTAGATTCCAAAATATACTGCGTTTCGTCCACTTATGTGTACTTCCGTACGCAAAAGTCGTGCTGTCGGGTTCTCAACAACAGTTGGAAAGTCCTGCACACGCTCCCAAATTTGATCGCCGGTCAACCTCAATGGTGGACGCATTCTTTCAATCCTGTTCTTGATGAACTCTTTCTTATTCCTTTTGAAAGGATGACTTGGTGGTAAAAATTGTCTGTGATAGTCAAAATAGTTGCGCTTCTTTTCATGTTTTAATCTAAATGACTTTGACCTCTCCAAATATATCGGACATCCTAAGATCCCAGCTCTACTCCATCAAGATAACATTCCGTAAGCTGAAAAGTCATTTATCGTCCAAAGAAGGGTAGCCTTCATTACAAATGTTTGATCGGTAGAAACGTCATACGTAGGGACACCTTCAACCCATAGCCATTGTAACTCCTCAATCAATGGTTGCATATAAACATCTATCAACTTTTTCGGATTTTGCGGCCCTGTCACGATCAATATCAAAAACATATAAAGTGTCTTCATGCACATACTAGGTGAAAGATTATACAGCGTTAAAATAACTGGCCAACATGAATAACTTTTTCCTGTTTTCCCAAATAGAGCAAATCCATCGACACAGAGACCTAACCTGATGTTCTTGAGATTCTATCGTAAACTCAGGGTATGTTCTATCAAAATGTTGCCATGCCTCCGCATCTGAAGGATGATACATTAGACTCTCTTCTATTTCATGATTTGCATGCCAAGTCATGTGTTCAGCAGTGGCTTTAGACGCATAAAGTCTTTGCAATATGGGGATTAAGGGCAGATAAAACATTTGCTTGCATGGTCTACGCTTCTGATTACGACCCGGCCTCCTGTTAATCTTGTACCTAGGTTGGCTACAGAATTTGCAAGATTCTGCATTTTCATCATCTCTCCAATATATCATACAACCCCTACTACATACATTAATCCTTATAACCGGAAGACCTAAGTTATCCACTAGCTTTTTCATATCATAAAAATCACTTGGCATGATGTTATCACGAGGCAATGATTCCCCGCATTACTTCAACAAAAGAGTTGAAACAATCCGCAGATACATTATGCTCTGCCTTGATATTTAATAGTCGGGCTGTCACCGATAACTTAGTGTGGTCCTCACAATCTGCCCATAAATGTTCATCTGCTGCTTTCAACACATCCCAGAACTGATTAGATTGAAAAGTTTCATTATAGACATTCTCATCAAAACCCGTTACTCCTATATCTTCCAATTGTGAAGCATGACTAGTAATTACTTGTTCACGTGTAGGAATAAAACTAGTACTTGCATGATTTGATTCTGTGACAAAATTATAGCTAGCTGCATCAATCACCATCCTCTTGTATGGGTTTAATTGCACATAATAAACCACATTCTTTCTTAACTGAAAATTGGTCACTTCTTCCATATCCTTCATCAGATATAAATGGTTTATCATGGGAAGTCCAATTATAATAGTTCGGAGTAAACCCAAATCTAGTAAGGTGTTCTCTAACTTGATCACACACAAGAAATTTACTATTACCGCACTTTTTACACGGACACATTAACTTATTTCCTTCCATGAACTCATATTTATTACTAGCGAAGTCTAAAAATAGTTCTAATCCAGTACGAAACTCATCTGTCAATTCTTGACGTCCAGGTAAGTTCTTATTGTACATCCAAGCCCTTTCTCTTTACATTGTGTCTGTATTAAAATAAAAAATTCTGGTAAAATATTTAAAATATTATATCTATTGTTCTTAATTAAAACCATAAAATTTTGAAAATTATAATTTTTTTTATTCACGCAATAATTAATATGAAATTGCAAAAATAAAAAAAAATTACCATGTAAAGAAGACTTACCCAAATATTTGACTGAAATATTGATAGGAGAAAGTGGTCAATTTGATGAGAATTGCAATGTCCACTTAGATTGCGAGACCTTCAATTAGGCACATACCCAAAAAGAATAATCATTTAAGAATTATTTTTTAATAATTTTTAATGTACGATGGAAACGGAATTCATCTTTCATAAATGTGCAACGGAAACACAATTTCCGTCGCAAATTTGCGACGGAAAACTAATTCCATCGCAAATTTGCGACGGATCCTTGATTCCGTCGCAAAATGGCGTGGCCGTTCGGCCTCTTCCAAAGGCTGGCGAGGTGCCGCCGGCCACCAATCGTTAAACCGGTGATGCAGATACAAAAAAAAAACATAAACATATATATAAAAAAAAGAAATTACAATCTAATGTTGAATAGTCATGAAGTTAGCTATGATACTTACTGGTACAAAAGCTTCATCAAGATTAATATGTGCGTGTGCGAATTTTGCTGATTTCAGACATATGAAAGAGGGAGAAAAGCGAGTGAGAGCGAGAGAGAGATAGGGTTGGAATATCACGGGTTGATAAACTACAAATTTGAGACGGACGTTCGTTTTCGTCGCAAATTTACGACGGATTTATTTTCCATTACAAATTTGCGACGAAAATTTTTGCGACGGATTTATTTTCCATCAGAAATTTGCGACGAACTTTTTTGCGACGGATTTTGTGACGATTTTTTTTTCCGTCGGAAATTTGCGACGAACTTTTTTCCGTCGCAGATTTGCGACGAAATTAGCAACGGTTTTATTATTTCCGTCGCAAATTTGCGACAGATAAAAATTCCATCGCAAATTTGCGACGAAAATAAATCGTCGCTAATTTGCGACAAAAATGTAATCCGTCGCAAATTTCCGACGGAAAATTTTTGTCGCAAATTTCCGTTGCAAATTAGATGTTTTTTTGTAGTGAGAGATGCACATGGCATTTTAGGAAAAATTGTCCAAAAAGTTATAAACCTAATATACGATAGCCAGTTTAGTCTTAAACTTTTCGATTTGATCAATTTAGTTATAAATATTTTAACAATTTACCAATGTAGTCCTCCGGCTAATTTGACTAGAAATTACCAACCGTCCTATGTGGCACGATTGGTGTTGGCATGGATGATTTTTGCAATTTTTTTTATAAATTTTCTGATTTTTTTTATAACTTTTTTGTTTTTGTTTTTGTTTTCTTTCTTTTTGTTTCCGCTATTTATCTTCTTGGAAGGGCCGATAGAGGTCATAGGTGTCTCGGCGATGGTTGGTGACACCTAGTGCTGTCGAGTACTTGCAGGTCCTTGCTCGAATTAGGGGCTTGACCCTCGCCTCACCTTGCCTCGCTCGTGGTCGGCTAGGATGCCAACCATCGCCGAGGCCCCAATAGCACCCGCCGGCCCTTTCGGGAAGATTAACAGTAAAAAAAAAAAAAAGAAAGAAAAAAGAAAATATTGAAAATTACAAAAATATATTAAAAAATTACAAAAAAAATTCATGTCAGCGCCTGTTGTACCACATAGGATGGTTGGCGATTACTTTAGTGATTTCCGATCAAAATTGGCCAGAAAAATTATGGTGGCAAATCGTTAAAAGGATTAAGACTAAATTGGCCAAGTTAAAAAGTCTATGACTAAATTAATTGCTATATAATAAGTTTAGAATTTTTTGGACAATTATCTTGGAAAATATAACACGAAATTGAAAAGACAAAACATTAGAATTTAACTCTCCTGAAAATCATGTGCTCAAAACATACTAAAGAAAGGTTAATTGGAGTTAATTAACGTAACGAAATGTATGTTTAAGGAGGTAAAATTTATTAATTTTAATAATCGAGGTGTAATGTGTACCGATCTCAAGTTAATGGAAAAAAGAAAATTTCCTGAAATTGGTACACGATTTACTTAGGAAATGTTAAGACCATCTATAAAGACACATAAATACGTATGTGAAAAATATTACTCTACATTAAACAAACATAATTTCAACCCTTGAACTTTCATGAAAAATTATGTGACCAAAAAAAAAACTTTCATGAAAAATTGTTTGAGAGTTCAGTTCTACTACAAGAAGGATAGCAATCTGTCTATTAATACTAAACAACCGACCAAGTGCTTTTCTAAACTTAGGTGAATCTCTAAGCCCGAGTCCAATTAATAGGTAACAAGTTAAAGAATGAAAAGAAAAGTAAATCTGATAAATAAAATGAATTTTCGAAATTATGACACTTTTCTTGTCCCTCCATCTTATTTCCACTAAATTAGGTGTAATCTTACATACTCAAGAGAACTCTTGTATTCGTCCTATGTGGAAATACAAAACACACATAATAGTACTATCTACATTTAACACAATTAGTGGTGTAAATTTTTTTCTTCTAATTAATCATATCATGTACTCCATCAATTAGTATTCTTTCTCAACTGAGTGGTGTGTAATGTATGTCGGACATCGTCGACCCTGTTTTCGTATGAGCATTTGCAAATTAAAGATTGGACTACACAACTAGACTAACAAATAAAATGGGGCATCAACGATTATGTTAGAATATGTATTGAGTTTGGGCCAATTGGATGATACCGACCCAATGAAAATGATGGATGTTCGACCCCTGTTCTAGAGTTGCCAGAGGAAATGCAATGATGGCCTATTAGTGGTCATTGTGCCACTCCGTCTTGGTGTTGCTTTGACCATGCAAAGAAAGGAAGAGAGACCATGATTGTCTAGACCAAAAGAGCTAACTTTGCTCGGATGAAGAAAGGGAAAAGAGATTAATGATGGATACACCTGATATGGGAATAAAAGAAAAAAGACAAAGAAAGCAATGATGTTGTCTGTTCACGAAAGAATGCTTCCTCGGTCCATTGTGGCTGTTACGCAAACTAAGTGGCCGATTAGGTAGCTATGACCCAATGCTAGAATTCCCTCCCATCTTCATAGATTTGCTCGTCTCCCTAATTTCTTTGGAATCTTTTATATTTGGATGCCCTTCGCCGGCCTTTTTGTTTAAAAACTCTTGAGATTAAATAATATTGACAACGTTTCGACAAAAAAAAAATTCGTTCAGCCATACATATAATGTGTTTTGGGGTTATGATCCAATACCGAACCGAACCGCTAGAAACTTGTTCTTTTGCTTACTGTTTAAAAGCAAATCAATCCAAAAAGACCCAAAATTTTCGATTCAGTTTGAACTCCGGTTCGATTGTGGGAATTTTCTTTTATACCGCCATAATATGTTATATTTACTTTAATTTCGAGTTGTTTTTATAGTAGAGAGATATTAATCAAGCTTGTTCACATGTCAGGTGATGACAATTCTTTCTTTTTCTAGTTTTACGTTCTCGATGAAAGTCAAAGACAAATCATCGATTGGTGGGCCATAGCTAATAATATCTAGAGAAGCCTTTATCGACTTTTAAGGACGGATTTGGCTGTCGCAATTCAATGTCGCCAGAAGATTGTACCAAGTAATAATCATATTATATTACAATAACGTTTCTAACTTTTTTGAGTCATGACATGACCATTTTGATGGAAAAGACAAACAATTATCCATCTAAAAATCCAAAAGAAAAAAAAAATCATCGTTTTGAAATTTGGTAACTATGGCTATGTTCCAGGTGGCTTTTGTTGCGAATTTTGTTTTTGTTAAGAAAAACAACTTTCATTACTATCCGAAAGATGGATTACAAAAGTTTCCGAGATCAAGACATAAAATTAACCATGGGGATGGGAAGGTTTAGAAAGCCAATTGGGTGAAAAGGAACCAGTTTTGTGGGCCTTGACAATTCAATCCGTCGTCTAATTAGCATCTCTAGGCTCATATCTTAATTTGACTCCACGCAGTTGGGCCGATCAAGATTTGCAGTCATTCATAATGAACCGAGCAGCCCATGAGCCTCCATTCGGCCTGATACACACTCCATCACTGATATGTTATCTTAAGAGATCTCTACGCATAGATTAGTTCCCATCTTCTCTTAAGTTGGTGCGCCTTGTGTATGCTTAAGCCACGACAATGCCTCCCTCACGGCTAGGATTTTGGTGACAAGGGCAGAGGGACGTGGATTTGTCTTACAAAGCCGTCCACGAGAAGGCCAAGGGCATTTTTGCAGATACCCGTGACGGAACCGACCTTGAGTCGACATAATGATTTCACAAAAGAAGCTACTGCTTGAAAGAATGGGAGCAATTATATCTTATCTTTAATATTTTTGACTTGTAAACCTGACGAATATAATGTTAAATATTCCTTTTTTGGCCTCAAAACGACAATCCTTTGTGTAAGCCCACGACCAAGCCTACATTACCGTCTTTGAAAATATATGTTTGATCAATCAAAATGTATTCATTACGAATATTCCCGAAAGACTTTGACTTAGGTTATGTGAGATATCTCTAGTGATAAAAAATCAAATTCCCACACCAATGAATGGGAACAAAAACCCTTTGTAAGAGATTGTGACAAAACCTTTCTCATTAAGGCACTCCAATTTAGCATTTTTAACAAACTCTTCTGAATAAACCAAAATTATCTTGTTCAAAACTGTCATCTAAAGGAATTTTGACAAATTGATGACATTTGCCAAAAATTAATTAACAATTGCTTAAATGTCATTTAAAGTCTTCAATGATTTCTTGAAAATTAATTCAAAATTTCCGTTTGATTTTAGGGTTCTCAAATTTCTTGTTTGATTCGCTATATGCAATCTCGAAAATCTTTACTAATTTCCCTAAATGGATGGATTCTTCATCATCCCCGGTGATGCCATTACACATTTGGCATGCTTATTGCAATCCAGAGTGTTTCCTTTGGTTGAAACTTATTTATACATGGTAAGACTTCCATTTTTAGTTAAAACCCATTTTTACATGGCAAGACTTTCCTTTTTAGTCGAAACCCATTTCTACATGGTAAGACTTCTTTTTTTAGTCGAAACACATTTCTATATGGTAAGACTTCTCCTTTCAGTCGAAATCCATTGTTACATGATGAGACTCCCTTTTGATTAAAATCCATTTTTTACATAGTGAGACCTCTTCTTTGGTCGGAATCCATTTGTACATGGTATGATTGTAAAGACCTTCTCATATACAATTAACTCCATTATCACAAGGTAGGTATCCCTTACCCTTATCCGTAGTTTCCACCTAAAAAAAAGGCACAAGAGAGAAGAGTGAGAATGTTAACGAGATAAATGCACAACACACGATGCAGAGGCTTGAGGGAAATGTTGTGGTTTTGAGGCTACTTGAAAAGGATTAATGATGCACTTCTATCCAATGGTCGGAATTGATGACCCGGCCTTGGACAAGTGAAAACATAGGATTCTTGTGGTTGCGGTCATGAGAGACCGATTCCCTTATCTAGGATAGGCTTACACTTTAGGGTTGACATTAGTCTCAATAGCAAGCTTTTGAGGGCTCATGTCTCGAGGCTTAACAATAGGGTCATGTCTATTCTTTGCCCGGTGTTGTATCAGGCTTACACTCGACGAGTTGCGAGTTTTTCTTTATCGCACTTAGAATAGCTTGTCTTTTAGTTTCATTGGGTGTTTAATTTCCACACCGCCTTCAACACATTACTTGTTAATTTCTTTTCTAGACTAGGTTAGGATTAGTCTAGAACCTCAAAATTGAAAATCACAAAACATGTTGTGATCATTAGAAATGGCATTGAGACCTTTAGGAGAAAAAAAATGGTAAATCAAGATTGTATGACCACTTTGGATAAACAATCACTTAGTCAGGTACCGAAAGGGCGTTAATAGAAATATTAATGCAATCAATTCTTCATTTCTAGAATCTTTGGTTGCATGGAATCGAGATGATTCTCTCACGTCTCAATTGGGTTTCAAACCAACCCCTGAAAAAAGGTTAGTGGCGACTCCTAGTAACATGTAGGCTCATAATGAACAAAAATGGGATAGTCCTAAATGCCACCCGAGGTATGGGGTTTGGGAGCGCCTCGCCCTTGAATAGATGAGCCTTTTGAGTGGTCCCTTTGGATGAATCAATTGATGTTTGCATTATTGGGTAAGTAATTCTAAACCCGTCCTGCGAGGGGTAGGTCACGACAGATTCATACCATTGGGCTTGTACCATCAAGCCTTCATAAAAAAGTAAGATCCTGTGAATGGTAAGCTCATGGGCGTTCATGGAGAATTGGATTTCAAGATTAACCATGATATCGTGACTCCACATGTAAAACCCGAGATAAAAGAAGTATTAAGCTATCAGACATTTGAGCTAGTCTTGATGATACATGTGCCTATGGAAGCAATTGTACATTCCCCCGAGATGTCCAAGTCTGTCATCATGTCTGGAGAAGTTTTAATGAAAAATTAATATATCCTTGGTGAAGGTTTAGGGGATACATGGCCAGGATACTCGAAAACCTTTGGGAGCTTTCAAGAGATTGAATATGAGAGGCTTAGATTACCGTGGAGGTCGTGAGGCCGAGGCAATTGTGGAGGCCGATTTGGAAGAGGAAAGACTAATCAGAGCTTATTCATCCCGTTATTGAGCAAAACGTTTCCTGGTCCTCCCAAAATGCTACAAGAAGAGGAGCCATCTATTGAGGATATAACCAAGATGTTCCAAGAAGATACCATATGCACTATCTTGGCATGTGAGGAAGCTATGACTTTTGCAAGTCTTGATGACCCTTCAGAGTAGGGCGAATTACCTAGGGTGTGTTTGCTTGAGGGAAAGTATTTTCCGGGAATCCGTTTTTCGGACTTTCATCCGTTTGGTTCACCAAAATGATAAATCAACTGAAATACTTTCCGGTCAAGGAAACCATTCATATATAAAATTAGAAAACTAAATTCCCTAATCTAAGAAGGTGAAAACACTTTCTAGAATTGTTCATCTTGAATTTGTTAATATTTTTTTCTTTTCTCTTCTTTTATTTTTTTTTCTTTTTCCTTCTTCCTCCCTCCACCGGTCACCAGCCTTTCTTTTTCCAACATAAAAGCAATTTAAAAAGTACAAATTTTTTCGATAATTTTCATCATCAGATGTTCCACACCAAACAATTGAAAATATATTTCAAGTCTTTTTTAGGTTTTAGCCAAATACCATAAAACAAACTTATTTTCCTGGAAAATGACTTACTGAAAAGTATTTTTCAGAAATGGTACATTTTTCATGAAACAAATGCACCCTTAATATAGCCATATATTTCATTTGTTCTCCCCCTATATGGGAGTGATTCGTTATTTAAATTCATTTCTCAATTCATTATATAAGTAAAACTCAATGAATCCTCAAATCTTGAGCCGTTGGTTCGAGATGGTTTATTGTGTAATACGTCCTTATTATTTCATTTTAATAAAGCATAGACTTTAATAAGGATGTGTGAAAGTACTCCAAACCAAGCCTTTAATGATGCTTGGGGCCTGGACATCCACATGCTACCTATTTCCTAATTCTTTATGGAACAAGGATATGAAGACGAGTTCCTAAAACAATTTTCAAAAACCATCATTCAAAGAGATTCCGAAAATAACATGCATTCCATTTATCGTTAATCTGTAATGACCGTCTACATCACATCTTTGGCATCATTCTGCATACTCATGATGAAAACACATGTGATTCGGAATTGCAAGAAGAGAGTTCCTCATATTCCGACAATGATGATAATTAGAAGGGCATTGAACGTGAGTGGAACCGTCATGAAGAATCCAAGCCATCCATTGCAGAATAGACGATCACCATAAGTTTGAACCAAAGCGAAGACGATGGTAAAACTTTTGAACGAGATAGCAGGATCAAATATCCTTCCACCTTAATTACTAACTAAAGACCTCCAAGAACACTCGCTTGACTCTAGTACTTCTAAGTTACCATGAGATAATTCTACTCATATTGGCACTTGTTCTCCTAATTATCACAGGCTAGTTTCTCATCTTTGCTGATATAAAAGGAAGGAACATTGTCATCTGCAAAACTAATTCACTGACTGCACTTGTCATAGTAGATATAAGTATAAACATAGTTTTGGAATCATCAAAATTCCATAGGGATGGTTTCCAAACGGAGAGTAGAGTTTGATCATTTATGAATAAAATTATTGATAGCTTGAAGGTAATAGATAACTCTCTTGTGAAGTTATCGACAAAACAATGTGAAGTTATTGACGAGAGCTTTAAAGTTTCTTGACAAAGTTATTGATGTCAACGACGATAAATCAACTCAAAGATAACCGTTGGGTGGTTATGTCGATACCCGTTAATTTAGGATTTGGGTAACTTTTTTTTGTTAAGTTTTCAT
The DNA here is from genome assembly GCA_024733475.1 of Syzygium grande. NCBI lineage: Eukaryota > Viridiplantae > Streptophyta > Magnoliopsida > Myrtales > Myrtaceae > Syzygium > Syzygium grande. The sequence continues at coordinate 482,222 of JAMXDD010000011.1, forward strand.
GAAGTAACCTCCAGTAACCACCGAAAATATTATGGAGTTATTTACCTTTTCAAATTTAGTAACAGCCATTTGTAAATGTTTGAAGAGGGTTATAAACACTCTAAGTGCTCTTTTTGTAAGGGCCCTTCTTAATCAATCACAGAACTCAATATTCTTTATTTTTGTCTTTACTTTCCCGTGATTTATCTTTCCTACACTTTAGATGGCTAGCCACGATTGCTTCCATTCTCAGTAGCTTTAAATTACTTGTCATTTACTTTCCCGTTCAAAATCAACAAAGGACCCTTCATATTATTTGTTGATTCACACATCAGTCCATATATATAGAAAAGGTATTTCATCATCAATTTAATTCTGGTGAAACATCTTTTTTGATAATATTGAAAGGTATTTCATTGACACTCTTTGGTGAAACAATGGTCTCGTAATTTTATTGTAGTATTCGTTTTATATTGAAGTAAGTTGTGGGATATTGTTTTAAAAAAAATTAAGAATTAGTTGTCTTTCTATGCGAGCTAGTATGTAGTCGTTATTTTCATGTTTAGATGGCTTTTTTACATTATAAAAGTGGAAAAAGGATACAAAAAGGATAGTAGATAAGGATAAGTAAATGGGAGTTGCATTTAGGTGATAATTGCATCTTAAGAAGTTTTTCCAAAATAAATTGCATTTAGTTTTATGTTTATTCATTGTTTTAGTTCGGGGGTAATTGCATTTCTCTTATAGTAACTTTAAGTTGTATTTAAATCACTCTTGTTATTAAAATATAAAATAAATAGATAATAAATATATAAAAAGGACAAAAAAAACCTGTACGTCTTTAAGGAGTAGATTTCATGTTTAGAGCTATTTCTGGTTAGAGAAATGATTAAGCGACAATCCTTCTGTAAGATCAACATGTTATGCACCACAAAAAAATAAATAAAAATAATTATAAATTATTGTGAGGTCTACTCCTTTAAGAATTTGTGACTCACAATATGTTGTTAATCTCACAATGGCCTAAAGGCTGTTATATTAGCAAAACTCTTTGATTAATCCCGTCTCATCATGACCTAATGTATGCGTCGATCACTTAAATTGGGGATTTCCATGTTTACTTGGCCTTGCTGCTTTATAAAAGTGGAAAAATGATAAAAATGGGATAGTAGAAAAGGATAAGTAAATGGGGATTGCATTTAGGTGATAATTGCATCTTAGGAACTTTTTCCAAAATTAATTGCATTTAGTTTCACGTTTATTCATTGTTTTGGTTCAAGGGTTGCATTTCTCCGATAGTAACTTTAAGTTGCATTTAAATCACTCTTATTATTTAATGAAATAAATAAATAAATAATAAATATATAAAAGGACAAAGGGTAAAAACCACAAAAAACCCTAAACTATGCCCGCCGTGATATATTTATCCTGAACCTTTTTTTTGTGACATAAAAAACTCACAACTTATACCTATGTGATACATTTACCCCAAACTTGTATATCTTGACACATTTATGCTAACCTTTTTTTTGTGACACCAAAAATCCCAAATTTATATCCATGTGACACATTTACCCCAAAAATCTGATGTCGTAGAAAAAAGTTTGGGATAAATATGTTACACGAGTATAAGTTTGAGGTTTTTGGTGTCATAGAAAAAAGTTTGAGGTAAGTGTGTCTCATGGATACAAGTTTGGGGTTTTAGTGGTGTTACAAAAAATAATTTAAGGTAAATATGTCACAGTAGCAAAGTTTGGATTTTTTTTTTTTATCACTTTTCCCCCTATGACAAAAAACCGGTATCTCATTTAGGAGTAGATTTCATGTTTAGATCTATTTTTGGTTAATCCCGTCTCATCATGACCTAATGTCTGCATCCATCATTTACATTGAGAATTTCCATTGCTTAGCTTTAGATTAATTACACGTTTAATATTCCTTCATAGCTCCTTGGGGATCCTGTCCCGAGGCTTTATAACAAGGCCATATATATTTTTTGTCCGACTTCCATTAGGTTTACTTTCTCGCAGTTTACATTCATTGTCTTTATTATCGTACTTTATCTTGATTTGTTGTGATTGATGTTGGTTGTGTAACTATATACGCCTGGTCACTTAGATTCGCATTTAGGGAATTAAAACTGGAAATACCGCTTGATTCATGTTTCAAGAACAAAAATGAGTTTAGCTATTGAGAGGGCATTTTTGTTTATGCTGATTAGACGATTAGTACAACCAAGTCCCCAAACCCAAATATGTGGTTTGTGCAAGTAAAGCAACCTCCTATGCTTTACTTGGCTCTTACTTGGCCTCTAAAAGGTATGTGAATATGCCTATAATCAATCAAAGAAACCAAGTTGCGATCGAAAGGTTTGGGAGAACCTGTGCCAAACGCAAGCGATGCTTTGCGCTCGCACCCACTTGGCAATCCATCATAACTCCTTGAGGTTCGCCTTGGGAGGGTTGCGACATTCTCCCAAATAAAGGCTGAAAACCTTATCTACTTTATGGTTGCAATAGAAAATATCATAGTACAAAAAAAAAAAAAAATTGAAAGCAATTTCTTTGAATACCTCCATATGAATTTCCTATGATTGACATGGTTGGTTCAGACATTGAGAATTTCTGATTCAAGAATTAGAGAGAGTCGTTGAATCCCACGAATTGCGTGTAAACTGTTTTGAGCTAGGTTTGGGCTTGACCGGTTCGTGAGTTTATATGGTGTTCTAAGTGCCTCCATGCCCGTGCCCTTGCATTAGTAATGAAAAAAAACAGAGTACCTTAGCTGAGATGACGAGGTAATTCCTAGAGCCTCAATAGAGAAAAAGAAAAAAGAAAGAAAGGAAAAGAAAGTCCTAATAGCCCAATGACAATATTCCCCATCGCAAGTTCGTGAACCGCAACCCTCCAAAAGGGTCTCTCTACGAACCAACCTTTTTATTCTCTTGTCCCTCTCCTCGACCCCACAATCCTTGGACCGATCAACATCTTGTCCATAGCAAAACTTTCGCGCCCTCTGAAGCGTTTGGTGGATGGGGGACCTTCTCCTGTCCTCACCACGATCAGGTCCCCAATATTTTTCATAAAAATTCTTTTTTTCATTACCGTATTTCACTACAACCTGCACAACATGTGCCTATTGAAGCCATACAGCAAAAGCTGATAGACTGTAGAGAACAACAGTTCATACTTGGAAGAGTTTGGGGTTCTGTTCTGCATGTCCGAAGATATCTATATAATAGTGTCCCAAAACGAAAAGAGAAGAAAAGAATGTTGGTATGATAGTGGAGTCTGCACAAGCCTTTCGCGTCTTAAAATATCAAAGGATGGTATGGTTTTCGAATTTGTAAAGGCGAAGGTGTACCTGCCAAACCTGAAAATGATGACTGTGCTTCCATGTTCTTTTTCTAGAACTTAGTAACTTTTTCCCTAACACGCACTCGGACCGTAACAAACATACACCAAACCCCAGTATTTAAAAACTCATCGTATATGCAAAGGACTTGACAAAGTCTTTGTTTTGTCTATTGTAGAGATAGTTACCAGGTCGGGTCGACTGTACTAACTATATTGATACGAGACATGGACTACTTTGCGGATGCGTTTGTTTCACTAAAACTTCATGGAAATTATGGTTAGTTTTTATTTGTTTGATGGTTTAAGGAAAGTGATCTCATTCTTACCAAAATGAGAAGTCATGTTAAAATATGTCTCAAGTTTAAGTCCATAGTATATAATCTGATCCGAATAAAGATTGCGGAAAAATACAGAAATTGTTTGTGCGTTGAAGTGACTTTCAATAATGGATAATTAATCTTGAACCTTGTGTTTGAATACAAGTTCGTTGAAGCACACAACAATTTCCGCACATAAATTGAAGTCTATGTTCTCTAACAGTCCAACATGAACTTTGATTTTGGACTTTGACTCGGTCAACATGTCAGAGAAAGAATTTGAAGAAATAAAAGATACAGTTCCTGCAGAACTCGGTTTGGGTTTTTTGTGATTTATATCTTTATATATTCTTAGATTTCATTTGGCGAAGCCGCCGGGGTGTGCCGTGAGTGCTCCAAAGGAAGCGCCGTTTTGACAAGTGCTTGGCAGAGGATTTCTTGGTAGAATTACACCAATAATCTTAGTATTGAAGATATTTAAATCTTGTGGTAAGATATATGTATAATTCTTTTGTGAGATTGAAAGATTATTTCGTGAGGAGCTGTGGAGTTAAACATTGCATGAGTTATTGAGTGTAATTAGGAGATGGGAAACACTGACTAAGAATGTTTGAGCAATTCGAGTCTTTGATTGGTTTAGCAATATTTGTTACTTTTGCACAAGTAAAAGATGCTTTATAAGTTAAACGAGTAGTGGCACGTCCACACAACTCTATCAAAGAAGTATCTCAAAAGATTCGGAGATAAAAGAGAAGAGGGTACAAGAAAGGAGGGGCTCATAAGTCATCATAAATAGCCAAGAACTCTCCTCCTTTTCGCCCAAAAGCCTCTTCTTAAACTTGTCTGGCCATTCCTCGGACAAAAGAATGGCGACGCAAGATCCTGAGCTCAACGTCTCCAACAACGAGCTGCTCGCGGTTCGAAACCTGAGGTCGGCACTTGAACGAAGTGTTCTTCCCTTAAAGAGATTGTATGGGAAACACTACCCTCCTGGTTTCCACAGAAAGGTGAAGTTTCCATCTTCTTCCTCCTCCACCTCCTCGTCCGCTGCTTCTTTGCTGTGGTTTTCCCGTTTCGTCTGAATCTGTGGCCACTCGTTGCCCCAAAAGCTACATGCGTTTGCTTGTGTCGTTAGGGATAACACTTCGCGCATGATTAAACTTGCGAAGGACGCGTATGTACTGCAGGTGGTGGCCGAGATAATAGCGACGTATCTGCTGGTGTTCGTGACGTGCGGGTCGGCGGCGCTGAGCGCGAGCGACGAGCGCAGGGTGTCGAGGCTGGGGGCATCGGTGGCGGGAGGGCTGGTGGTGACCGTCATGATCTATGCGGTGGGCCACGTCTCCGGGGCCCACATGAACCCTGCCGTCACCGTCGCTTTTGCCGCCGTCAGACACTTCCCATGGAACCAGGTAAGAAAAAGCTGCGGAAAGAACACTTCAGCAAAAGTCGATCCTCCTGTAATCCCTATGCCATGCATTTTTCTCATCGTCCTCGTCACACTCTTGGCTTTTGCCTAATTCAAAGAACACGATCGCTACAGCTTTTCCTGTGTTTTGGACGCATTTCAAACTCGCGGATTCATGCCATGCGGCTCTTTCGAGCTTTTGGCATCAAGTCTTTAAGAGGAATATTTAGTTAAGCAGTGACTATTTGCAAATGCACTTTGCCTAGGTATAAATTTGCATCACAAGCTTTCTACTTGGAAGGGAGTGCGACAAATGTTCCTATTTAGAGAATTGACTTTACCGTTATCTTTGGGACCCATGATTTTAAAACTAGATGCTGTTCCCATTGAAGTGGTCATGAAATAGGAATTAAGTGCAATAGAATTAACTGCGTCTGAAATTGAAAAAATATTTTGTTATGAACATTGTTATATATCTTTTTCTTTTATGTGTTGAGTGATTTTTTGCAAATGAGATAGATGTAATTTTCGGATACGGAAGAACATGAAATGCAACACAACTTTAAGGAAAAACACCGAGTACAGCACAGGGGATCTAGGTTCGGACATAGGGACTCGCATTTGGGCTATTAGAGAACAAGGTCTGGCACCTGGGTCCTTGGTCTGGGCCATGGGGGACCCGAGATCTGGTCTCGGGATCGACGCTCTAGGCCGTCGAAATCTAAGTTCGAGCGCCACGGACCCAGGTCATCGCTTGGTCTTCACTCAAAACAGCAGGTACGATCCTGCAAATTCTAATGTTCGATTTGGACCCGGGTCATCACTTGGCCTTCCACTTCAACATAGCCCGAGTTAAAGTTGGAAAAGTATTCCAACCCAAAAGAAAATGATGGAAAGGCATGGACTTAGATGCCCATGTGTCGGTTTTGCCCGATGCTGATCTATGGATTGAATGCAGGTGTATTTCCTGTCACTTTGGAACGAATTGGGATATTGATAGAAGGGGAAATTAATATATGTGGCACAGAAACTGATGCGGTGTGCAACACAAATTATTGTAGGAGACGACACGAAGTGATGTCACCTGTGCCTAGAGGTGTCAAAATGGGTCTTAAACCTATATATGACCCATTTAAAAATAAATGGGTCATATATGGGTCACTTTAATTTTAAAGAGTCAACCTTAAATGGGTTTTAAATTTTAAAACTTAAAAATAAATGGGTCTAAATAGGTTGAGTTTGGAACCCATGTCCAACCCACCTACTAGACCCATCCACACACTCTCTTCTTCTTTACAAAAATGTTTAAAAAAAATCGAAATTTAATTATTTTTTTCTCTTTTTCTTTTATTTTTTTTTTTTTCTTTTCTCTTCTTTCTTTTCTTTTTTTTTTATTCTGCCCGGTGGTCGGCCACGGCAACCGGCCACTGGGGTGGGATGACCTCGCCGGAAGACGGCGAAGCTCGAGGTCGCCGGCCTCGGGCGAGGCTCAAGCTCGCCCGATTCCGGCGACCTCGCGGCTTGTCCAATCCCGGCGAGGTTGTAGCCTCGCTGACTTGTGGTGAGGCTCTAGCCTCGCCGATGGATGGCCGGGCGAGAACGAGCTTCGCCGACCTCCGGCGAGCTCGGCCTCGCCAGATCGGCGAGAACGAGCTTCGCCGGCCTTCAGTGAGCTTGTCCTCACTTGTGGTGGTCGGCCGGGCTCGGCGCCGGCCAAAAATAAAAGAAAAAATTAAAATAATTAAAAATTCAATTTAAAAAATAAAAAATAAAATTAATTTTTTTTTATTTTCTTGAATAATGACTTTATGAAAAATATTTTCTAGAAATGTCGCATTTTTCCTAAAACAAAAATAACCTCAATTTTAAAAAAAATTATAAACTTTTTTCACTAGCTTTGTATTGCATAAAATGTTTTAGTAGTATAATTTAAAAAAAATCATAAAAAACAAGTATTCCTAAATTAGGTTAAATATAAAAGTGTTTTAGTAATATGGAATTGGCGTCGGGTATGGATTGGGTATGGGTTGGGTCGGGTATGTGTCAAGATATTTACACTATGAATAAATGGGTTAATTGGTCAATTTGGGTCGACCATTTATGACTCGACCCAAACCCAACCCGACCCACCATTTTTAATGTGTCTACTGTGCGTTGTGTGGGAGCAGAGGATATTATAAATAACTCAAATCATTGTAAGGTTTTAAACGAGTAGAAGCCAATGAGAGATTGGGTGAGTTTGAATATGAAAGGAAGAGTAGCATTGTTAATTAGCAGAAGAAGTCACATTCGCGACTGATTATACATTTTCATTAACATCAAAAGGGACAGATGAGCGAGAGCGACCCGATTCCGAGACAACATTAAACTAGAGAGAATGTTGTTATCGGAGTTACATCAACATAGTAATATAGTAATGATCGGTTGTATAATATAAATGCAATTGGATAGGAGGAGCAGATGATCTTATAAAGAACTCAAATCATTGTAAGATTTTAAATGAGCAGAAGCCAATGAGAGATTAGGTGAGTTTGAATATGAAAGGAAGAGTAGCATTGTTAATTAGCTAGAAGAAGTCACATTCGCGACTGATTATACATTTTCGTTAACATCAAAAGGGACTGAAGAGCGAGAGTGACCCGATGCCGAGACAAGATTAAACTAGAGAGAATGTTATTATCGGAGTTACATCAACATAGTAATATAGTAACGATTGGTTGTATGATATAAATGCAATTGGATAGGAGGAGCATAGGATATTATAAAGAACTCAAATCATTGTAAGGTTTTACATGAGTAGAAGCCAATGAGAGATTAGGTGAGTTTGAATATGAAAGAGAGATTACGTGAGTTTGAATACGAAAGGAAGAGTAGCATTGTTAATTAGCCAAAAGAAGTCACATTCGCGACTGATTATACATTTTCGTTAACATCAAAAGGGACAGAAGAGCGAGAGCGACCCAATGCCGAGACAAGATTAAACTAGAGAGAATGTTATTATCGGAGTTACATCAACATAGTAATATAGTAACGGTAGGCTGTATAATATAAATGCAATTGGATAGGAGGAGCAAAGGATATTATAAAGAACTCAAATCATTGTAAGGTTTTAAATGAGTAGAAGCCAGTGAGAGATTAGGTGAGTTTGAATACGAAAGAGAGATTAGGTGAGTTTGAATACGAAAGGAAGAGTAGTATTGTTAATTAGCCAGAAGAAGTCACATTTGCGACTAATTATATATTTTTGTTAACATTAAAAGGGACAGAAGAGCGAGAGCGACCCGATGCCAAGACAAGATTAAACTAGAGAGAATGTTATTATCAGAGTTACATCAACATAGTAATATAGTAACGATAGGCTGTATAATATAAATGCAATTGGATAGGAGACTTCGCTCGAGAAGTCTCCTAATGGTCAGAGTCCCCCGCCAATGGCCTGACTCTGACCAACCAAAAAAACTATGAGTGGCCTCATGGTTGGATCCATTCCTCTTAATTGAGGAAGGAATTGGCATTGTCAATCCATGTAATGACATCGAGCACTTCTTTGGGCTTTCTCCTTCGTACTTTGATTGTAAGGAAAATTATCTAAAAAGATTTTAAACTTAATGCAATTGTGCTAATTCAGTCTCTAACATTTTTTCATTACCAATTCAGTCCTAAACGTTCTGTATTTGTGCCAGTTCAGTTCATTCGGCCACTTTTGGCCCATTACAAATCTAGTTTTAATTTCAAGTAACAAAAATGAACTGACTTCTCAACTAACTAGTTTGGCACTTTCATGTGTATTGCAGGTCCCATTTTATGCTGCCGCTCAACTACTAGGAGCAGTCTCCGCTGCATTCACGTTGCGCGTGCTCCTTGATCCTATCAAACATGTCGGTACCACTTCGCCTTCGGGGTCAGATGCCCAAGCCTTGACCATGGAGATTGTGGTCACGTTTTCCATGATGTTCGTCACTTCGGCTGTGGCCACCGACACCAAAGCTGTTAGTATCACGGCAATGCTTTATTTGCAGCTAAAATTGAAACTGTAGAGCTTTTCTTATCAATCCATTTCCTTTGCAGGTTGGAGAGCTCGCAGGTATAGCAGTTGGCTCCGCCGTATGCATAACATCTATATTGGCTGGGTAAGAAACAATATCACTGTCTGTACTGTAAAGTCGAATCTATTAATCGCATTTGCGAAGCAAACAACAGATGCAAGATGGGCGTTGCTAGGTAAAACCAGAACAAAGAATAATAAGTCTTGAATGGGCAATCTCTACAGTAAGTACTGTGTTCTGGCAGGTTGAATCTTATAATATGACATGCTGTCCCATAACTAGAGACTGAATTGAACACCGGAAGATTGGGGAACCCTAGCTACTTGACCATTATTATAGGTGCTAAAAAGCCATACCAAAAATCGAAGGGACTCAATAACAGCAATTTGGTCCGCAAAAAAATTGAAATTTTGCGAGGTAATTGGCTGACCGTTGTATATAAATTAGTCATGACGATAGCTGAAGTTTAGCTCACATCGTAATCCCCCACTACTTGCCTCTAATACTAATTGAATTCTGCCCATTTTGTGCTTTCTCTCTAATACGGAAATTAAGCAAAATGAACCAACTTCACTGGAAAAACATGCTCCAAAAGATTCGAACAAAAGAATATGTTGCTAAGCTGTGATATGCAGACCGATATCAGGTGGATCTATGAACCCAGCAAGGACCATAGGACCAGCACTTGCCAGTCAATACTTCAAGGGACTATGGGTGTATGTGGTCGGGCCGGTGACAGGGACGCTTCTAGGGGCTTGGTCTTACAATCTTATCCGGGTCTCGGATAGGCCGGCACATGCGATTGCACCATCGTTTTCATTCAAACTTCGAAGAGCGAGGAGCTGCGATGGCCAGGCGAACAATGAACCCTCTTGATGCTCTGTTAAAAAAGGGAGAGGTTTGCATTGGTTTTTAGGAAAGCCAGTGTAATATATCTGCTCGATCCTTAGTATGGCTGTATTTCTCGTGGTGACATATATATACAGCAATGCCAACGGATGCACTAGTGTTCTGACATCTAAAGTGCTGGCACATCTGCATGTTTCTATCTTTATGTCAATATGGAATGCAATGTTCAAGTTTGCTTAGTTAAGCGAAAGTCCATTTTTTGATCCCTTAACTTTTGCATTTTTTTCCCTATTAAGTTCTCAACTATGTGTCTAATCGAGTTCTTCAGTGCGCCTAGCTTTTCTAATCGAGTCCCTCCTGCTCCAAATGCGATTAATTGGAGTTGCATGTGCATTAGAGCCAACAAGATACTGACTTCCCCATAGAAGTAAGTGGAAGTACTAATTGAAACCAACAGTCTAGACCTGGTCAACACCTTAAAGGAGTTCAGGTCAATTCACGTGGAATGCTTACGCCCTTATCATGAACTCTCCTTTTCAAATTTTTAGGTAGCCCAATACTTTTTTTTTGGTAAGGTAGGTAGCCCAATACTTTAAGCTAATTTAAGATCCGTTTTTTTTACGGAAAATATAAGAGCACTTTGTTAATCTTCAGATACCACGTGATTTTGTGCAACAGTGGCATTCTCGGGGTTATACTTATCTCCATTTTGAAGCAGTTTGCCATGCTCTAACATTCTACGGCAGAAAGGGTCTTCGTGTGGCTGCGCGCATGGCTCTCCTCGATACCAAGTTCCTTGAGTGTCAACATGCTTGTATACGGACCGTAGAAATCACCCTAAATGCTGGCACAGTCTTTGTGACCCTTTTTCCCAATTTCAACTTGGCACTGTCTTATCGTCGCCAGTTGAGTGTCCTTAAAGTCCAACTGGAAATAACTGGTGCACCTCAAACTCCTGATTCTATTGCAGCCACCCTCCATTACCAAATGATATATCGTGTCTAGAATCATCTTAAAATTGTCTCTCTATTTATTTCTGTGGACAACAACCAGGCATCGTTTTGCATTCATGGTCCTAGACAAATTTCTAGATCTAAGTTGGTTAAGCTCTTACCAGACACATGGGTGATCAACAACGAGAAACTCCATAAGAATACTGCTCCTATCCAAGCCACTAAGTCCAAGTTTTCTAAAACGAAAGATGGTTCTGTGGTCATCACATTTGATCACTCTCATGAGAAGGTGGAAAATTCTATATTCCCCACCATTCTCACTTTGAGACCGTGTCTCAGACAACTATCAGAGGATTGCTATTCAGATCCCAGGGATCTAATTGAATCATTTGATTTTGAAGGACGGCCAATTCATTACTTTAAAGACCCATGCATTGGCCATTGTTTTTGGGATCTTGACTGTTAGTGTTATGGCTACTCAAATTTTTATCACTTGCATCAGTTTGAAGAATTCTCTTCTTGTAAGAGGGAATTTGTAGCGGGGGCAAAGATTGTAACTTTTGTTTGAGTGACTAGATTACCTTGGTCTGTGAGGATCCTCAAAGAGGTGGATCTTTCTTTAACATCTTCTGCAAAGGATACATATACCTGGTGATTTTAGCAACAAATTCTCTCAGGTAATTGACAATTCCAAGAAATTGTTTGACTTGTTTGTGAGAAAGATTCTTATGTGGAAATTTGAGCAATTCTTTGGCAATATGATCACTAGGCTCGAACGCCCCATCTTTTAACTACATGCCCAAGAATTCTAACTCTGTTTGGGCAACCTTCATTTTTTTTTTTCTGAGAGAGGATGATGCTATATTGCTTGACTATGGCAGCAAATTGGGAGAGAAGGTTGCGGTGAGATCTCTCATCCTCGCTATAAAGCATGATGTCATCAATGTAAATCAGAGAATTTGAACACCAATATCTATGAGTGCTATTAGAGAGATAGGGTTTGCATAATTGGATGGGAAGATTTGGAGAGGAACATATGGTTTAAAGGAAACAGGGCTTTTTCAAAGAAAAATATTCCATCACCTGCGGAGTCTGAGTCCTCATCACCGCTGGTGTCTAAATAAGTTTAGACGGCACAATAGTTTTTTCCGAAGGTTCATTTTCAAGGGAGAAGAGGGACTCGAGATCATCCTCTTCTATGGAAATTCCAATCTTTCTGTGGTTAGAATCCACAAGATTTATGCTTCTTTTCATTGCTTGAGGACAATTTTTTTTGCAAAATGCCCTTTTCTTCTGCAAATAAAACATGTCTTTCTTCTTTCTTTTCCCATCTCATATGCTATCTTTGCGGCACTTGCTCTTACGGAGGGATTTCCATTTGCCCTTTTTTTTTTTCTGATGGATGGAACATTTTTTGAAATGTTTCTTTTTCCTGGTTGAGCAATCACAAGAGTCTATCCTTAGTAGATAGGCTAATCCTACCATCCTCATGGCTAGTGAACAAAAGCCACAATCTGCAGAATCTTCTGAATTACAAACTGAAGAGGATACAACAACCACGACTTCCGAAGAAGTTACTAGTACCAATGCTCCTACTTCTGGAGGTGGAAAAATTCTATTTTCCCCACCATTCTCGCTTTCAAACTTTGTGTCTCAGACAACCCATCAAAGGATTGCTATTCAAATCCCAAGGAACTGATTAAATCCTTTGATTCTGAAGGATGGCCATCTCATTACTTTTAAGACCCATGCACAGGCCAATGTTTTTGGGATCTTGATTGCCAGTGTTCTAGCTGCTTAAATTTTCCCGAAGATGAAGAAAATGATAGTCCATCTTCCCGAAAAAGAAATATAAAGAAACGAGATTGTCTCTATCAGAGATTGTAACTTCTATTTGAGTGGCTGTATTGCCTTGGTCTATGAGGATCCCTAAAGAGGTGGACCTTTCTTTAATTCTCATTTTCTGGCTTTTTTTTTCTTGTCCTACTATAACTCTTAACTCTGAATTTTTTATGGGTTTTGTCCACAATATTCATTCATAAGTAGAATTAATTGGTTATATGTTCAAACTCTTCAACTTCCTTGCTTCATTAGTAATATGTGATGTAGCTAGCAAGAATCACCTAGAGGGCAGGGTGAATAGGTGATCTTAATAATTTTTGATAATTTATGTGAAAATGAAAAAACACAGTTGAGTCTGAATAAAATTCAGATTCAAGCAGATTATATAGATAGTGCTCTTGATGTGCAGAATGTAAATAAAGAGATAATGGATAGAAAAACTGCACAAAAGTTTATAGTGGTTCGGCTTATAGCAAGCCTACGTCCACTTTTCCACGCTTATAGCCTACCGGCTAGATTTCACTATGTAATTAAGAGGAATTTACATATTCTAAGTGATAGCACTCTCGTGTATGATAGGACTCTCTATCTCACACAATCACTCTTATAAAGTAACCCTCAAGATCTTAATTTTTGGCTCAGAAACGACAAGAGAAATGATTGGAGTATGCTCAGACTTTGAATTTGTTGATTCTTGAATCTATTATCTCTTCTGCTGCTCGTTAATCTCCTAAATACTCCTCTACTTCTAAACTAGCTGTTGGACAGCTTTCAGAGGATCATCTTCCAATCTCACCTTGGACAGATTTGTATAGAAAGGATTGAGTAGCTGTTGGATTTACAGATTCTGAATCCCGCTGATTCTGATGGCCCATACAATCAGAATCTTGGTTTCCATAAGTAGAGCTGTATCCATTGTAATGCATGCTTGTTGTAATATTTGATTGTCAATCAATTTGATTAAGATTGAAACAATCAAAGCTTTCCTTCTGTGAAATCCATACCAGATCACTAGCTGTTATTTTTCATTTGGAGTTTTGTGTCTGCGTCTGCTTTTGAAAAATTTCTCTGTCTGCATCTGAATAATTTCAGTGTCTAAGTCTCAGAACTTAGATTATGTGGATCTTCAATAAGATATGAACCAGTTTGTAAAGTTTGAAAAACTTCCTTCTAAGCTTCCAGAATATATATACATACCTGGAATAAAATAGTTCAGAATAAGTATTAGATTTACAAAAATATGGAAGGTTTTGTCAACTTCAAAATCAATAGGGGTTTTCCTCAACAATTTTCCTCTTTTTTATGGTGACAAAACTTCCCTGCAGATTTAATCAATTTGAAATAAATAAGTATATTAAACACATGAAACACAGATTGAAATTGAAAGAGCAAACTCTATTGATATTTGTGTCTTTTTCTTCCTCTATATATAACCTGCATATGATTTGCATATTTAATGTTAGTATGTCAAATCTACATATAATTTCTCCCCTTTTTGTCAACAGTAAAAAAATAATAAAGAGAATGTCACGTCCCGAACCCCATCGAGCACGCGACATCCCTCTTAGGTCGAATTAGTGCGACATCCCAAGAAACGTCGCCGACCTAAACGAACCCATCAAAGTTTAATCGTGGCAGAAACATCAAACACCCAAACCATAATTTACCTGGGATGCTAGGGAGAATAAATTGCCAAACCACTAAATCATATACTATACCTCATTTTAAGCACAATATCAATTTACAACATAAACTTATGCCATAAGCGCCAATTCTGAAACCACAAAGCAAAATATACATATTGAACTATTAAACCGCAAACCACCGATATCATAAAAGATTAGTAGCCTGGGTAACGCTACACCCAAAATGGGACACTTCCAGACTCTTCATCAGCTCCAACTAATCTCTACGCCCTCTAGAAGGCGTCCGCTCTGACTCACTCTCTTCGGAATCCTCGTCCGAATCCTCATCAGGCACAGCTTCATCCGACGACTCCAAATCGGCTTCAACTCGATTGGGAATTCTACCACATCATGATAAGTATGCATAATAATCCCAAATATGTTGCAGCGGCGACGGCAGAAAGTTCATAGCTCGGGCGAGTGCTCTGAAATGGTTTGGTTGAAATAACTATGATACGCTTCTCAATAAGTTCACAACCTAAACCTTACATAGGCTACCACGTATTCCAGACAAGTTTAGACACTGAATTAAGCAACACACAAACAAAGTCCACACAATCGTACTCACCTGATTCTCAATATACGCAACCTGCACGTTAGACTTACAATAGCACTATTCTACTCACATGCATGTTCTAATGACATTTCATGCATTTGATCCCGTTTCATCACAACTTTATTTTCCACAACTCTCGCTAGTGACCCTGTTATAGTACACGCCTCAGGTCCACTGCGACCAACTCATCACAACACTCTAGGGCCCGCGTTACAGTACACACCTCAGGCCATGTCTCTTGCCCACGTTACCGTACACACTTTAGGCTCAACATCTACCACCTACGGCATAAACAACCGTCTCATTTTCACAACACTCCTTAGCCCGTGTTACCGTACACGCCTCAGGCCATGTCTCTTGCCCGTGATATAGTACACGCCTTAGGCTCAACATCTACCACCTACTGCGCAACCCGCATTGAAGTACATGCCTCAGGCTAGCAGTCTTCCGGTAATACTGGGTATCGTCCCGCGTTGAAGTACACGCCTTATGACGACACAATTCCCACAATCGCACATGCCACGCTACATTCACTCTCTTATTCATGCACATGCTCAACAATCATTTGTCACATTCAATTGGCCAATCACACATGGCCCGTGCACGCATTAGTTTATACACAATTCATGCTCACTAAGCATTTGACATGGCCAATTTAACAACTAATTCAGTCCGGCCCACGCGTGCACATAATCAAGCATATTTCAATTCATCAAATCACGGTTCAATAAACACACAAGGCCACTCATGGGCTCACAAATACAGCCACGTTCATAGGCATAAATTCGACATTCCCAAGCATATTAAACACCACAATCTAGCCATACTACACACACCAAATCGACACTATTTGTCCTTAAATCAAGCCCTAAACTCGCCAATTCCATCCCACAACATCCGACACTCTATTCAGTCTCACTCCAACCTCGAAACATCCTCATTTCATCCTCAATTCAACTCATATAACACACATTCAAGCCTAAATTCTGGTCACGAGGCAACAACTATTCAACCTCGACACCCCCACCATTCCGCTCATAAAAATGAATATCCAAGGAATCGGGGTAAAATTAGACAGTTTATATAGTGACCAAAATCCCATTCAAATAAATAGTAAATGAACTCCAAAAATTCTGAAATTTGGATATGTTGCGTAAAACGTCTTGATAAACATTTTCCGTGAAGAACTCGAAACCCAATTCCAACTGTAAACACCTCTTTTGGTCACTTGTAGTCAGATGAAAATCAACCCATCCGGTCAGGCCGACTGACCATAAAAATGCATCTCATCCAGTACTCAAATCACCTTGTAAAGCCTTGAAATTTTTATATATAATAGTCACAAATGTCCCCAACAAGTTTCATGAAGGAAGTATTTTGAAAATAGGTCTGAAAAAATTTATAAAAATTCAAACAGACCCAAAGGTCGGGTGAATAGTAAATCGAGCAGTTTTGTTTCGGTTCAAAGATGAACTTCCGAATGGCCTCAAATGATTTCCAAAAATTCCCAAATTAAAATATGTTATACTTTAAGATGTTGGGAGAAACTTTAATGAAGAAAACTTCCTCAAATTCGGCCCACAAAATTCTCTACAAAAATAGCAAACCGGGCGGGTATAGTAACTGTAAATCAGAAATTCACCTCAAATTTCAAAAATCCGAGTCTTAGTTGATTTCCACCCAATTTCAACCCACAAAATTCACTCCACAATGCTCAAACTACCATCCAACAGCCACAAAGACATCCAAGAACACAATGAAAGATCAAGCTCTCCTCTAATCTACCTATAATTACCTTAATCAACTCCTAAAACCGACTAAACCGCGTCTAAACGAGTCCGATAATGCCCGATGTCCTAGGCGAGGGTTAGATTGCGACTTACCAAGCTTTAGACTAGCGCAGCTAGAGAGGAATAGCGGCGGCAATCTGCAAAGACGGCGGTGAACGACGACACAAGGCGGTCCGTGCGGCGATCGGCGAAACGGCGACGGCGGCAATGCGGCAAGGCTCGGCCAAGGGAGAGAGAGCTCTCGGTGGGGAGGGGGCTGCCGTGAGGTGAGGGGAGAGAGAATGAGGAGAGAGAGAGAGAGGTCTTGGCTTAAAAATCAAGTTTTGACCAACTTTATCCAAATTCCCAAATTACCCCTCAATACTTGGTCCACATCCACTTAAGCCAAAATATCCAAGGGCATTTTGGTCTTTCAATTGGCTGAATTATTGGAGTTGATCTTATCCAAATATCCTCCAATAATTTCCCTAAAAAATTCGGAATACTCAAAAATAGGCCTAGGGGCAATTTCGTAATTTTCCGGTTCCAAGCCGAATTTCCAATTTTCGACTGTATTGACCCAAATATAATTGGCCACTCAAAAATGACGTCGTCCTCGCAAAATAGTCGCACACGACACCGAAAATCGACATCTAAGTCCGGATTAACTTTCACGATCAAAATCGCTCAATTTCAATTTTAGGGTCTCTCACTAACGGACGGCTGTTTAGGGATTACGCATATCGACCTAGGGTTACTCGAGTAGTAATGGTCTCGATTACTGAGAGAACGTGAGGAATTACCACTAGTTCCGAGAGTTGCGATCGTTCGGTTTAAGTTCGGGATTTGTCGTAACGTGTACTCTCGGTTAGCGGAATCACCCGCGATCCGATCGTACGTCATTGCCCAAACTAAATCCGTCACCTCCCTAGGATCGGCCCACATTAGCCCAAAATATTTTCTCATCATTTCTCAGAATCGGTGCTCGATTCACGATCGGGTCCCTGGTTCACGTACCATTTTCCTAGTTAGCCATTCCCTAATGGTCAGTATCCCGTGAAGGATTCGTTCCAGGCGAGACTCACTAAAATTAATTGGGAGTAATATCAATCTTATTGATGCCGGAAATGGGTCGAAATTCCGGATGTTTTAGAGAATAAATCATTAATATTAAGCAATCAAACAGTCTAACAAGCATTGTTAGAAATATTACAGACCAAATGAAAAATAGATGGTTTTAGGAGAAATGTTGAAAAAACAGGCTATCTTTTGGAAGGGGTTCGAATTAGTTGAAAATTTTCCAGAATGGAAACAGCTTCCTCAATCTTCAAAGTGCATTCTCCCACACCTTTGTCCATGTTGGTTGAACATAGAGCAATAGCCTCTTCAAGTTCTACTTTATCCTTAGTTGCCTGAAGATGTTGAGTCTTGTGGGTTTCCTCAACAATTTTGTGTAGATTCTTTACATCTTGTTCAAGTGCAGCTTGCTTGTCCTTGATCTCGAGCAGAAGAGAGAGAATGGTCTCATTATCTGAGGGCTGTTCCTGGACATTTTCTTGTTCGAATGATTGAACCCGTTGCTATTGCTGCTTCCGGAATCTCCCCCTGAACAGGTGCATGATCTTAAGAAACATGTTGTGTAGGAATTGGTTCTGAAATCTTTGGAGTTGGTTCATAAACATGTTCTGGACCATCAGTATGGCCTGTACCAAGGTGCTCTGCTTCTGCTTCATCACTTTCATCATGCAGAAGAATTTTTCATTTCTTTGTGTACACCTTTAGTGGGGTTGGAGAGTCAGTTTGCTTGCTTGCCGATCCTGCCCTTTTTCTCTACCTGTCTCTTTGACACTTGTCTTTCCAACAGATTTTGCTTCATAAGATTGAGCATCCTTTCCTTTTACTCTTTCCCTTAAATCGTCAAAATGCTTCATTTTTTAAAGCATTCTTTCTCTAACATACATACAAAGTACAAGGATTTTGCTCATCTCATCAAGAATGAATATCTTGAGAAACATAAAAATTCATGAGATAAGAGCATCATATGGAAGTTGTCCCTTGTCCTTCTGTAATGTTCTATATATATGGAAAATGATGATATGGGGAAGAGAGAAAGGTTGACCTTTCAAGATTGCCCAGATAAGCTTAATTTTTGACTTGGATAAGTCAGTCTTGGATGCTGCTTTAGGCTTCAGACAGTTGATAATGATCTTGTGTATAAGCATGGATCTTTTGGACAAATCTGAATAGGAAAGATGCCTTTTAGAGCTCTGAGCAAAGTTTGCATTCTTTGAGGCCACCCTGGAAGCATCTTCGAGGCTCACTTCTAATGGAGTAAATTTGGAATGTTTTGCTCCAATTATTAATGCTAACTCCGCCGCTTTTAAATCAAACTTTTTGTCACCAACAGTGAATTGAATCCAGTTGGATGACAAAATGGAAAGATTAGAGTAAAAATATGCAATCAGTTTAGCATAGACATTTGCAGATTGCAAACAAAACTCATAAATGCCCAATTTCGCAAACAAATGCTTCACTGAAATTCCAGCCTTTTCAAGGTAATCAAAATCTACGATCCGATGGTTCATGACTCCTCTAGCAAGCAGTAACTTATAGAACATATTGTGCTCATTGCTTCTAAATAAGCCTCTAGTTCCTGGCATACCATGCAATCCCAACTTTCATTTGAAAAATATCAAAGAATTTACAATCATCATCAGGAATAACAAACTTGGTTGCACTGGTGGTTTTAGGGCTGATTTGAGCAAATTTTTTGTCAAAGGGTGTTGATGATTCTTCAACTTTTTCCTTGCCCTTTTTGGAAGAGGGCTCTTTTGGTGTAGAGCTGGCCGGAATATTTTCAGTGTTAGCGCAAGCTTGAGAGTAGTTTTGCGTAAGGTATTCTTCAGAGATGAACCCCTTGTCTTTTAGACAGTCACGCAGAATCAATGCAGAGGCATTGCTTCTCTTCAACCTCTGATAAGCTTTCCATACAAGCTTGATACTTTTAAAACGAAAATCCATTTTACTAGATGTTTTGGGTGGCGACGATCGTTGAGGTGGAGTCGCCTCTGAAGGGTCTTGATGCTGATCAGATTTTGAGTATGAGATTTCCATATACTCTGCTGATGTTGTAGACTTGGAGTCTTGGTTGAGAATCCGTGAAGATCTTATCTTGAAAGGCATTTTGATCACTTTTGGAGAGAAAATATTGGATTTTTGGAGTAGGAAGAGGAGAAGTCGACTCTGAGTATCGAGAGATTTTGGAGAGAAAAAGTTCGTACGATAGGGTTTGAAAAGAGAAAGACAAGCTTATAACGAGGGGGACAGGTTTTGGAAAGAAAAGGTTACTTTTGGAAAATATAAAAAAAGATCCCAAATATGTAGGAAGGAAATATACTTTTTGAAGCACAAACAAACATGATAACAATATAATAAGTGCAATTAATCAGATAAATTAGAATATGCACCTGATTTGCTTCCTAAAATAACGATTATGAAAATATCCTGCCAAAAATGCCAAAAATATACTCGCCAATAAAGGACGTACCTTTCTTTGTGAGTCTGAAAAATGTTAGACTGAGAACATTTGAGTCTGAAAAAATTTATGTCTATCAAACACTTCAAGAAAATGGATAAGTGATGTACAGTTTGTTTCTTATGAACTCAAATGAAGATTTATCAAGAGGTTTTGTGAATATATCAGCTAATTGATTCTTAGAATCAATGAATTGAATAGTCACATCACCATTTTGAACATGATCTCGAATAAAATGATGCTTGATTTCAATATGCTTAGCTCGAGAATGAAGAATGAGGTTCTTTATCAAATTGATTGTACTTGTGTTGTCACATTTGATTGCAATACTTGATTCTTCAATAGCAAAGTCTTGTAACTGTTGCTTCATCCACAGAATTTGTGCACAGCAACTTCCCAAAGCTACATATTCTGCTTTTACTGTGGAAAGTGCAACTGTATTTTACTTCTTTGAGTACCATGATATCAACATATTCCCAAGCACTTGACATGTACCTGTAGTACTTTTCCTGTCCACTTTACATCCAACTAAATCAGCATCTGAATAACCAATAAGAGTAAAATCTGAATCTTTGGAATACCAAAGACCTAACATTGGATAAGTTCCAATGTATTTGATTATCCTTTTACTGCAAGAAAATGAGATTCTCTTGGGTCTGATTGAAATCTTGCGCACATACAGACACTAAAAAGAATGTCAGGTCTAGATGCAATAAGATATAATAATGATCCTATCATGCTTCTATATACCTTCTGATCAACCTTTTTACCATTTTCATCTTTGTCCAGCTTGGATGATTGAAACATGGGAATGCCTGTCTTCTTGCAATTTTGCAATCCAAACTTCTTGGCAATCTCCTTTGCATACTTTTCTTGGCAAATGAATATACCATCGTTTGTTTGTTTCACTTGTAGGCCAAGAAAGAATGTTAATTCTCCCATCATACTCATCTCGAACTCGTTCTGCATATTCTTAGAGAATTCCTTGCAAAGCAATTCGTTAGAGGATCTAAAGATTATATTATCAACATAAATTTGAACAAGTAGAAAATCCTTACCCTTTCTTTCTCTTAACGAATAAAGTTATATCAACCTTACCTTTGGTGAAATCATTTTGCAGAAGGAAGTTACTTAATCTTTCGTACCAAGCTCTGGGTGCTTGTTTCAGACTGTAAAGTGCCTTTTTGAGTTTGTAGACATAATCAGTCTTCCTTGGTTCTTCGAAACCAGCTGGTTGTTCCACATATACTTCTTCTTTGATATATCCATTCAGGAAGGCACTTTTCATGTCCATCTGAAACAATTTAAAATTATGGAAACAAGCATAAGCTAATAGTAGCCTAATGGCTTCTAACCCGGCAACTGGTGCATATGTTTCATCATAATCTATGCTTTCTTCTTAAGAATAGCCTTTTGCTACCAGTCTTACTTTGTTTCTTGTGACTTTCCCTTTGTCATCCAGTTTGTTTCTAAATACCTATTTTGTTCCAATTACTGGATGATTTTTGGGTTTTGGCACAAGCTCCTATACTTGATTGATTCTGAACTGCTGAAGTTCTTCCTGCATAACTTCGATCCAGCTTTTATCTGATAATGCTTCACCAACTTCTTTTGGTTTTATTTATGATATCAATGCCAAGTTGCTGATGTTCTCCTTGTGCTTAGATCTAGTCTTGATACCATCTTTTATTTCTCCAATGATGAGATTCTTCGGATGACTGGATTTATGCTTCCAGTTTCTGTCAAATTTTTCCTTTTGAATATCGTTAGACTCTGAAAGTTCTGATTGAGTCTGGATAGTATTTTCTTTTCCTTTTTCTACGGATTCGGCGATCTTTGGAGATTTTGATTGTTGAGCTTTTGATAACTCTTGAATGTTGGAAGATAGTTCATATTCATTTTTGTGAGTTTGAATATTTTCATCAAACCTTACGTTTATTATTTCTTCCACAGTCTGAGAATGCTTGTTGAAGACTCTGTATGCTTTACTTATAGTAGAATATCCAAGAAAGAATCATTCCTTTGCTTTCTCATCAAACTTGCCAGAGCGGTCATTTGGATTTTTGAGTATAAAACATTTACAACCAAACACATGAAAATATGATATATTGGGCTTTCTACCTTTGAAAAGCTCATAGGGGGTTTTTTCAAGAATGGGTATGAGAAAAACTCTATTAATAATATAACATGCTGTAAAAACTGCATCTGCCCAGAATTGATAAGGAATCTTGCTTTCAATCAACAGAGTTCTCGCCATTTCTTACAAAGAACGATTTTTCCTTTCCACAACACCATTTTGTTCTGCTGTATATGGAGTAGAAAAATTATGTTAAAAGCTATTTTCCTCACAGAAATTTGAAAAACTTTGATTTTCAAATTCTCCCCTATGATTAGTTTTAATGCAGGAGATGGTATAGCCCTTTTCATTCTGAAATCTTTTTGCAAATTTTGAAAAATATGAAAATGCTTCATTTTTATGAGTAAGAAAGAACACCCAATAAATCTTGTGAAGTCATCAATAATAACTAAACAATACTTCTTACCACCGATACTTTGTGTTCTGATTGGTTAAAACAGATCCATATGAAGAAGTTGCAAAGCACGATTAGTGAAAACATGATTTATAGACTTAAAAGAGCTTCCTACTTGTTTTCCTAGAGTGCAGGCATTGCACAACTCTGTTTTCCTGTATTTCAAATCTGGCAGACCTCGAACTAATTTCTTGTTTGAGATCTCGAGATTTGTTTCATATTGATATGCCCCAATCTTCTGTGCCATAGATCATCATCCTCTTTGATTGAGATCAAACAATGAGTGGAGTTTGGATTGACATCTAGAAGATAAATATTGCCATGTCTTCTTCCCGTGAATATTTGAGAAGAATCTTTGCTTGTTCTGAGCATGTATCTTCTTGAAAGTTGATTCTGAAACTTGTATCACACAGTTGGCTTATACTTATCAAGTTGTAGTTGAGTCATTTTACCAATGAAACATCGTTGATTGTGAGCCCTCCAATTTCAACCGTTCCTTTGCCAACGATTTTTCCTTTGGTATTTCCTGCAAAGGAAACTTTTCCACAATTCATACTATGTAGATCAACGAATATGCTTGGATCTCCTGTCATGTGTCTAGAACATCTACTATCTAGGTACCACTTTCTTTTTCTCTTTGTGGTAACCTGCAAAAATCACAACATCTCAAACTTTCTTTGGTACCCAAATTTGTTTGGGTCCTTGAACATTAGTATAGGCTGTCTTAAAAAAATCTCTTCAAATAAGTCTCCAGATCTTAGGACATTCATTCTTAAAATGTTGTGGATCTCCACATTTTGAGCACCTAAGTGCATTTCGACCAACAGATTTGACAAAATTCTTTTTGAAATGGTTTTTATAAACTTGTCGAGGAGGTCTTTGTCTTAATCTCTCCTTGACCTTTGGAAAATCAATCAAGCTGTCACTTTCCTTCACAAATCCGAGACCAGATTTGTTATAGTAAGGAATTTGGATAGAAATGATATGCTTTAAGGTTTCTGAACCTTTTGAAAACTTGGAAGTAATTTCTAAAACTTCCTTTTTCAAAATAGCATTTTCTTTGAAAATAAAATCTCGACTTTCCTTGATTTAATAAAATTCTTTTTAAAGGAAATCAATTTTTTCTTTTTATGAAATATCCTGTTGCCTTAGTGATGAATTTTTTTTTTCAGAGAAGAGATTCTTTTAAGAATAACCTTAAATTCAAAGCATAATTCATTAATGTAATTCGATACTTCAATCGGCATTTCAGAATGCTTTACCTCAATTTCCACTTTAGTATCAGAATCAGAATCTGAGTCTGAATCTGATTTTGCCATTAGACAGAAATTTGAGATATCTTCATCATTGTCTTCGCACTCTGTATCACTCTAGGTTATGCTTTTAAGGCCTTCTTTGCTTTCTCAAATTTGGTCTTTTTTTTCAGAAGTGGACAATTTGGCTTGATATGTCCACGTTTTCTATAGTGAAAGCATATTATATCTTTTGATCTTTCTGATTCATCGAAGGACTTCTTTTTCTCAAAGTTCTTCTTCCCTTTGAGGTTACTTCCCTTGATGAAGAGAGCTTATATTTCTTTATGAAGAGAGCTAGTTCTTCATCATCAACATCTTCATCTTTAGAATCTGCATCAGAATCAATGTTAGTCTTTAATGCAATTGACTTATTACCTTTGGATTCATTTTCCTCATTCCGTTTCTCAGTCTCATATGATTGAAGAGTTCCAATTAACTCATTCACTAATAGAGGTTTGATTCTTTGTGTCTCTCGAAGAGATGTTTTGATATTGTTCCACTTATTTGTCAGAACTCTCAGAAGTTTGTTGACTTTCATAGCGTCTGAGATTGGTTGTTCTTGATATGCAAGACCGTTTACTATGTCAGCAAACATGTCATACATATCAGCAACTGATTCTTCAGGCTTCATTTTGAAGGATTCATATTGACCAAGCAACAAATTGATTTGAATTTCCTTAGCTCGATCCGTTCCTTCATAAGTAGTGTGGAGAGTATTTCAGATTTCCTTAGCTGATTCACAAGAATCAATTTTTTTATATTCAATGGGAGATAAAGCACAATAGAGAGAATAAATTGCTTTGGAATCTAAGGTTTCTCTTTTAGATATCTCAATTTGAGATAATGGAGGATCTGCTGCTTTGCTTCTGTCTGCCTTTTCTTTTGAATCAGAAGATTTTGGATTGACTCCTCTGATGATGACATCTCATTACATGTGATCAATCGACTTTATGAATGCCTTCATCTTATTCTTCCAGACACTATATTCCTTGCCATTAAAATATGGTGGTCTGTTGTTACTCTGTCCTTCAATGAGCCCTGGAGCACCAAAGCTGGCCATGTAGATCGTTAGCTCAGAAGTACAACACTTCCATAAATAAGCAACCTGCTCTGATACCAATTGATGTAGCTAGTAAAGATCATCTAGAGGGGGGTGAATAGGTGATCTTAACAATTTTTGATAATTTATGCAGAAATGAAAGAACACAGTTGAGTCTAAATAAAATTCAGATTCAAGCAGATTATATAGACAGTGCTGTTGATATGCAGAATGTAAACAAAGAGATAAGGGATAGAAAAACTGCACACAAGTTTATAGTGGTTTGGCTTATAGCATGCCTACGTCCACTCTCCCACACTTATAGCCTACCGCCTAGATTTCACTATGTAATTAAGAGGAATTTACAGATTCTGAGTGATAGCACTCTTGTGTATGATAGGATTCTCTATATCACACAATCACTCTTATAAAGTAACTCTCAAGATCTTAATTTTTGGCTCATAACAACAAGAGAAATGATTGGAGTATGCTCAAACTTTGAACTTGTTGATTCTTGAATCTATTATCTCTTCTGCTGCTCGTTGATCTCCTTAAATACTTCTTTACTTTCAAACTAGCTGTTGGACAGCTTTAGAGGATCATCTTCCAATCTTCACCTTGGACAGATTTATATAGAAAGAATTGAGTAGCCGTTAGATTTACAGATTCTGAATCCCGCTGATTCTGGTCGCTCATACAATCAGAATCTTGGTTTCCATAAGTAGAGTTTTATCCATTTTAATGTATGCTTGTCGTAATCTTTGATTGTCAATCAATTTGATTGAGATTCAAACAATTAAAGCTTTCCTTCTGTGAAATCCATATCAGATCACTATCTGTTATTTTTCGTTTTGAGTTCTGTGTCTGAAGAACTTCTGCGTTTGCGTCTGTTTCTGAAAAATTTTAGCTTCTGCGTCTACTTTTGAAAAATTTCTCCGTCTGCGTCTGAATAATTTCAACGTTTGAGCCTCAGAACTTAGATTATGTGGGTCTTTAATAAGACATGAACCAGTTTGTAAAGTCTGAAAAACTTCCTTCTGAGCTTCCAGAATATATATACATACTTGGAATAAAATAATTCAGAATAAGTATTAGATTTATAAAAATATGGAAGGTTTTGTCAACTTCACAATCAATAGGAGTTTTTCTCAACAATATGCAGGGTAAGTATAATATGCAATTGAGTCCTAAAACTTTCAAAAATTGGAATCAAGTTCTAAAACTTGTCACGAAAGTATAATCTAGTCTTAAAACTTTCAAAAAGTGCAATCAAATGAATGACTTAATTGGATCAATATGACAACTTTTAGGACGTGATTGTACTTTTTGAAAGTCTTAGGATTTAATTGCAATTTTGTGACAATTTTTTTATTTGAAATTTTATGACTTAATTGCACTTTTGTGATAAGTTTTAAGACTTCTAATGCACTTATCCCTATAAATTATTCTATGTATTGCCAGTTTTAGCGCCCCTTTCTACTTCTTCTTCTCTTCTTCTTATCCTTCTAGATTGGTTCTGCATGAAAGAGTTTATGGAATCCACATGCATATCCTTCATTTTACATGACATTTAAATTATATTCGCATGTAAAACACGAACATCTTCCAAATGAAAAAGTCAGTGTCAAGTCCAAAATCCAAATGGAATATCGAGTTTCTAGTCCTAGAGCTTCCGTCTTCCACAAATCTATTTGTGTCTTCACTTAAAGAAGTCGTCATACTTTGATGAGGTCATCTGGTCATCAAAGTAGCCGAGAATTTTCTCCAGAGACACCGATCGGGGGTGCAGATCAAGCTGAGTAATCCCATAGAACAGAGTTATGAATTACTGAGGATGAATGACTTCAACCCGAGCATGCAGCAGTCCTGGATCTATCTGTTCCGGAAAGGCCCATCAACCGCATAAACGAGTTGTATTGTCCGAAAGGCCAAGTGAATAAAAGAGAACCATATGGTGGTAGGCCGGTTTTACTTTGTAGAACAAGTCGAGGACAAATTCGTCCATATTCGTGGCTAATAAAGGTGAATAAGTTAGTTCCTTCTTACATTGCCATGAACTCAAATAGGAAGTAAACTCACGTGCAACAATAGAAGATTGACAGAACTAAAACTATAAGCATAGATCTTGTCTGTGTGGAGATCACATCGCAACCAAGAAAAAAATGAAATTTATGTATAGAAAGCATAGCTTTAATTTGCGTTGCCATTAATTGTATGTAGATAACAAAGTTTTGACCGAGAGTTTGACCAAATTTTTAACGAAAGTGAACTTTGTTAAAATTACATTAGAAGGAAACAATTGGGTTGTGATTTGCGAGAGCTTCCCAATGACATCCCACTTAGCCCTGTGCCAGCCCAGGATCGTGATGGGCTAGGCCGAACTAGCTCTTCAAAGAGCCATTCCGGCTCTCCGAAAGGCCATTTTTGGCCTTCAAAATGTCTGAATAGCCCTGCCCAAAGAGCCCTTAACCCAAAAAAAATCATAAAAAAATTCAGAAATTTATTAAAATATTATTTAAAAATGTCCACGTTAGTGCCACGTGGCCAGCTAGCATCCACGTTAGTGATTTCTGGTCAAAATTAGTCGGATGTACTTAATTGACAAAAAATAAAAATGTTTAAGACTCAATTTGCAAATTTGAAAGGTTTAGCACTGAATTGGTAAAAGTGCAATATGTTTCAGATTTTTTTGGACAAGTTTTCCCTTGTTCTTGTGATTCCACTCTCGAAAGTATGGGTTTTTCTCTCACTTGAGGTTCTCTCGTGTTTTTGTTGGTGACTGTTTTGTAGATACGGAGATCCCGTTGGGGATCCATACAATGAGGGGATTGGTCCCAATGGACTGTAGGGGTCGAGTTCTCAAAGGCCATTGGTCCACGAGTTGAAACCTGTGCATATGAGTATTTTCCATAATCATTTTGCAAATTATAGGCAATATTTAAAAATGATTTTTTTTAAACCAACTCCATCCTTTTTCGAAGAATTTGTCGTTCTGTGCAGCAAATATGATTGATCGAATCCTTGAAGTACTAATTGACAATGTATGTAATACAGAATTCAAGATGTAGAATTAGATGGTTGCATGCCATTGCAATATGAACGAAATATTGCATTTGACTCGAACATGCCATGATGCTTAAATCTATGGAATTGCACGTTGCGATGATAACATTGTCATGAAAATGCATGCTCGCTTTGAAAATTGCACGTTACTTATGAAGTTTCCATATGCTACTTTCAAATTGCATGTCGCGTTGGGATTAAACGCTGATCAATTGAAATCACTCACTGTCAAACACTCTATGCTAATACAATGAAACCGTACGCTCACCTTAAATTGCTTCTTGTCAATTGAATTGAACGTTGATTGAAATGACAAGCAACCTCTGGAGTTTGCCCCAGTAGCCATCCTTCCTACTTGGAAAGGGAAAAATAGAGAGTTCGAATCCCCACCTTCTTTGAGGGAATTAAGGGTTGGGACGTGTAATTTTAGATGTGGGTTTTGACTCACATGCCTTGCAAGGGGTAGGGCAAAAATTTGAGAGTGAGTTGAGAATTAGAGTAGGACATACCAAAAAAAGAAAAGAAAAGAAATGACAACCAAATAAACGACCTTGGATCTTTTCTTTTTGTCTTCAGTACGTGTTTCCAAGTGTCAGTGACATCACTTGCCGTCACAGCCGAAGATAGCCCTTCCCCACAGGCACATCCACAATAGACTCATATGTGAAAGAAAAGGGCATGGGGCATATGGATCCATTCTAAGGCTTCGTTTGTTTTGCGGAACACATTTTTCGGGAAAACATTTTTCTCTATTTCCAGCATTTGGTTTGCTTAGGAAAATAAGTCAACAAAAAATGTTTTCCTATTCAATAGAAAACCCATTTTTACATTCAAGAAAATGATTTTCTGTTTAAAATATCATGAATCATTTTTCAAAATATGATTAGGTGTTGGCGCTCTACGCTCAATGCTAGTTCTCGGGTCCCTGGTAGCCAGGACTAGGTCTCCAACACCTAGGCCCAAGTCCATCGAGGCTAGGCTTGCCACCTCGATGCTTGTGCTAGCTCCTTGGCACCCGCGCTTTGGTCCATGAATGCCAAGCCCCGGTCTCCAAAGGCTATGCCTAGGTCCACAAAGTCCGTTTTTGGGCCCATCGAGGCTGGGCCCAAGGACCTCGGTGCCCTCGTTCGAGTCCATTGAGGCTGATCCCCAAGTATTGTGACCCTGACACTCACGCCCTAGTCCATCAAGGCCAGGCTCGGACCCAAGTATTGTGCCCCGAACCTCGGTGCTCGGGTCAAAATCCATCGAGGCTGGACCCGGGGCTCTGGTACCTATACTTGGTTTCCCAATTGCTCATGCGCAAGTTATTAACGCCAGTATAGCGTATGTCTATATAAGAAAATCAAATTAGATTTTTCATATCAAACGACGGAAAATATTTTTAGTTCACTTTTGGGTTTCAGTCAAACATCGGAAAATATTGTTATTTTCTTAGAAAATGATTTCCTAGAAAACATTTTTCAAAAATATCATATTTTCTGTGAAACAACGGAGCCCAAGAAGCTCCGGGGATGCGAGGAGATCGGAGTTTGTAGAGAAAGCAAACAAGCATGTCCTTGCTGCGAAAACTCCTATGGTATTTTGATTATTCCAAAACTATCTTGTCAATACCTAAAATTTGGCAATCGCATTTAGTTAGTTACTGCATAAGAAAATTAGGAGTCGACCCCGACCCTAAACAAAAATATTATTAATTATCATTTGCATATTAAGATCACTTTAATAGTAATAAGCCAACATAAATGACATTTAGGGCTGTTTGGTAACCGGCCAAATAGTACCCGTTTCTATTCTTTTGTTATGGGGAACAAAAAAAGAACACAAATCCGTTTGGTAAATTTTTTGTTCTTAGGCACAAATTTGTTCCCAGAATCAGTTTTAGAATAGAATCAAGAATCAACTGTTGATTCTTAATTCTAGGAATAAGAATCAGAAATGGAAAAGAAATTTCTTCTTCTTCTTCTTCTTCTTCTTCTTCTTCTTCTTCTTTGTGGCTGGTCTTCTTCATTTTTCCTAGCCTGTGGCTAGTCAACGGAGACCAGCCACAGGCTAGGGCCGGCGAGGGCGAGGGCAAGGGCAAGGGTCCAGCCCTCGTTAGATCCGGCGAGGACGACCCCGCCCAAGCCGCGAGTCACCCTCGCCGTCGGATCTGGTGAGGGCAGTGGCAAGGGTCCAGCCCTCGCCCATGCTCTGACCCGCCTCGACAACCGGGTGAGGGCGGGCGGCGAGGGCGGCCCTCCCCGCGCAAGGGTGGTCCTTGCCTATGGTCAGCGAGGGCTGCGATGCCCTCGCCGGCATTGGCCTGTGGTCGGTCGCTAGTACAGGCAGCCTAGCCATGGGCCAAGGAAGGAGAAGAAGAAAAAAAAAAAAAAAAGAAAGAAATATTTTAAAATTGAAAATATTATTAATAAAAAGAAATTTTGTCTAGTTACCAAACACATTTTTTTTTTTTATTCTAGGAATGGAAATTTTAGGCAGTTACCAAACGCCTTCAAATGTTTAGAAATTGTTTCCGAGAATAGACACTATCAAAAAAACAGATTTTTTCCGACGAAATTTCCAACGAAAAATTTGGAAAACCAACAAATTTTCCAATGAAAAAAAAATTCGTTGGTAATAGGTCGTCGGAAATTTTTCCAACGAAAAATTTCAATTTTCGTTGGAAATTTGCGACGAATTTTATTTCGTTGGAAAATTCGTTGGAAAACTCGTAGCTAAATTCGTTGGAAAAATTACAAAATTTTTTTTTGGTTGAAAAATCGTGGAAATTTTTTTTCCAACGAAAAATTTTTCTTTGGAAAAATTACAATTTTTTTTGGTCAAAAAATCGTGGAAATTTTTTTTTTTCCAACGAAATTTTTTTTTGTTTTTTAAAAAATTGCCCTTGTCACGGGCCGGGGTCGAGGTCGCCCAAACTGGCGAGCTCGAGCTCTCGCCACGGCCCAAACCTCGCCGCGGGCTAGCGACGAGGGGGCTGGGGAGCCGAGGAAGGGGTGGCGGTCGGGGAGGGGGGGGGAGGCCGGAGGCCCGGGACGGGAGTGGGGGGCGAGGAGGAGGCGGTCGAGGTGGACGGGCGGCCAAGCCGGGAGGCGGTTGGAAAGGATGAGGTCGGGCTGGCCGGGTCGGAGAGGGAGACGAGGTGGAGTGGAGGGAGTCGGAGAGGTGGAGGAAGAAGTCGTGGTTGGGCTAGAGGTCATCGGGGCGGCTAGGGGCGGGGACGATGCCGACGACTGGAGGAGGGCGGAGCGGTAGTCGGCCGGGCAATGCGAGCGTTGGAGGAGTTCATGGTGGAGGAGCTTGAGGAGGATGCCCGTGTGAGGGTCGCCATCTTCCCGATCCGCTCTCTCTGCTCTTCGCTTTTGCTTCTGCATCTTTGCGTGTACGTGTGTGGTGAAGAAGGTGAGGGACGTGACGATAGAATAGAGAGGAGAGAGAGAGTGATTCAAATTCAAAATCCGTGAATATTACTAATTTTTCAGTGTGTACAATTTTCGTTTGGAAAATTAGATTTAGAAATTTCAACGAATTTTCCAACGAAAATTGTACACATTGAAAAAATTCCCCGGAAAATTGAAATTGGTTGGAAAATTCATTGGAAATTTCTAACGAATTTTCCAACGAATATCAAAAATGCCGAACAAGACCGATTTTTTTTTATAATTACATAAAAATTAGATTGAAAATTTCAACGAAAAAAAATTCGTTGGAAATTTCCAACGAAAATAGTACACATTGAAAAAATTCCCCGAAAAATTGAAATTGGTTGGAAAATTCGTTGGAAATTTCCAACGAATTTTCCAACGAATATAAAAAATGCCCAACAAGACCTTTTTTTTTTAATTCGTTGCAAAATTCGTTGGAAATTTCCAACAAATTTTTCAACGAATATAAAAAATGCCGAACAAGACCGATTTTTTTGAATTCGTTGGAAAATTCGATTTGGAAATTTCCAAAGTAAAAAAATTCGTTGAAAATTTCCAACGAATTTTCCAACGAAAATAGTACTCACTGAAAAAATTCCCCGAAAAATTGAAATTCGTTGGAAATTTCCAACGAATATAAAAAATGCCGACTAATATCGGGTTTTTGAATTGTCGAAAATTCGTTGGAAATTTGCAACAAAAAAAAATTTTCGTTGGAAATTTCCAACGAATTTTCCAACTAAAAAAATTGTACACATTGAAAAAATTCCTGGAAAATTGAAATTGATTGGAAAATTCATTGAAATTTCTAATGAATTTTCCAACGAATATCAAAAATGCCGAACAAGACCGATTTTTATAATTGTCGCAAAATTCGTTGAAAATTTCCAACGAAAAAAAATTCGTTGGAAATTTCCAACGAAAATAGTACACATTGAAAAAATTCCCGAAAAATTGAAATTGGTTGGAAAATTCGTTGAAATTTCCAACTAATATAAAAATGCCCAACAAGGCTTTTTTTTTTTTTTAATTGTTTGCAAAATTCGTTGGAAATTTCCAACGAATTTTTCAACGAATATAAAAAATGCCGAACAAGACCGATTTTTTTGAATTTGTTGAAAATTCGTTGGAAATTTCCAAAGTAAAAAATTCGTTGAAAATTTCCAACGAATTTTCCAACGAAAATAGTACTCACTGAAAAAATTCCTCGAAAAATTGAAATTCGTTAGAAATTTCCAACGAATATAAAAAATGCCGACTAATATCGGGTTTTTTTTGAATTCGTCGAAAAATTCGTTGGAAATTTCCAACAAAAAATTTTTCGTTGGAAATTTCCAACGAATTTTACTTTTCGTTGGAAAATTTGTCGCAAATTTGCGACGAAAATTTTTTCGTCGCAAATTTTCGTGGCAAAAATCCGGTTTTTTTTGTAGTGAGAGTAGTTACCAAACACACCCTTAAATTAATCTGGTGTTCTGACCAAAAGAAAAATTAGCCTAGTGTTGAATAGATTTGAGCGGGGAGACTCTAAACTTAATTAAATTTTCTGGACTAAGCTCTAAGGACAAGAAATTTGGCCAAGCCCGTTGAATTCCCCCTGTTGGCCGAAATTCATATGTGGTATGCACACGGGTGTTCTGAACATGGAAAGATTGCATTATTTGACCAAATTTGGAGAAAATAAATGTATTATCCTTGAAAATTTTAATTATATGGAGATAATTAAAGGATGATATCCTAATATCCTAAGATTAGGGCATTGGACTTTTGAGCCTAAAGGTCAGACCCCCTAACATCATCTCACGCGTGATTTGTGATGCTTGATTGATTAAGCGAATTTTGATTACTTTAAAATAATATGACGTTGACTGATATTGGTAAATTTTGGATATAACTTATATTTCAATGCGTCATAAATTTTAAATCATCTTGCATATTGCATGTCATATGTCAATTGCATGTATAGAACTTACATGAATTCATAATACATGCCTGGGATAACGCATGTTAGAAGTCATATAGACTCGGGATATATTGTAGTTTTCATTAAATAAAGCCAAATAAAAATGTCGCTCAAGTCATACAGATTGTATATAGGACTAATTAGTCTCATGATATGCATGTCACATATCACACGTCATTTAGTGAGTCACGTCATTTAACGTAAGTGCTTTGATAAAACCACATAATATAGATAGATTTAATTAATAATTGCGCCTCATGCAATATTCACATGGCATATAGTTTGATTTTCATAAAAAGGAAAATATAAAGAAGAATTAACATCGTATCATTAGGTCATTATCTTTCAATGTCATTTAGTTCATGTTTAGAGTCCTAGAGCAGAATTCTTTATAAAAAAGAAAACATAAAAATCTCTCACATAGTTTAAATAATATGGTCAATTCATGATTTCATATAAGTTGCATTTAATTATAATATAGCACACATGTCATTTAATTTCATGTTAGTTCATCAATGCATATTACGTGAGAATTCATAGTCATAACATTTAAATTAAGTCATATTATTACAAACAAGAAAAACCCCAAAAAAGAATTAATTAGCATTTCATTTTAATGCAGGTTTAATTGATTATTATTGTCATAAAAAAAAAGAAATAAAAATTAGATTAGCATGCATATTAGTCTGCATCATGGTGATCAATTGTCCTTGCACAATCACATGTAGAATTCATGTCTAAGTGATGCGTCTTTGTAACATCCCCAATTTTTAATCCAATTTTGGGGTTTATAAAATGCATAATTTGTCGGTGTGCTTATAGTAAAATCTCGCCCCGAGAACCGATCACTCTCGGTTATTATTTTCAACCGAGATTTCGCTAGAATCGCACTTTCGATCGAATTTTCGGGTCGTTATTTGGACCCGAACTTGGCGATCGATTTTGGTGTTTCGGGCCGCAATAAATTGAGTGTCGATATTAAGGTTGCGGTGTCGAGATTGTCAGGAATAATGAAAAAGTTTGGGTTTTCGGACCGGGTGCAAATTTGGACTAGTAGACCCCCTCGTTAAATTTTGGTCAAATTAATTTGGCCTTTGTCCCTTTTTAAGTGCGAGGTCTACTTTAGACCGGTAGACCATTTTCCGTTTTAGAATTGGACCCCCGGTTTGCGTTTAATAATTTTATTTGTATAAATTTTCAAAAATCTCTCTCTCTCTCTCTCTCTCTCCTTGGGAACCCACGCGCGTCCTATCCCCCCCCACCTACCCCTGCTGATCTGATCGGCCCTCTCTCTCTCTCTTCTCTCTTCTCTCTCCTTCTCTCCTCCCCTTCTTCCTCGCACGCCCGTTTTCTTCCCCGTTTATTCGGGGTTCGGCCGCCCCCATCCTTTAATTTGTTAAATGTGATTAGGGATTGTTTTTAATTAGGATAATTTACATTTTAGACCGGTTTGGGTTTATTATTATTAGGGGTTAATAAATGTGATTAGGGATTGTTTTTGTGGTTGATTCGGTGGATTATTATGATAAATTAGTGGAGGAATAGTGACCCGAGAGGCGCGATAAATGGGCTGGACAATTAAGTTTAAATGGGCCCGATTTTGGGGATGTTCGGGTTATTATGTGGACTATGATGAGCATGGTATTTGGTCTAGTGGTGGCGGACTTGGATGATAATTTGGGACATTTTAATGGAATATTTTGAAGATATTGATAGGCCCGGATTAAATTGTTTGAGACCGACCCTATCGGGACTCGATTGGATAAGGCGCGATTATTTTGGGGTTTAAATTGTGCATCATCGGGATTAGTCGATTAGTGTAATTGGTCGACTAATTGAGCCTCGGATGTGGTTAAATTGATGGATAAACCGAGTTAGCGATTGAATGGTCTTTAATTGGGAGTGATTTGGGCAATGTCGTGACTTGTTTAGTGTGGCTTGGTGGGCCTTAATTGCGCAGATTATGTGTGGAACGACTTAAGGATCGATATGTGTGACGGGCGCATCGTGCTCGAAAGTGCTTGATTTGACTTCCATGATTGCACTAATTTGTGATTGAGTGATTCGTAGGCATATATTATGTGACCTAATTCGTGCATGGGTAGTGTGTCAATTTGATGATATGGCTGATTTGAGATTGATTGTCCGAGTGGGCATGTTAATTCGTGGAAGTGAATATGCGCTGTATGAGTTGAACTCGTTACATTGTAAATTGCGCATGTGGATGCCTAAGTGTGAATGTGATAGCCATGAGTATGCATCTCAAGCATTGGCACGGCATGAGCATGTACGAATGTGCCCGAATGACATTTGCGGTGTGATCACGATAAACCGACGGCGTGTTACGCGGGGTAGTGAATGCCGCCCCGATGCGGCGTGTTACGCTGACGATGCCCCAGACGTCCGGAAGACGACCAACCTGATGCGCTTTTACGCTGGCTCTGGTTCTGGAGGGAGATCGGTGTTACCGATGCGCTTTTGACGCTGGCCAGAGACATCGGGCCGCTTGATGCGTTTTAACGCCGGGCCACTTGAGTGTTGTGGATTAAAGAAAGAGACCAACCTGATGCGCTTTACGCTGGCTCTGGTCGTGGAGGAGATCGGTGTTGCGCCCGATGCGCTTTGACGCTGGCCAGAGACACCGGGCCAACTGAGGCGTTTTAACGCGGGCCACGGAGTGTTGTGATTAAAGAAATAGACCTGATGCGACACGCTGGTCGGACCCGATGCGCTTAACGCTGGTCGGAGGAGAAATTGGGAAATGGTCGAAAAGCAGTGTGCAAGTATGCGGTAATGCATTGATGAGGCATGAGCATGAGCGAAAGCAATCGCATATGCATAACAATGCCAGGACATGGGGATGCGTGTACATTTACCGTGATCAAGTTCTCGCTATGCGTGTTTGTTATTATTCCCCGGTATGCCTAACCCGCAGTGGTCATATGATTTCTAGATTCGGCCGAGGGCCTGGAGTCATGTCTTTATTTAGTTTGTGTCTTTGTCTCGTCTAGTACTTGTCGGGAGGTGCATGTTAGCCTAGTTTAGGTTTAGGGAATTACTCACGAGATTTATTCTCACGGTTGTTGTAAAACCGACATTTTCAAATCCCCGGCCTTGAGGACGACGGTGTCTGATGATGCATTTTGGGAAGAGCCCTAGCTAGTCGTAGTGGCCTTGAATCATTTTTGATATTTGGTATTTGGGCTGTATCCGGATCGTAAATGAATTCGGTATTAGTACAAGTGTTGATTTTGGGGATACCCTTGGTCATGTATTGATATATGTACGGGTGGTTTTAATTGCTTCCGCATGTGCTGTTTATCTCGTGTTGGGTGTTGGTCGGGCGACGCGATCCGGGACGTCGATGCTAATCGACCTCGAGGGATGTGGCGACCGAGAAGTGCGGGCGTGACATCCCCGCCCCGACGGTATCGAGCAAGGTCGATATTCGGTCCAATACCGGGTCGGGCTTGGAGTGATAAGGAGCGACGACCTTGGGTAGCCGTAGGGTGACCTCGTGTGCTAAGTGTACCTCCCGACCGCCTCGTGTCTTGATTGATTGGTTGCGTTACCGACCCGTAAAGTGCAGGTGCGGCAGGACCTGAGGTGAGTGCGTGTACCTCTTTGATTGAGGTCTTGTGTTGTTTGTCTTTGGATCGCATGATGATTGCTTGATCGCTATCGTGATACCGCCAGGACCTTAGACCGTTAGATTGGTTTAAGTCTCGATCCTCGTGGGAGTCATAGCAGCAATTGAATTGTGAGGCAAAGATGAATGACAAGAAAAGGGTAAGAAAACCCAAGAGCAATCAAGTGTAATAGGCCATGAGGCCGAGACCCGAGATTAGAGGTTGTGACTCGGACCTTATAAGAATGAGAAATGTATGGGGTGCCACCGAGAAAGGGGCCGCCGCCATTGCCTAGGGTCTGGCCGAGGTTGCAGTTGATTATCGCTATGAGTGGGAATAATGCCCGTTAGGCCAAATTCGATAGTGGCCATTAGGCGAGTGCACTAGTTGGTGGAATGATTTCTTGAGTTGAACCGCCTTAAGTTCAATAGTAAGGGTGACCCCGTGGCGCACCGAGATTGGCAATGAAAGTTGAGAAAGCCTTTAACGATCGGGTACACCGAGGCTAAGGAAGTAACCTTGGCAAGATATTAACCGCGGAAGGACGAAAAGAATGGGTGGAGATCGCTAGGATAGGATATCCCCATTGAAGATCGCCTAGACTTGGACCATGGCTATTAAGAGTTTCCATGGGAAAATATTTTCAAGAATGTCAAGAAAGGGAACTAGCGGAGTTTATGTGACTTTACCGAGGGCGGATGACTGTGGAACAATATGAAGTGGAGTCCACTTAGCTGGTTGAGAATTCATAGGACAAGGTTCGTAAATTCCAAGACAAACCGAACCCGGAGCCCCAAACCTAATTATCTCACCGAATACGTGAATGATAAGGAAGTGTACAAATGAGCTCAAGTGATAGAATGAGATCGCTTGAAAGTGCAACTACTTACGAATAGTGATTTACTCAAAATAAGGATAACCGCCGCTTTGGGGAAGAGACAGATGGCGGGAAACAGTGATTCGTCCCATCGGTTAGAAGGATATCGAAAAGCCGAACTGCTAAACGAGCCGCTCGAGGCTTACATTGGAAGTGGAGAGTCGGAATAACTAGTTTAATTGGATGGGATTGAGTTTATGGTATCGAGTCACATTTGGTGTGACGATTCCTCGAATGATAAGGTGATGGTGTCGTGGAGGTGTCTTAACCGTGAGACAAGAATTGATAGTAGAGAAAGAAGTGTCGACTTGGCAGTATTGGCCATGTACGATTTTGTCGTGGAAATTGACACGGAGTGATTTGTAAGGCAAAAAGCCATAATGAATTATGACAACAAGGTAATCCCGCTTAGTCCGAATGGACTTCCTAGGTTTGGATTTCGGGAAAGTCGAGGAGGAATCTCGATTCCTTGGATGCCCCGGGCGAAGGTGATTAGATGTCAAATGGAAGTTGTGAAGGACGCTTGACAAAGCGTGATTGACCCGATCGCGATGGAACTAAAGTCGGGAGAATTAACGAGGTGTGTAACCTTCCGAGATCTTTCCTTAGGAATTTCTCGGGTTGCCACTAGAATGGGAAGTGGAACCAGAAAAGAATTGGCCCCGGAATTAAGTTGATTTCGAGGGTGTGGAATTGATTGTCCTTGTTGGAAATTAAAGGGATTGAAAGTCTAGAGGTAAGGACTTGTGGATAAATTTTATTCACCCCGGTGTGTTCCGTGGGGAGTTCTCAGACGTGATGAAAAGGGGCAATACATCGAGGTTGTATTTGAATTACCGACAGCAGAACTAGACGGCAGGAAGAAGTGACCACTGTCGAGGATCGACGATCTACTTGATCAATTGTAAAGAACCTCAGTGTACTCTGAGATCAAGTACGGATCGGATATCATTCGTTTAGAATACGGAAGAGGTATGGGCCTTGTAAGTTTATAGTGATGCCCTCGATCTAAGAAATATCACTTGCTGTTTCAGTGGACTTAAAGAATAGGGTATTCAAAAAAAAAAAAAAAATTTGGACCGATTCGTCGTGATGTTGGTTGATGCTGTTTTAGCATATTCGACGAGCTCTGAGGAGCGTGAGCTACAATTGACAGAGATACTACAGACCTTAAGAGAGCACGCACTTTACGACAAGTGTGGTAAGTGCGAATTTTGGCTTAATTGATTAACGTGCCTTAGACACATCATCTCGGGAGATGGAACTTCTGTGGACTCGACTAAGGTCGAGGTGATGACTAAGTGGCCAAGATTGATGCCAATAACGGAGGTTAGCAGTGTCTTAGATTGGGCGGGTGAATATTGACGTTTTGAGGAAGATTCTCATTGATAGCCGTGATACGGGCACAACTGACTGGGAAGGAAATTCGTTGTAATGGAATGATCACTGTCATTGGAGTACCCAAGAGCTGAAGCGTAGGCTGATAATGACCCCGGTATTGAATGTTTAACCTGAACCGGGACGATTCGAGGTCTATAGTGACGCTCAAAGAAGAAGACTTGAGTGTGTGTTGATGCAACATGGTAGAGTTGTAGCGTATGCGTCACGCCATTTGAGGTCGTATGAGAGGACTTATCCGATGCACAACGAAGAATTGATTACGATGACCGGTGTCGCCATGATAAGGCTAGACGGATAATAGCCGCAGTGTCGTCGTGAGCCGTTGATGGCGCATATGATGGTTAGAGAGTGAGCCTTGTTTGATAGGCTCGGGGAACTCGGAAGTTGAAATTTAAGGTGAACTCGGATGTTGAATCTGTTGACCGCCTTGAGGATTAGTTTGGAAATCTAAGCCCAGAATAAGGAATGGCAATCTATGGATCACGAGGCTCATTGAGATGGATACCGATCAGTGGAAGTCGGATTTCCCGGTATTTAGGGATAGAAATCTTGAGGTCTAAGGAATGATTGTGTTTACCCGAAGAGGCGAAACTCGAGGAGGAAAAATTTGAATAGAGAATTCCGCAGTAAGTATAGTGTCCACCCGAGTAACACTAAGGTGTGTCGGGACTTGCGGCAACATCGCTGGTAGAATAGAATGAGGATAAACGTGATCGAGTGTGTGGTCAAGTGTTTGACGTGTCTATAAGTGAGGACACAACACGGTAAGCCTAAAGGGCTAGTATGACCGTTTCAAAATGGAAATGTGACATGATCCCAAGGATGTTGTAACGGGATTATCGCGAGGCTAGAGATGACCCGATTCCATCGGAATAGTAGTAGATAGATTGGCCAAATCAGCGCACTTCCTAGCAGTGCGAAAGGACTCCGAGCTAGAAAGGTTGGCAGAGTTATATGTACGTCAGATAGTTCGTCTTCATGGGGTGTCAGTATCAAATACTTCAGACCGTGATCCCCTTGTTTTCTTGCACATTTTGGAAAAGTCTGCCATTGGCCATGGGAACTAAATTACATTCAAGATGTGACCTACCATCCAGCTGACGGATGGCGATCCGAGAGGACTATCCGGACTTTGGAGGATATCTTTGAGGCGTGTGTTTGGATTTTCAAGGCAAGTGGGAAGAACAGTTGCACTTAGTGGAATTTGCCTATAATAACAGTTTTCAGCAGAGTATCAGAATGGCGCCATTTGAAGCATTATATGGCGAGGCTTACAGAACGCCGTTGTGTTGGGACGAGGTAGGAGAAAGAAGTATAACGGGCTCAGAGTTAATTTAACAGTCGGTGGAAATAATAAGAGATTATCCGAGAAAGGTTAAGAACAGCTCAGAGTCGTCAGAAAAGTTACGTGGACCGAAGGCGCATACCGTTGGAGTTTCAAGTTGGCGACTATGTATTTCTCAAGGTCTCGCCAATGAGAGGACTGTCTCGGTTTGGCAAGAAAGGAAAATTGAGTCCAAGATACATAGGCCGTTTGAGATTTTAGAAAGGATTGGAACGTTGGCCTATTGCCTAGCCTTGTCCCCAAATTTGTCACAGGTTCATAACATCTTCCACATGTCGATGTTGAGGAAGTACGAATCGGACCCGACCCACGTGCTGAATCATGAGGTAATAGACGTGGACAATAGAGTGTCGTGCGTGGAAAAGTTGGTGCGAATCGAGGACAGAAAAGAACAAGTGTTGAGAAACAAGACGATACCGTTAGTTAAGATTATTTGGGAACACCATGGGACTGAAGGTGCAACGTGAGAAAGTGAGGAGCTGATGTGACACCGGTACCTCCATTTGTTTGGATAGTTGGGTGAGATTGTAAATTTCGAGGACGAAATTTTTGTAAGGGGGGAAGAATTGTAACATCCCGAATTTTTAATCCAATTTTGGGGTTTATAAAATGCATAATTTGTCAGTGTGCTTATAGTAAAATCTCGCCCGAGAACTGATCACTCTCGGTTATTATTTTCAACCAGAGATTTCGCTAGAATCGCACTCGATCGAATTTTCGTCGTTATTTGGACCCTGAACTTGGCAGTCGATTTTGGTGTTTAGGGCCTTAATAAATTGGACGGTGTCGATATTAAGGTTGCGGTATCGAGATTATCGGGAATAATGAAAAGTTTGGGTTTTCGGACGGGTGCAAATTTGGACTAGTAGACCCCCTCGTTAAATTTTGGTCAAATTAATTTGGCCTTTGTCCTTTTTAAGTCACGAGGTCTACTTTAGACGGTAGACCATTTTCCGTTTTAGAATTGGACCCCGGTTTTGCGTTTAATAATTTTATTTGTATAAATTTTCAAAATCTCTCTCTCTCTCTCTCTCTCTCTCTCTCCCTTGGACCCGGTTGAGTACAACCCTAAACCCTAATTAGGATAATTTACATTTCTAGACCGGTTTAGGGGTTTATTTGGTTTATTTAGGGGTTAATTTAGGGGTTAATTTGTAAATGTGATTAGGGATTGTTTTTGTGGTTGATTCGGTGGATTATTATGATAAATTAGTGGAGGAATAGTGACCCGAGAGGCGCGATAAATGGGCTGGACAATTAAGTTTAAATGGGCCCGATTTTGGGGATGTTCGGGTTATTATGTGGACTATGATGAGCATGGTATTTGGTCTAGTGGTGGCGGACTTGGATGATAATTTGGGAGATTTTAATGGAATATTTTGAAGATATTGATAGGCCCGGATTAAATTGTTTGGAGACTGACCCTATCGGGACTCGATTGGATAAGGCGCGATTATTTTGGGGTTTAAATTGTGCAATTACTGGGATTAGTCGATTAGTGTAATTGGTGACTAATTGAGCCTCGGATGTGGTTAAATTGATGGATAAACCGAGTTAGCGATTGAATGGTCTTTAATTGGGAGTGATTTGGGCAATGTCGTGACTTGTTTAGTGTGGCTTGGTGGGCCTTAATTGCTAAAAAGATATGTGGAACGACTTAAGGATCGATATGTGTGAACGGCGTACCGTGCTCGAGTGCTTGATTTGACTTCCATGATTGCACTAATTTGTGATTGAGTGATTCGTAGGCATATATTATGTGACGAATTCGTGCATGGGTAGTGTGTCAATTTGATGATATGGCTGATTTGAGATTGATTGTCTGAGTGGGCATGTTAATTCGTGGAAGTGAATATGCGCGGTATGAGTTGAACCTGTTACATTGTAAATTGCGCATGTGGATGCCTAAGTGTGA
Source organism: Syzygium grande (assembly GCA_024733475.1). Classification (NCBI taxonomy): domain Eukaryota; kingdom Viridiplantae; phylum Streptophyta; class Magnoliopsida; order Myrtales; family Myrtaceae; genus Syzygium; species Syzygium grande. The sequence goes on from JAMXDD010000011.1 coordinate 525,000, forward strand.
ATGTGATAGCCATGAGTATGCATC